>VXBP01010179.1:0-141505 GCA_013400115.1 Rhinopomastus cyanomelas
ATGATTCTATGATTCTATGATTCTATGATTTCCACTGACAAGTCAAGGCTTCTTCTTCATTAGGTGCACTCAATGGATTTTGATGACACATGGCACCCAGCCACACACCCATCTGGGGCTGTGCTCCCTGCTGTGATTGCACTTGCAGAGACCTTTCCTCAGAAGAAAAAAATCTCAGGTCTTGATCTGCTCTTAGCTTTCAACGTGGGGGTCGAAGTGCAAGGCAGGCTGCTGCGCTTCTCCGGTGAAGCCAGGAATATTCCAAAAAGGTATGTAAATTGCTTCCAACACAAAGCTGCCTGAATATTATCTTTTTTCTTGGTGCTAATGTACTTGATCAAAAGCCACAGTTCATCATATTTTCTGTGTTGTGTGTCTGGAAATTTAGGAAAGGTTCATTTTAAACTTACATGACTGCTTACAGCTTAGCTAAAAGATTTCTTTTTGAGGATTTGATGCCTTTACAAGGGCAAAGTTGTTAACAACAGTGGTCTGAGGTTTTCATGAATACATGTGAACATGTCTTAACTTGTTAATAGAGAAAACAGCTTTTCCCATTAGGACTGCAAATGTTTCTTTACAGTCCAATCTGTCTCACACAGAAAATTGGACCTTGTGTATATAGTGAACTCAGGTGACTTTTTGAAAGATGGTAACAAAGAGGTTTTGTTTTGTCAGGTTTCACCCACCGACAGTGGTTGGTACAATGGGGAGTGCAGCAGCTTGTGCTAAACTGCTTGCCCTGGACCAGCTGGAATGTGAAAACGCTTTGGCTATTGCTGCCTCCTATGCAGGTGCCCCCCTGGCTAATGCAGCAACCCAAACAAAGCCCCTTCACATTGGCAACGCTGCCAAGCATGGACTGGAAGCAGCTTGCTTAGCATCACAGGGTCTTCAAGGAAACAAACAGATCTTGGATATAGAGTCAGGGATAGGTGCCTTTTATACAGATTACAACCCACAGACTCTGCCAACCTTGCAGTCCTACCCCTGGCTGTTGGAACAGCAAGATGTGGCCATCAAATCGTTTCCTGCTCATCTTGGAACACACTGGGTGGCTGATGCAGCATCTTCTGTTAGGAGAAAGCTAGTGGAGAGCAGTGACAACTTCCTGCCCCTTGATAAAATTGAGAAAGTAATTCTCAAAGTGCCAGACGTCAAGTACGTAAATAGACCCAGTCCCACCTCAGAGCACGAAGCTCGACACTCCTTCCAGTTTGTGGCATGTTCTGCTCTGCTGGATGGCAGCATGTCAGTCCACTCCTTCACCAGGGAGAACATTCAGCGGCCAGCCTTGTGGGAGCTCCTCAGCAGAACGCAGCTGGAGCACTCTCCAGACAACACACCCAGCTTTGACAGTCTTTACTGCGAAGTGAGCATCATACTTCGGGATGGCAATACCATCAGCGACCGCTGCGACACATTCTACGGACACTGGAGGAAGCCTCTGAAAAAAGAGGACTTGGAGAAAAAGTTTCAGTCTAATGCCTCCAGCATTCTGCCTGCAGAAGCTACAGAAGGGATTATAGAGACAGTGTACAGCCTGGAAAAAGTGGAGGACTGCTGTGTGTTAAGTACATTTTTATCAGGACAGTCAGAGTGTTCTCAGAGGAGCTGCGCTTCCTCTGAATGTGTCAACCAACAGCTCGACCCTGTTCACGAGGCAGACACAAAACACAAGACACCCTTATTTAGTGCCTCCAGCACTTTTTAATTGGACTCCTGTAACACAAAAGCCAGGGGTTTGACTAAGTAAATAATGCAGTGATTATGTGCACAGCTCCAGCTCAACAGAAGATCCTTTGCTGGCACTGTCAACTCAGTCTTTATCTCTAGAGTGCTGCTTGCGTGCGACACAAAGACTTCCCTACTCTTCTGCCAAAAAAACTGTGTATGTCATGTTTCTGCTAAACACTTCCATAAAGGAAATCAACATTCTGGAGGAATATGGAAACACTGTGTTCATTAGAAGTATCACAGTGAGAAGTACAGAGAACAAAAGGCTTTTGGATTTCTGTAGATTTTGCTCTAAAGCCTCCTTAAAGAGTCAAATCTTCACCATTTGTGCTAAAACAAACACAGCACACATACAGAGTAGCAGCTGTGTGACACGTGGGGATTCCCTCTAACAATTGGTTTGGCACTGATGTGGTCAAGGGTGGTGTTCTTCCTGAGCAGGACTCTTAATTGTGTAAGTATTATTGCCCAGCTCCACCATCTGGATGCTTTGTGGTACAGGTTTACTCATGTGGTACTTGCACTCCACTCAGTCAAACAAGACAAGAGTAACATTAATTAGCAATGACACATTTAGGCACTGCAAAGCATGGGCTACAGTACACTCATTATGACAGAGCATCAGAACACTTAAGTGTCATGGTAAGTTGATGGTCATTGCAGACAATGAATCCTGTGGCTTTTTAGCTGCTTCAGGAGAACAAAGCCTTGCCAGATTGCATTTCTGTGACTGCCTGTTGACATTTGCTCCCATTTCTAAGATCAAAGTATGTGCTCTAACATGTATAACATTTGCTTTCTTTAGGGTACTAAAGTATATATGTGAGAAAAAAAAAATCAAAATAAACCAAATTCATTTTACTAACTAAACCTCAAATTATTTACTAAAGCAAAAGTTGGTGTCCTTGCCATATAAAACATATTCATTTGTTAATATGAATATGTTAACCTTTGAGTCTTAGTTTATAAAAGTCAGGTTACCTAGTAGGGGTCTGCAAAGATATCATAAGTCTGTTAGTTATTCTTGCTTAAGAGACTTGCAAGGGAAGGAAAAAGCAGAGATAGGCATCTTTTTATTTCACCCTTCTGATTAGAAATTTGAAATAAATTACCTGTGCAGAAGGTACAGAGACTCATCATCTGCAATTACAGCTGGGTAACACCAAGTGTAAATTACTAATAACCATTGTCCTGCTGTGGCAGGGGGGTTGGACTCTATGATCTCTTGGGTCCCTTCCAACCCCTAACATCCTATTAGTGATGTGATAAAACACCGCTAGATATGAGGGTTCCACATTATCTTATCAAGACTGAATACAATCAGATTCACAAGTTCAGGTGCAGCACAACCTTCAACATGGTGCCTTCTGTTTAAAAAACACAAACAGGATCAACTTACCAATAACTATTCGATGTATTACAGATTTTAAAACAAAAACAACCAAGAAAAGTTTGATAGTTGCATTGTTTTATTAACATAGTCAAAGGAAGCAAAATGTTTATGCCCTGCTAAGCTGACTTTCTTGCTGAAGTCTGTCTGCTTCCAGTCAGGCAAGGTTCAGGACTTCTTGTACCATTGTCCCAATTCCATCAAAGATTTCATGCAGAGGAGCCTTGCACATGAAAGCACAGGTAGTAACTATTTTATTGGCTTTATCCACATGGGATTCATTTACATTTTTGCAAATATGCTTACACCCAAGCTCTGCTATAGCAGATGCTGTTTCAGCATCAGGAAACCTGTAAATAAAAATGAATGTAAAGAGATGATACAGCCATAAAGTTCTGCCAACACTACTCGAGTGAGAGAGCTGCATTAATATTTAAGTGACTTGATAGTTTATGTCAAGGGAGTCAAACTGCCACTGACAGGTTGTCCCAACTCCTACAGATGGGAGTGATCCGATTTCTTTGAAAACTAAGTCTGAAGTGCAGAGCCACAGTAAGTCAGAAGGTACTTCGGTGGTTCACAGAGGGAGTTAGGTTACCTAGTTTTCAGGCCATTAACTGCAAAGTGTCTGTTGACATCATAGACGATCACAGAACAATGTAACTCTGAATTCAGGGATAAACTGTTCCAACACAGTAATGCACAAGTCACTTGACCTCACAGATTCAGTCTGCCTGCTGTGGGAGTTCTGGACTTACTACTGTGCAAATGAAAATTTGAAATGGGTGGGAAAAAAGTCACTAATAAGTCAGTCAAGGTTTACTGGCACCAGTAAACTACATAGAAGATTGGCCACCTTCTAACTGTAATTCCCATGTAAATCATCTCCATCTATTTCCTGCTTACCTTCCATCCACATTTTTATCTTGGCCAATTGTGACCTCACAACCAGGAAAGACTTTAGCTGCCAGGACGGGTGAAATACAGCACAAACCGATGGGCTTTTTAGCACTGTGGAAAGCTTTGAGCGTGGCATTCACGTGCTCGTTGACGGTACAGTTCTTGCCATCTACTGCCCAGGAACACAGGTTCTTTGCTACACCAAAACCACCTAAAACACAAAAACAACCCAAAAAGCTCAAATGCAAGACACTGCTAAAAACTTAGAGACAAAGTTCTCCTTTATGTAGAACATTATCATAGCACACGTAGCACTGTTAAGTTACTGTACTAGAAGTTGCCAGTGTGTAAAACTTTATGGGTTTACAATGTTAAACATCTACCTGTACACTTTTTTTATACAAAGCATGTTACAGAGGCTGGAAAGCTTAATCTTGCTTCCATGAGCAACAAGTAGCAAACAGGAAACCTCACACTCACTTGCTGGAAAAGATGGATGGTCTGATCTGCACCCCTCAATGAACAACAGAAAGATCAGAAGAAAGACCAGTGACAATTAGAAGTAGAAGACTGTTATTCATGAGAATAATGTCAGCAGTGATTTGATCCTCTACAGTAATTCACTCCCAATTTTAGTTTGATACTTAAGTAATTACAGGAGAGCTTTTTCTCTCCTCTAGAATTATTTTTGATCTTAAAAAAATGCTATAAAAACAAAAATAATATGACATAAAAAAGGAAATATGATAGTCTGAGACAGACCATAGAATTGCTCAGGTTGGGAAAGACTTTCAAGATCATCAAGTCTGACCCGGACCTAACCCTACTAACATATCTCTAACAATCCTCACTTGTGAATGACAATTTCATATTAAAAACAATGCTGGGTCTGTCTTTCTATAAAGTAGTTGCAACAATCCTTTACTTACATTTACTGTTGTAATTGAACAACAGATTTTATTTTACAGGAACCTTAATTTTCTAGATTTTTAACTATCAGAGAAAAGTGAAACTAGACCAGATACTGCCCCACCAGCTGCTGTGATGGTCTGAACTGGAAAAAACTCTGCTAAGACCTTAATTAGAACAAGAGGGACTGGCTTCAAGCTGCTCCAGGGGAGGGTTAGGCTGAGCATTAGGAAAAATGTTTTCACTGAAAGAAGTGTCAGCAACTGGAACAGGCTGCCCAGGGAGGGGGCTAAGTCACCATCCTTGAAGGTGTTTAAAAGTCACTTAGACGTAGTGCTGAGGGACCTGGTGTAGCAGGGAACTTGGTAGAGTAGGGTCAGTGGTTGGACTTCATGATCTCAAGGATCTTTTCCAACCTGAATTTAGAGGTGAAGAGTGAGACCCAGCTGCAATCTTCAGTCTCTCACCACCTAGCCTTTAGCTCTCAGCACCATGAACTTGTTCTTATCCACCTGCTTTCAAACGATAACTGAGAAAAATTCACCCAGAATGGGGTGAAAAGGGAGATTTGAATCTTCACTGTTAAAAACCCTCTCAAATGGCTGCACACATGCAAATTACATGCAAAGGACACCTGGCTTCCCAACGAACCTATTCGTTCCCTGGCACCAGGAAGCTGGCTGCCCACTTCCACATGGTGCTCTTGGCACTGATGGTTACTAGCATCACCTTCCAGGCTTCTAGGGCCTCCAGCTTGGCCTACCAGCAGCCTGCTGGTTAAGATAGCATGAACATGAATCAAAGAATAACCATCTATTATATTTGATTGCTTATGGAATGTGCAAATGAGCTTCTCTACAATAAGCAAACAAATTTCCAGTTACTTCACCAGACAGCATCAAGGCACTTGGCATTTTTAGTATTTTTCCCTTCACTCTTAGCTTACTTTCAAGTGTTATCTGAAATCTTGGAGGTGAGATCTTAATTTTCAAACTTCATAGGGTTTATTTTCCTTTAAAAGTTATTACAGCAACCCCCCGAGACTCAGTTATAACAGCATGAAACTCATGTGGAAAACATTTGGTAGCCACTAGTCCCTAACCCCCAGTGATTGTCAGCCACTCCTCTTAGTGCTGGAAATAGGTTTCTCTGCGTTATACACAAGCTCCCTCTGCCGGGCTTGCAACAGAAGAGAAGAGTCACACTTGGGCACAGTACTATGAATGTTCTGGAAAGAAATCTTCAGCAAATAATAGTTTCCTGATGATACTTTGGTTTCTTCGCATCTAGAGTAATTACAATTATCTCTGGCTGAAAGGCAATTTTGTGGTCTATACATTAAAAATTATCTATAAACAAGTTTGGTGCAACTTGATCAGCAGCAGGCCAGATAAATAATTAAATCTAAATGTAATCACATCTGATAGGGAATACAATTTATTTGGAAACCTGCTATTCTGCCAACAATTTCAGAGACCCTAAAATTAAGGTGTTGTCATGCAGTGTCAAATTCCGGTCCTGCTTTCGTACTCTGGTCAATATTTTTGCGTGCAAGTAGGTATTGAATTCTTTACAGAAGGAACAGTCCTATGTATAACTTAAAAACAAAAGGATCCCCCAGTATTTTAAGTCAATGAACTACAGATTAATAATTACACTGAGATGACTTGCCCAGCCCATGAGAGCTTACTAAAACACTTTATCATCCTCAAAATAAGTAAAAACAAAGGAAGGAAACCACATACCATTCAAAACCAAGAGTGTAATTTCTTCTCTAAATGGTTTTTTAAAATAAAGTAATGGAGGCAAAGCAGTTATTTGCAATTGAAAAACCACAGATAAGTGTCTCAGAAAAGCACCTACCAGGGAAAATGACCGCATCAAATTCACCAGCTTTCAGTTCAGCCAGATCCTGAATATTTCCTCTTGCTAATCTGGCACTTTCGACTAATACATTTCTCTTCTCTTCTGCTGGACTTCCTTTCAGGTGATCGACTACATCCCTTTGCTCAATATTGGGGGCAAATAACTTCACCTGGATTATAGACAAGACAGCCTCATGAATGCAAAGAAAAGTCATACAGATTGGTCACAATGCATGGTAACTTGATGAAAATGAGTTCTATTCCTTAAGTCTCGTCCAAAAGAGGTGGATTCCACAGGATGGATCTACATCAACATGAGTAAAATGTGTCATAGTCCCCATCCTGTTGCCTCAGCTTTTTGGCAGGAGTGCATTCTTAACACCAGTGTTAGGCTTATTGATTTTACCAGGGCCTGCAGATATTCTGAAGGCCTGTGGGCACCTCCTCTGCCAATAACCTCAAGGACAGAGAACCACAACTTACACCAGCATCCTGACTGGACGCACAGCCAAGGCTGCAGACAGGCTCTTAAGTGGGAGCAGATTAGGGGGCTAAAACACATTAAAAAGAAAGTCTACAACACAACAAGGCCAACTTTTCTTTACAAAGATAAAGGTGCTAAGTTTTTAAGCACTTATAGCGCAGACAGAACAGATTCTCGTTTTCCTAAAAGGAAAAACAGAACATAGAATTCATCGGATTAGGCACAAACCCAGCAGGCTGCACCAGAAATACGCGGCTCTGCGGCACTTTGCAAACTTCTCAGCGCTTGATGCTTTCGTTAGAGGACAACTTTGTGCTACACATGGTTTGGGTTTCTCTGTTCATGCGCTGCTGTTGTTACTGTCAGACACCTGAGCCCAGACACACAACAGAAAGACGACTACCCTCCACCACCTGAGACCACAGCTGGGGCCAAAGCTGAGACCCACCACCCCCAAACCCCAATCCGAGAAACCCCAGTTACCAGAAGAGCCCCGGAGTCACTAGCAGAAAACCAGCGGGTGAACCCGAGACAGGGCAAGCGCCTGACTTATGTGAAAACGGACCAAGGATTTTCACTGTCCCCCATTATCACCGGGGCACGGCTTCCCGCCGCTCCTCTCCCGTGGGACCAAGAGCCGCTTCCCCCCACAGCCCAGGCTGCCGGCAGCAGGGCCCCGCCGCTCCGTACCTCCGCGCCGCCGCGGCTCAGGTGCACTAGCGCCGCCGACGCCTCGTGAATCTCGCTGCCATCGAAGACGCCGCAGCCGGCGAGCACCACAGCCACCCGCTTGCCCATGGCCGGGCTAGTGGCTGCTCAACCCCACGGCAGTCCTCCCTCTTCTTCCTCCTGCTGCTGCTGCGCCTGCGCGCTGAGCTCAGGCTCGGCCTCCATCTTGGGGGCTCGCAGGGTTGGGCGGGAGTTAGTGAGAGGGAGCGGGAAGGGCCGTGACGCGGCTGTAAGCCCCTGCAGCCGGTACTTTGGCTCTGTGTCTGTCCCGGCTTCGTGGCACACAGCTTCACAGGCTTTTTTCACTAGATGTCGGCTCCCAGCTGGCAGAGTTGAGGTGGGGGTGGGGGAAAGAAAAGGTTTATCTATGCTCTATGTATAGATGTGCTTGAAACTAAACAGGCTCAGCTGTATTTTAGGCCTTAGTTCTCCCCTGGCCTGCATGTCGCCTCAAAGCAGAGTTCCCTGGAGTTCAGTGTTGAGGTCAGTCTTGTTTAGCGTGTTTATCAATTATAGAATCATCAGGGATTGGAAGGGACCTTGAAAGATCATTGATTTAGATGAGGGGATTGAATGCACCTTCAGCAAGATGACACCAAATTGGGCAGGTGTGTGAATCGGCTTGAACCTCTGCAGAGGGACCTGGACAGGCTGCATTGATGGGCTGAGGACAACTTTATGAGGTTTAAGAAGACCAAATGCCAGGTCCGACACTTCAGTCACAACAACCCAATGCAGTTTGGGAAGCCTGGCTGGAGAATTGTTCTGTGGAGTGGGACCTGGGGGTGTTGATTGGCAGAATGTGAGCCACCAGTGTGCCCAGGTGGCTAAGAAGACCAACGACATACTAGCCTGCATTAGAAATAGTGTGGACTGCAGGACTAGAGAAGTGATCATCCCCCCATACGCTTACCACTAGTCAAGCCTCACTTTGAATATCGTGTTCAGTTTGGGGCACTTCAATACAAGAAGGACATTGAGATGCAGGAGTGTGTCCAAAGAAGAGCAACAAGGCTGGCGAAGGGCCTATAGCTCAAGCCTTATGAGGAGCAGCTGAGGGAACTGGGATTGTTTAGCCTGAAGAAAAGGAGGACTGAGGAGAGACTTCATCGTCGTGTGCCACCACCTGAAAGCTGGTTGTAGCAAGGTGAGTGTTGGTATCTTCTCTCAAGTTACTAGTGCTAAAACAAGGAGAAATAGCTTCAAGTTGTGGTAGGGGGATTTAGACTGAACATTAGAAGAAATTTCTTCATTTCTGAAAGAGTGCTCAGGTATTGGAACAGGCTGCCCAGGTAGATGGTGACCACCGTCCCTGGAAGTGTTTCAAACACATGTAGATCTGGTGCTTGAAAACATGGTTTAGTGGGCATGGTGGTGTTGGGTTGGCCCAGTGGACCTTGCAATGTTACACTTAACAAGGAAAATCTACACTTTTACTAGACCAGAGGGCTGAAAGTCCCTTTCTGTAGAAAAATGTATTCAGCTGAGAGTTTGAAAGTCTCTGTGGAATGATGGGGAAGTTCTTGAATAGGAAAAAGCCAAGATAGGGAAACTCTCTGCATCAGAACAGGCTGATGTCTGCAAGGCTACAGTTTTATTTCTGTTACAGCTCACACTCTCATACTCTGGCCCTCAGGACTGAGCAGCATTGCAATGCAGTTCTAGCTTGGAAAAGATTTTCTGTCCATCTGATCCATAACCATATACTTGAGGATGCCTCTCAGCTCAAAACACTTGAGTTAGAGCTCTGTACAGCACCAGACCCTCACTGTACTCTCCAGGCTGAGCAAGACACTCAGGAGGAGTCGTCACAACCCACAGAAATACAAAATGTGTTTGGTAGTGGAATGACATACTGACAGATGTGGGACTCCTTAGGAGAGTGGAAGGGTTGGGTTGGTTTGGTGACTGGGGAGCTGAGAATCTCCAGAGCTGGAATCTCACTGGAGCCCTCCTAATGTTTAATTGCTAGGAATAGGCTGCAGTCTGGAAGGAGTTTAAGTTGAATGCATATTTGAAGATACCAGTGAGGTTCAAAGTTCTCATGTGTGTTAGGGCCAATGTTAGTGTTAGAGCTAGGAGACTGAGCACCATCCCACTTGGGTCTCCCCATGATGCATCTCTGTGCCAGCTCCATAACTGCCCTGGCTCTGTTCCATGGTCTATTTCCATCTTGCTCAGGCCTTTTTCCCTGCTTTGGCTTTGTGACCTTGTCACATTCCTCTGTGTCTGTCTTAGCTCTGTTTTCACCTCAGCTCATTACATGTCCTTGCCCTGACTCTGCATGACCCTGAAGCAGCCTGTTGAGTCAGCTGACTCTTCTCTGGCCTGAGCCTACAATAGCAAGTAGCAACAAAAATATCTCACAGGGAGTACAATTCAGAAGCCAGATTTTTGCAAGGGGAGAGGACACATCCTGATGCGAGAAGAAGCTGCTGTCAGGGCTCTGAGCGCACTAATGCTCCTATAATTACCATGGCCAGTCTTGGCTATGGATTCCACCCCCCGCATCCTCTGGCTACTGACCCATGGCTGGTCTTCCCGTACAGACTGTGAACCTATGCTGCAGGTAACCACATTTTCAGTCCTGCCACCTGGCTGGACCTTGGATACATCAGAAGTGTTGTGGTTTGAGCTAGGTAGGGGGATAGGAGCTAAAATAGTGCTTGTTAGAAGTTTACAGAAATCACAAGAAAACACTCCCCAGCTCCAGGCACAGATCCACCTGTCCTCAGCCAATCAGCATCTCTGGTAATGAATGTATTTGGGCAGAGAAATGTGTTTTTGCAGGCTTTTGGCTTGGCTTTTTGATTGCTTTCAGGAGTTGTTTTTTCCTTTGTGGAGCTCTCATGTTTGGGAATGAGCTGAGAAGAGAGAGAGAACCTCAGGATTGAGGAGCACCCAAGGAAACACTTAGCCCTACCTTACACAGTCACAGAGCCAAGCTTTTCTTCTAAAATAGACATGGCCTCCAACCTTCTCTCACCCCAATGCACCGTTCAGGCTGTGCATCTCGGGCTGTATAGCAGGGTATAGGTGCAGAGGAGTTTTGTATCTGGCTCCTTTTCTTAAGATGTCTTCATACTCCTCAAAGGCAAGGAGAGCGGACCTCAGTGAACTTCAGATTGATGAATTTAAGGTAGTGTTTGTGTTTCTCAGCTGACTCCATCTGACTCAATAGCTAACGTAAGCCAGTGTTAGTGGTAAAGTTGCCAGCTGTGTAGCTTTGCCTGCGGTGATCCATATATACAACCATAACTTTGTCACTGAGCAGCATATTGCCACTAGATAGGCTTGCAGCTGTGCAGGTGAATATGTAAGCACCTTCCAAAGAAGCCCATTTTCATGAGACAGGAGCTGTTACAGACTCTTTGCTGTCACTGTTACAGTGTGATGACTCACGTAGATGTTCAAAACTAAGCTGTCTCTTCAAAACCACAACTTCTGGCTGCAGCAGCTGTTAGCTTTCCCCTTTCTGTTCTTTCCATCCTGTTGCTTTCAAGAGCAGAGATGGAGAAAGTACTGTTTAGCAATAGGAAATCACCGAGGGTCATTGTTTCAGGTAAACGTTCATTTTTTTCACTAATCTTAAAAATACTGTGGGACATGAGAAAAATCTATGAATCCTGTCAACTCCAGAAGCTGATCTTTGCAGCCGCTCTCAATCTCTCCTCTAAGCCTCCTAGTGGCCAAGGACGCAGATGAGCAGTGTGAGTTTATAAAGGGCACCGTGACATGTTTCTGTATAATCACCAAGCCAGCTGTTCACTCACAAATTGCTGTCACATGAGATTTTTAAGGTCAAATATATTTATTTTCATATTTACTACTACTTTATTTTTCTTAAAACATTGTTTGTGACACAACTTAGGTTCTATAAGAAGAGGAAACAGAGTTAAAGTGCTGCAAAAGTTTCCCACAGGTTTCAATGAAGTGAGATATAAAAATGCTCCTAAAATGAAAATAAAAAATCAGAAGCCTTGCCATCTTAGTCACCTGACACCTTCAATAACCACAGTAGTACCTTAATGTAGACTTCATAATCCAAACTGCAAGTGTGCATTGAGCCAGAACTAAGAACCAGTTTATACAGTATTTCCAGTTTGGCTAATGAGCAGATACAGCATCTTCATTATGTCATTTCATCTTCCTGCATCCTGGTTTCATAGAAGGGATAAATTATGCTGCCCTTCATAAAGCACTTCCAGAGTTACACACACATTGTGGCTGCATCCCACACAAACACAAACCTTTCTGAACAGATGGAAGAGCTGGTGTCTTGTACTACACTTAGCTAGGAAATGCGGGTAAATGGTAGCACACTCTGGTTTACAAGGAACAAACTCAGAGCTTTAAAGCAGGCACAAATAACCTGCATGAGATTAAAACAAAATAGAGAAATATAGGTATGTACAGATTATGTGTACCTGAGATTAATGTATAGTGATGAATGGCCTCAACTTTAAAGATAAGCAGCATAGAATCAGGCAGCAATGAAGAGACAGAAACACTGCTGAAATTAATTATTTCAATAACTCTGCCATCTTACAGTTTTCTGTAGTAGTCCCAGGCTTCTACTCATCTTATAAAGGCTGAGGGCTATGCAGCTGATCACAGCAAAATGCCTTCTGCTATCTG
Organism: Rhinopomastus cyanomelas; assembly: GCA_013400115.1. Lineage (NCBI taxonomy): Eukaryota > Metazoa > Chordata > Aves > Bucerotiformes > Rhinopomastidae > Rhinopomastus > Rhinopomastus cyanomelas. The sequence goes on from VXBP01010179.1 coordinate 12,653, forward strand.
GTGAGGCCTCACCCCATCATCCTGGTTGATTCAGTGGTTTCTGGTTTGCAAAGATGGGCATTTGATGTGTGTTTGCCTCCAAAGCAATGCCTGAAAAAAAAACCCAAAACCATACTAGGCTGTTAAAATAACTTCCAGCTAAATTACCTGGGCATGGTTACCCAGGTCTCCAGAAAACTGAAATCATAGTTGTGGAATCACAGAAAAACAGGGGTTGGAAGACACCTCTGAAGATCATCTAGTCCAACCTAAAGATCATGTAAGAACATTTCCAGATGGTTTCTGAATTTCTCCAGAGACTCCACAGCATCTCTAGGCACTAAAGATCATGTAAGAACATTTCCAGATGGGTTCTGAATTTCTCCAGAGACTCCACAGGATCTCTAGGCACCTTGTTCCCATGCTCTTTTATAGTTGCTGTGAAAAAGTTTAGGTGGGACCTTCTGTGTTCCGGTTTGTGCTCTTTGCCCTCTGTCCTGTCGGTGGACACTGCTTCTCAGAATCTGGTCTCAGCCTCCTTACACTCACCCTTCAGAGCTTTGTAAGCACTTACCAGGTCCCCTTCTCCTCTGCCTTATCTCGTAAGGCAGATGCTGTAGCTTCCTGAGCATCTCGGTGTATCTGCGCTGGACTCTTCAGAAGTTCCCTGTCCCTCTTGAACTGGCAGCCCAGAACTGAACGCAGTACTCCAGAGCAGAGGGGGAGGAACAGCTTGACTAAGTTGAGTCAAGTGACATGTTTAAGGGACTGACTCAGCACACGATTGGTTTTCCTCGGGAGGAGGAAAATCCCTGCACTTGCTCGGGACCCTACAGTCGCCTGCTCAGCCCCGGCGCGGGCACTGTGGGCGGGCGCGGGGGTGGCTTCCTCCTACCTCCCGACTATCCCAGCGCAGCCGCTTCTCCGCCCGCAGTGCTGCAGGCCGCGCTGCCATGGGCGCCGGCCTCCGATCCTGGCCGCTCCTGCTGCTGCCGCTCCTGGCGGCGGCGGCTCCATACGGGAGTTTCCCGGGGCCGCTCCGCTCCCCGCAGCGACGCTGGCCGGTGCCCTACAGGTGAGTGAAGGCTACAGCACGGAGGCCGCAGCCAGGGGAGGCGCGTCCCCGTCGCTGCGCGAACCTACTTGCGCGAGCCCGGCTGCTTCTCGTCCTCCGAGCACCGTCGCCTCTCCGAGGGTTTTGTTCGGGTTTTTTAGACTAAAAAGGCCGTGAGTAGCCTCCCCTGTTTAATCCTGGGGGTACTGGCGTCCCAAGCGACGGCTAGGCCTGGTGATCCTGAAGGACTCCTCCATCCTTAATGACTCTGATTCACGGCCAGGCTGGACAGGGCTCTGAGCAGCCTGCTCTAGTGAGGGCTGCCCCTGCCTGTGACGGGGGAGTGGAGCTGGGTGGTCTCTGAGGGACTTGCAAAGCAGACTGTTTTGAGATTCAGAGATGTTTGGTGTGTTTAGCTCGCAAGCATGAGGGAATGGCCTCGGCTCAGCAGCATGACTGCCGCACCTGAAAGCTATTGCCCTTGCTTTGAAAATGCTCCTTCAATTCTTGTTAGCAAAAAGTCACCATGAGGAAGTCAGGTCTGTGTTTAGTTCATGCTGAGAGGATGAGAGGAAATGGCCTGAAGCTGTGCTACCAGCAGTTTAGGTCAGACATTAGGAAAAACTTACTTATTAAAGAGGTCATCAGGCATTAACAGGCTGCCCAGGGAGGTGGTTGAGTTGCCAGCCTTGGGCATGTTTACAAGTCATGTGGATATGGACCTTCAGGACATGGTTTAGTAGTGGGCTTGGTACAGTCAAGTTAATGGTAGGACTCAATGATTTTGAAGGCCTTTTCCAACCTAAACAATTTTAAGATGCTATAACAAAATCCTGCTCATTGCTGTGGAGCTGCTCTAGCTCCAGCAGAAGACTGCGTGGTGGTGGGGAAAGCAGAAGAGTACGTGTTACTCCATCTTAGCACAGTGAGTTCTCTGTTCTGAGGGGAGGACCCTCTTCAGGAGAAGGGCTCTGCTCACGTGTATTTTGTATGGGTTTGCTGTTTGTAAAGGGAGGTGTTCTCAGTGTTTAAGTGTCATCTAATGCTTATCCAAAGTTTGGAAAACTGCTGTTGCATAATTCCTAGCAGTTAAATTTGTGTCAGCTGACACGTGAAGGAGCTGTCCTTGCAGTCATGTGTAGTTCAGGTTTTCCAGCAAGTGGCGAGACTGCATCTCAGGATGGTCAAAATTGGAACGCAAGCCTTTGAGTGTTGAGACACTCAGAAATGTGTTTTTTCAAATGTTTCTTAAAGTGCTGTTTACCTTCTGCAGGGTGCAGTGAGTAGGGAAATTAAAAATCTAAGGTGTGCAACTTAGAACCAGGACTGAAATGTGTGGCTGGCATAAGTCTTCTTTTTCTCACTGTGTGTTCTTTTTCCAGCCATACTCTTCTGGAGATTTTTTGGTTTGTTTTGTTGATTTTACATCTTTTTCCCTTGGACAAAATAAAGGCAGACATGGTGAACTACCCAGCAAGCTTGGAGGAGAAGTCCAGGGAAAAGCAACAGTGTCTACAGGTTTTACTACGGCTCAGGAAGCCCCATGTTCTTGAGTCATCTCACAGCTGGACTACAAGAGGAAATAGCCTCAAGTGGCACCAAGGCAAGTGTAGGTTAGACATTAGGAAGAACTTCTTCATTGAAAGGGTCATCAGGCCTTGGAATAGGCTGCCCTGGGAGGTGTTTGAATCACCATCCCTGGATGTGATCAAAAGTTGGGTAGGTATTAAGTTTACAGACATGGTTTGAGCTTGGTACAGTTAGGCTAATGGTTGACCTCAAAGATCTTGAAAGTCTTTTCCGACCCAAACGATTCTATGATTCTGTTGGTGCCATTTAGTAGCCCTGGGCAACTGAATGTGTTAGGCTCTCAGGCTGTGCTCTTGGTGAACTGTGTACACCAATCTGCCTTGGCAACAGGAATATTCATATATATATAGTGTAATAATTGGACTCAGTGTTCAAGGTTTTCAAGGTTTAATAGGAATGATGAATGGAATCAGTGATCACAGATTCTTAGGCATCTTTATCTCAATTAGCTTTGAAGAGTAGAATATTTCTTGTCCTTGTTGCCAATGTTCTAAAGTAAAAAATAGCTCAGTCTGGGGAGGTCTTACTGTACAGTAGTTTCCCAGAGCAAACCAGTCAGTCTCTGTGTAGACAAACTGTTAGGAGAATGTTTCTGAGGCAGATCTCATACTGTCCTCTACACCACATCTACATGCCTCTGATTTTGTGAGTCTAAGCCACCCTTTGTAATCCGCATCCTTTTCACTCCTTTGCAGTAAGTGCTGTGCATAACATGACTTGCATTGCAAGCCTACGTCCTTAAGTTCTGTTTCTGCAGATGTACCTCTCAGCAGCTTTATGAACTGGTGCACTCTGATTGTTGTGGCATCTGGATCACAGAATCTGTCTTTGAGGGGGAGTTGAATCCTTGACCTCTTCCACACAGGCCCTTGGGAAGCCGTGAGACAGAAACTCGGGCCATGAAGCTTACCATTCTGTGTGCTCCTCTTTCCCAACACAGGCGCTTTGATTACCGTCCAAAAGCTGACCCTTACTGCCAAGCTCGTTACACCTTCTGCCCCACTGGCTCTGCCATTCCAGTTATGAAAAAGGAGGATGTCATTGAAGTGTATCGATTGCAGACTCCCGTGTGGGAATTCAAATATGGAGATCTGCTAGGACATTTGGTAAGGTCATCTTTTTGTTTAACAGAGACATAATGGTGGGACCTGTATGCTTGGGGTTTGCTTAGATGGAAGAGTATTTGAGCACCTGAGCTAGTCTGTCTGTGGGACAGATACTCAAAGACTAGTAAAGTTCAAACAAAAGTTCTAGAATTTAGCTAAAGAACAGAACATGACCAGCACTGCAGGTAAGTTTGAATGTGTTCTGCCATGGAGCTGCATATTGAAACTGTGTGGTAGTCACACAGCGTTAGATTCTGGTTGGGGGTCTTTCCTGTGCTAGCACTGCAGTGAGAAAATGTGTTCATTTGTGCCTTTATATCAGATGAGATGCCTGCCTAGTATTTGCATGAACATAGATACCTGATAGGAGTGGACCACTGGCTGCTCATGTGGTGTGACATGGGATGTTGGTTGCTTTTACACTTCTTAAATGTTATAATGAGTATTGGCTTGAAGTCTGCATTCATGGATTCATGTAAATAGGACAGAATCCCAACTTTGGTAGTAATTACCTGCTATAGCAGTAGCATGATACAGCTTAAAAGCATGGTCCCTAATGAATAAAGAAATAGTAGTGAACATGGACACAGTCAGAAATGGAAATAGCTTCAAATAGTGTTATCTCAGATGTTAAACTGATTTATGTGTTTACAGTCTTTAAAAGAAACATCTCATTCCTTTTGTGGCTTTCCTTACTAAGGTCTGGTGACTCAGTTCTGCTCTTTATTTCTTTGATACCCTGTTTGGTTGAGGATTCAAAGGAGTGAATTGTAATGATGAGCTCTGCCACTGAGTGTATCTGCCTCCACATAACAGAGTTTCCAATGGATGGGTAGACAAGTACCAAGAAGGCCTATGGCATCCTGGGGTGGATCAGAAGGAGGGTGGTTAGCAGATCGAAAGAGGTTCTCTACCCCCTCTACTCTGCCCTGGTGAGACTGCATTTGGAATATTGTGTCCAGTTCTGGCCCCTCAGGACTGCTGGAGAGAGTCTAGCACAGAGCCACAAAGATGATGAAGTGAGTAGAACACCTCCCTTATGACAAAAAGCTGAGGGAGATGGGTCTCTTTAGTTTGGAGGAGACCTCATTAATGTCTATAAATACGTGAAGGGTGGGTGCCAGGATGATGGAGCCAGGCTCTTCTCAGTGTCATCGAATGATAGTACAAGGGGTAATGGGTGTGAGCTGGAACATAGGTGGTTCCACATAAATATGAGAAGGAACTTTGTGGTGACAGAGCACTGGAATGGGCTGACCAGGGTGGTTGTGGAATCTCCTTCTCTGGAGATGTTTAAGGCCTGTCTGGATAAGTTCCTGTGTGACTCAGTCTAGGTGATCCTGCTGTGGCAGGGGATCACAGAATGTTAGAGGTCGGAAGGGACCTAGAAAGATCAACTAAGTCCAACCCCCAGCTGCTGGAGCAGGGTCAGCCTACAGTACTGTCTCAAGATGTCCTACATGGGGCTCAGACCCATGACCCCAGGCATTCAGAGTCCCATGCTCTACCAACTGAGCCAGATGATCTTTCAAAGTCCCTTCCAATGCCCAATGTTCTGTGATTTTGTGAGACAGTGTGACTCTGTGGTGAAAGGATGTGTGTGATACCATCTAGTGTGCTGTGTGTTGATAATCCGACATGTTATAGGAACCTCTTCCTCGTGTCTGACCCTGTTGTGCAACAGCTTCCAAGTATCTTCTCTATGGCTGAATTAGTTTTATCATGAAAACTTCTGAAGTTTTGATTGATCTTTTTGGGGTTTGTGTTCTTTTCCAGAAAATTATGCATGATGCTGTAGGTTTCAAGAGCTCTCTAACGGGCAGAAACTACACAATGGAATGGTACGAGCTCTTCCAGCTTGGGAACTGCACATTTCCACATCTCCGGCCTGGCATGGATGCCCCATTCTGGTGTAACCAGGGAGCTGCCTGCTTTTATGAAGGGATAGACGACGCACACTGGAAGGAAAATGGAACTTTAGTTCATGTGACCACAATATCAGGTACATCATACAATAGAGTCCACCTTGTCTTTGTGTAAAGCAGGACCTTTTGTTTTTTAGGTTATTTCAATATTAGTCGCTGCTGCCAATTTCAAACAGAAGTGCTCTCTCTGCACTTTCTTTAACGCGGGAAGTGGTATGAGGCAGCTCCCTTTTGAATGCAACACACACTGAAGAGTTTTTAAATGAGAGCAATTTGGTGTTGCTGTATGAAAACACTTGAGTCTCATGAGTGTAAAAATAGCAAAACAGCTTATACAGAACAATTATGGACTGTTTGCACGTGGTATCACCAAAACAAAGTCCTCTGTTGTGAAGTGGCACATGACTGCTGAGTTTGAAAAGCTGGTGGAAATGTGTACGTTGCTGAGCAAACAAATAACAGCTTATTTAGAAAAAGTCTCAAAAGTATAAAAGTACTAATCTCTATTTTTGAGTCCCCCATTATCTGTCATAAAAGCTTTGCACATGTCCCCAGCAATAGGTGTCTGTCACGTACTGTAAGTCAAACCAGGGTTTACTTCTCTGAGTATGTGGATGATCACCAGAATAGATTCCTGGCACATACTGAGCAGTGAAATCCTAAACTAAAAAGGTCATTTAAATAAATCTGCTTGATTACTGAAGTAATTCAGTGGGTGAATTATGAACAAAGTCTGCCAAGGACTTGGAGTGTTGCATTTTGAGTGACCCAAACCACTTACTCTGCAGAGCTAGCCTAGTGTTCAAGGCACAGGGTAGGGGCAAGTGACAACCAGTGATGTGGTCCTTTATGTCTGCCCCCTTCCATCTTTAGCAGCCCTGCTGAACTCGGTCTCTAGATAGCCTGCCCCGTGCTGCTGATAAGTTCTAGGCTGTTCTTTAAGCAATGAAAGAGGCAGAGCTGCTTTCCTCTGAGTTTGCAGCTCATGACTGAAATCTGTGGTGCTCAATACAGTTGGATTCTTTCATATGAATACCAAACTAAATATTCCCATACAGTGGTGAAATGTGTGGTGCTGCCTGCCTGCTTGGATTATCTGATGCCTAAACAGGGTGAGGTTGTGCTGGTGCCTTATGGTCTTCCTTGCCTCTCTCGCATCCTGTTTCCATGAAACTTCGAGGAAGGCAGCATCTCTGAGAGTTTTGAATTGTCTGATTTTGACTGGTAGTCTGAAAGCTCACCCTCTTCCATGGTAATGGATGCGAGTGCAGATGGACAGCATCATGTGCTGGACTTGCTTCCTTCAAAGAGCAGGCAAAAAGCATCCTTTGTGCGATGAGATCTTTAACATGTGAGACAGCTGGACCTTCTTTGTCCTTGCAACATCCTCTGGGGCTGTTTGTCAGCAGTGTCAGACACCACACTGAAGCATTGCTTTGAAGCACACGTTGGCTACGTGAAGGTTACTTAGGGGTGTGCTGCTTCTGTAGAAATAGGGCTGAAATACTCAAATTTTGATTTTTTTACTGTCTAGGTATCTTACAGCAGGTTATCACAGAGCCATGCACTAACCTGTGATGTTTTTGTCATTAAGAAGTTAAGGCCAGACTTTCCTATTAAGTCCATCTCTGTCTTGTTAGGAGAGACAAACCCTTTCCAGTAACACGCTTTGCAGCACACACACCAGGAAGCTAATCTGGTAGGAGTTAGAGAAGATAATGGGAAGCTTCAAGACCATCTAGAGGTAATTGCAAGTACAGCTCTTGATACAGATTTCATGGTTTGCTGTTTTATTATGTCAAAGTAATTAAAAAAGAAAATATCCAACACTGAACAGAGTGATTGTTGTTGCTTCCTGTGAAGCCTAAAAGCTCTTGTGAAGAACCTCTATGATGGAGCAGCCATCATGGAGGGAGTTGAGTGTGCTTCAGTTACTCTGACGTAGCAGCTTGCACACATGGCCTTACTTTAGGGTGAGTGTGAGATCTGTTTGTGATGAAGAGCAGACCCAGCAGCCTGTCTTTTGTAGTTTGTTTCAGTGGGAGATGTGCGGTGTACAGTGCTCTACATTGGTCTTGAGGAACCACAGAATAGTAGGGGTTAGAAGGGACCTCTGAAGGTCATCTAGTCCATCCTCCCTGCTAGAGGAGGAATGTGACATTGCAGTGGATTCAGACAATAATGGAAAAGGCTGGCTTTTGTGTGCAGGGTGGTGGTGGTGTCACATACCTGTTTGGTGTTTGCCACCCCTGAACAGTGAAGTAACTGCTACGGGTCTCTTGGCTTGCAGCAGTTTGATCTATCTTCCAGCAGCTACTGCACCCAGAGTGGTAAGAATTGGCACAAGAGATCATGGCTGGGAACAGCACTGTGGTTGCAGGCTCTCATCTGACTGTCTTCTGAAGTATTGCACAAGAAAATCTGCAAAATGTGGCTATGCTGTGAATGTGAGGTGCAAAATGGATCTGAGTCAGAGTTGGACTCGATCTGAAGGGTCTTTTCCAACCTAAATCATTCTGTGATTCTACGGTTGTACCCTGTGCTGTGACTGGGGAAGGGGTAGGCTTGAAGTGCAGTAGGCTTTCTTCACAGAAGAAGAAAGCTTAGCCATGTGGTCAGCTCTGTATCAGGGAGGTAGAGGCATCACCTGTGGGAGCTACCAGAGAGATGGGCTGAGTTAGAGGTGTGTTCCTCGCTCCAGAAATCACCTTCACCAGAACACTCCAAACATACTCCAAATGAAGAAAATAATCCTCCAGGTCTTTCAGGTTTACCGGTCTTCACGTCCCACTCGTGTCATCTGGCTCAGGTCAGCTTTGCCAGCTGAGGACCTGTTAAAACGGCAGGGTGTCTCAGTCTAAGGTTGGGGTTTTTTTGTGGAGGGACGTGTGAACTTTTTCCTGTAATTGCTGAATTTAGTTAGAACTTGGGGAAGTGCAGAAATGGCTGTTGCACTGGTGAGCACGTTGTCAGCGTCTCTTGTAGGTTGCATTACCTGCCCTGTTTACCATGGATAAGAGACAATCAGAAGAGTCACGGTACTCTGACGTTCAGATGTTCTGGCATAGGAAGTGGGGCAGAAAAAGGAATTAGTTTAAATAACTTACGTGTCAACATGGTTTATTCAGTGGGGCACAACCTGTCCCTCCAACCAAAGCCAGCCTTTGTATGGCAAGGTGATGTTATAAACAAACTTGTGCAGGGAAGGGGGGTGAGCCTTGAAACAGAGGGAAACTATTTAGAGTTAGGTGTTTGTTCCACTGTCTCTGTTAACACTTATTTTCATTTGTTCCAGGAACCATGTTTAATGAAATGGCAAAGTGGGTAAAATACGACAATGAGACTGGCATTTACTATGAGACCTGGACAGTTAAAGCAAGTCCCAACAAACAGGCAACGGTGTGGTTTGACTCGTACGAGTGCTCTAAATTTATACTGAGAACGTACCAGAAGCTAGCCGACTTGGGCGCTGTGTTCAAAAGGGTACAAACAAACTATACCAGCATCATCTTGTTTAGTGGAGAGCCTGTCTATTTGGGAAATGAAACATCTATTTTTGGACCACTGGGAAACAGGACACTGGCAGCAGACGTAAGAGACTTCTACGATCCATTCAAACCTTATCAGACAGTCAGAGAGTTTTTTGTGGGTCTTGTAAAAATAATTGACCGGGTCATCCTGAACCATGAGTTTTACCTCTTCTACAACCTGGAGTACTGGTTTTTACCTATGAAGTTCCCCTATCTCAAAATAGTTTACGAAGAGATCCCTTTACCTGTTGGAAACAAAACAGCCTTTGGTGTGTAACTGCTTAATGAAGAATCGAACATACACTTATGTCAGAATATCCTTAAGAATTTTGGAATGCTACCACGTTGGCGTTAACACATTGTATGTGACTCTGACAGTGGTCAAAGCTGTGCTGGGAAGGCTTTGCTGGAGAACAGGAGGTTCTGCCTGCCTTTCTTATCACCTGCGTAACATCTCCGTGAACACCTCAGCATCTGTGACTCGGCCAGCTTCTGTGTGACCGTGTACACCTGCTGCTTGAAGGGAGGCTGATGTGGCTCCTCATCCAGTGCCAGAGGGTGACTGATAGGTAGCCTGCCTGCTCTGGTCTCAGACATTCTTCAGTTACATGGCCATGTGGTGACAGCACCTGGCCACCAGCAGAGGTGGGACACCTGCATTGCAAGGACCTTCTGGTCTGATCTGCATGCTGGAGCTTACAGACCTGAGTGCCTAGATGTGCCCGGCTCTCTCAACACGTGCCTTAGATCGGTGTTTCTGTGTGTCTTTGATTTGTACAGCTGGAACCTACAAACTGTTGTCTGGTTCGTGGTGGTCAGTGTGGTTCAGGTGTTCAGGCGGTCGAGAAAGGGCAGTGAATCTTTGAGAAGGTGGCATAGGTGGCATGTTTGCACCACTTTTCTTCCTTCACCGGCACTGTAAACCAAATACAGATGGCTTTTCCCAAAACTGTGTGTTTTCTAGCACATGTAGAAGACAGATAGCCTCTGACAGAACATTAGGCATTGGAAGGGATCTCAAAAGATCATCTAGTCCAATCCCCCCACCACAGCTGGATCACCTAGATGATGATGCTCCAATTAGTGTGACAGTGCAAAAACTGCTGACCTTCAGTGACAGAGAGGGACAACTACTTCCAAGGTTTTCTTACCCTGGAACATTCTGGTAACTGCCACGCTACTCTGTTGCACCTATGAAGGATGCAACCAAACTCAATGCATTCCAGTTGCTGTCTCACATAGAGNCGGGAGAGGCCAGTCAGCCTGCCCAGGAAGCAGTTCCACTACAGCCGCAGGTACAACCTCCAGCCGCTAATGCACTCCCCGCCTCGAGGCATCTCCATGAGGAGAACAGTGGGCTTCAAAGAGTCCAGAAGCAAGGGAGCCCAGTTATTGAGGCTGTGTCTTCCCTTTCAGTAATTCCCACAGCAGCAAGCAACAGACCAACTTACCTTGCCAACACCTGGGCACCAGCAGTCCAAGGAGGACTCAGCTGTGTGACACAACTTCAAACATTTATTTATTGAAAGCGCACTCTCTGTCCCTGGTCAGTGGTGTTACTTTATCTCACAGGCAAGCCCAACAGTCAGAAGATAAAAAAACCCCACAACACATTGCTTTTTCACTTTTACGGACTAAATATATTGATGCCTTTTATACAAATAGAAGCAAATTATAGTCTGACATTAATTTAACAAATTCTAATACAAAAAAGTGCAATTTTCATAAAATGCTACTTTCAAATCAAAGCTCTACAGAAACATACAACTCCCCTAAAGATGTCCAGTCCACTGAGCAACGTTTGCTCAAAACAGTTGTGAACTTAAATAGACCAGTAAGTGTATTACACTGGAACTATACATCTGGATAAACATGGAATCTGAAATCAGAAGTGAGAAAATCAATTTATTACCAGAACGGGCCGCACAGCTCAAAGGAGAAGCCGCCCGTGGTCAAGTTCAGCAGAGCCCAAGGCTGGAGCAGCTTTGCCTTGCTGGTGGCTGACCCCACCTTTCCAACACACTCGGCAGTCACGCGAGGATTTTTAGTGTTGTTGGACCATAACGTCAGAGAGAAAGGATGTAACTGATGGCCATAAGGAATGAAGTCACAAGCCACACCCAGACCACAGGCAATATGTTGCCTGTCGCCGCTTACAGTCTAGGAACTTTCTGTAATTAAACTGATTTACCAAATACTCAAAACAGATTTGTTTTACTACTGCTCTACTTCACACAAGTGTGCTGCTTTTAGGCTTTTAATTATCCTGAAATGATCCAAACTAGCGGAATTGAAGGTGTACAAAATGATCATCTATCAAACATTCACTTTATACAGAAGCATTTCCGGAACAGATTTACAGTTTACAATTACGTTTGTACAGCTTAAGCAACCGGTACAATGTCAGTTCTCTCAAACAGGAAGCAGCCCCGAAAGTCTAAGAGCTTGTTACAAGGTTCTTGGTCACTATTCAAATTTTAGCTTCCTTGTTTCGTGCTGTTCGCGTCCCCGTCATCACATTTAACGCCGCAGGGTTCGCTTCGTCAGCTGTCCCATCTAACTGGGTGCTGCAAACCCGGTGTTTCACGTGCGGGGAAAGCTCAGTGACTCCAACGCGGTTTTTAAATACAACATATCTACATGTTCCCCCAGAAAGCTTTCGCTTCCTGAGCTAGACATAAAATACCTTAAAACAGGTTTAGACACGGATCTGAGACCCCATAAGCAACCTACATGAAAATGCGGGGGAGGGAAAGGGGGGTATCCAAACCCCAAGAACCAAACAACACCACTTCTGGTACCCTGCCTGCGCTACTGTTCACATCTAGAGCGCATGTGAGAGCCTGTGGAAAAGGCAGCGTGCTAACAGCTCTCTGAACTCTATCACTGCACCTTGCTCTCGCCTTTTCACTTCCTACATAAAAGGGCAGTTTATGCTCCACAGCCTGCTACATGCTCCCTATAATCTCAACTTTGCAACGGAGACACCTGGAGCTAGAAATGCTGCCGTCTGCCACAGAAGCCAGCAGTTCCACGGCAGTTTTGTTTGTTTTTTAATGCCAACTCCGATCACGTTCAACACTACTGTCTGAATCCAAGCAGGACAGCGAATTAAAACTTGTATTTTGCAGGTACATTTCAATTTTATAAATACAAACTTTTATTTGCATCAAAGGCTGAGGTCAGTGTTAATGGGAAAACACAAAACCAAACTGAAAACCCAGTTCCAAACCAGAAAACAGACTTGTGTTTGGATGAAAACAGGTTTGGGAGCTATCGATTATTTCTGTGTTTGAATCTGGATTTCATGAACCGTTTCTGAATGAAGAGTTTTCTAATCAAACAATGACGTAACTTAAGAGTAAAATCTACAGAACTAAACGAGCTTAGAATTGCTGCAGGGTAAAGTTTGGGTTTAAGGTGCTATTCCATCTGCCCTGAAGTCTCTCAAGGCTTTTACCACGTGGGCATCATGTCCGGGAACCAGACTCTACCGAGATGCTTCGACACTTCCCAATGAATCTGCTCTAAGCTGTATTTCTGATCAGGAATCAAAACTTCCTCCATGATAGAAAGCTGGGAGAGGCGACCACCACACATCTTCACAAACTCCACAAAGGCACTGCAAGAGACTTCACATTCTCCTAGGCCAACGGCTGACAGATACTTGCAGCGTTCCGCAATACGGATCAGCTCCTCATCGAGTGGCCGCAATCCATTGGCACAAACCACCAGTTCAACTAACCGAGGACATGTCATCCCAACACGACCCAGGACGTCTTTGCTTACCGATCTTCCGAAGTACAGGTGAGTGACAGGTATTTCGTAACGAAAGAAGGGGTCAAACTCTTCCTCGTACAAGAAAAAGTACATCACTAAATTGACTTTGGGAGAATGCGTGATGAAAGCGTCCCAGCTGCTCTTCTGAATCGTGTGGAACTGAGTCTGTCCGGGGTTTTCACTGACAACGTCGATGCGCAAGTGTTCCAACCTGACGTGCTTTTCAGAAGACAGAGCCAACAGCAGCTCATCGCTCAGCAGGTGGTAGTTCAGAGCCAGCTCACGTAAGCCGTGGCACTGGTCAGCCACACAAAGGATGCCTGGGAAGCAAGAACATCACGAAAAGGAGTCGCGCAGATAAACACACCAATAAAACAACGAGAGACGTAACGCGAGTTAGTTTCTGTGCGTCAAGACGGTGGTGCAAAGACCACGTATTTCAACACGCACTCGTGATCTAACAGATCGCAGCTGTACAGAGACAATCAGGACACAGATCTTTCACACACAAGCTTGGTCTTGAGACTTCTTAGCACCCACACAGGAAGTTACACACACTGCCCGACAACACTGCTGCTTCGCTAGGGAAACACAAAGCGGTTCACATGCTGCACCGCAGCTCCTGCAGGAGTTGATTCTCACATGACAAATCCATAAACAGCATTCTGTGGATGTTCTGTCCTGTCTGAAGAGCATGTACGCTCAAAACTCGTGTTTGGAAAAGGCACTTACTCAGAACTATTTAATAGACTCATTAGGGATTGGAAGAGACCTCGAAAGATCATCTAGTCCAGTCCCCCTGTCACTAGTCTGCTCTGGAAGAAGAGCTGTCCCCTTCCTCTGTGGCTGACAGAGCAGCCATGAACGGAATCCTGTCAGCTGAGGAAATCAAATGCAAGATGAAAGCTGGGCTTCAATACAGAAGCTGCTAGTCAGCGTTTCTTGCAAAGTATAAATATTTAGAAGTGGAAAGGCAACAGCAAGAAGGTGGACAGCACCACAGTTCAGAGCAGCGACTGCTGGAACAGTGATTTTCTGAATCTCCCTTTTAACAAAAAGGTCTAACACATCAATGTCATCTGTTGCTCACAGAATACAAAGACACTGACAAAAAGAATTCAGTTCAGCCTGTAAGGTTTCTACTGATCTTCCCTGTGGCTACAAGCAACAGCACCACACTGGTTCGGTTTCTTTCTTCATAAGCTGTTAGCACACTGTCCTAGTCCTCTGCGTTTCATGTGACCCAGAAAACCACGTGAAATTCAGGATATGGGCTTTCCATTAACAGAGGAGATGAGAATGCAGCACTTACTGAAAAACCTGAGCCAAACACACTGTAGGCCTAAAGCACTGGAAAATAACACAGAAAGGCAACAGTGAAGTTAAGATGCAGTTACTGAACCCTCAAGAGAAGCCCATACTGAGCCTAAAACCACTAAGAAGCTACTGTAAAGATACTGCATGAATACACCCCACGGAGTGTGTTTTCTACCTGAGGATTTGCATCAGAAGCTCTTCCAACTCTAATTTCAAATAGAAAAAGTTTGCTAGATGCATAAAAAAAAAGGCAGAATGTACATAGAGAATTTTAACCCAGTTCTTGTTGTAACTATTTCCTGTAAAACCAGTTTATATGCGTAAGCACACTGAGCAGTTCATTTATGGGGAGGGACAGAGTATAACAGTTGAACAACTAAGTACAAGTACAGATGTCTGCGTACATCCTACACATTCCAGAAATCATTTCCCATCTGTAAGACACAACAAATCATTATTCTTACAGCAACACTCTTGCAACAGCTCCTATGACCTCCACAAGCAGCCTCAGGCACGCTCCTTCCTAATACTGAGGGCCTGTTGACACATGAAGTCTTCTCTCTCTCTATTATGCAGTTTCAGAAAACAACTTGCTACAAGTAGAGGATCCAAATATGCTTGTTACCCAGACTGCCATCCTTCACACAGTCACCTTGGTTAGCTTTCAGGGTACATTACTCACTAGTGCAAAATGGGAAGAACTGGGGTTCAACTTGCTGTGATCTTCTACGGCTCTGGGACTGAACATCCCGATCAGATACATGCCAGGAAATTATCTCCTGCACACAGAGCTGACAGTGAACACAGTGCAGAGAGCTGCCTACTGGGGGGCCTGCGTGGAGCCCACGCTACAGCCAGAACTGTTCAGGCTGCCCAAACCTGAGAAGTTAATAGCTCTAGTATCATACAGTACAGGTTTGCATCATAAAAATCCCCCTGCTAATATGCTGATGTGGTTAGCAGATCAAGAGAGGTTCTTCTCCCCCTCTACTCTGCACTAGTGAGACTGCATCTGGAGTATTGTGTCCAGTTCTGGGCCCCTCAGTTCAAGAAGGACATGGAGTTGCTGGAGGGAGTCCAGCGTAGAGCAATGAGGATGATGAAGGAGGTGGAGCACCTCCCTTCTGAGGAGAGGCTGAGGGAGCTGAGGCTCTGTAGCTTAGAGAAGAGGAGACTGAGGGGTGACCTCATTAATGTCTATAAATATGTGAAGGGTGGGTGTCAGGAGGATGGAGCCAGGCTCTGATCAGTGTTGTCTAGTGATAGGACAAGGGGCTGGAACATAGGAGGTTCCACATCAATATGAGAAGGAACTTCTTCCCAGTGAGGGTGACAGAGCCCTGGAACAGGCTGCCCAGGGGGGTTGTGGAGTCTCCTTCACTGGAGATGTTTAAAACCTGTCTGGATGTGTTCCTGTGTGACTTGGTCTGGGTGATCCTGCTGTTGCAGGGGGATTGGACTGGATGATCTTTTGAGGTCCCATCCAATCCCTAATGATTCTAAGATTCACTCCTCTTCCCTAACTCTCCCATTCAAAGAGAACCAACGTTCCCACCCCCAAAGCGCAGCAGAAACACAGAGTTGACAGAAATGCTTTCAGCAATCTCCATTCCAATAGCTAACGTTGCAGGTAAACAGCAGCAGCACATGGATGTGGACTGTCAAAAAGCCCAACACATTATTTCATTTACAAGGTACTGCTGCAGTTCTAATGCAAGCTGAAGCTCAGAGGGGAAATGGCAAGCAAAACACCACAAAGACTAAAAACACACCACTGCCTTTGTTTCTACAGCCCAAACCCAAACACGTCTCTATCTTTGTACAGTAATGTACGGATTATTCAGAGCATTACAAATTCACCATTTGATATAAATGTTTTCCCTTCACTCCTGCAGCAGTAAAGTCTTTCTGGCACTACTTGTGTTACTTTTCTTTGTCCTTCACTAGCACATTTCTAATTAGAAGGCCTGCTATACCATTTTAATGGTATCCATAAGTAATTAGTTCAGCAGAACTCAGGTCCCTCTTTGTTCAGTTAAGCCTTTCCATATTTATAGCAGCCTGCTGATTATAATATTCCCTTTAGAATAAAAATCCAGGTAAGTCTCAGTGCTCAAAGTTCCTCATTTCCCTTCAAGAATGTCCTCTTCGCAGCCTGCCTGCTCTGAAGCCAACTCTACACACACCAGCTCCTTCTTTTTGTTCCACTTTTTTCCTTCTCAAGGCACACCCAAATGAAGTACTTGGTGCTATTCCATTCACCTCCACTCCATGAAGGATGACAGTTGTGCTCCTTGATCCTTAAAAAGGCATTTCCATCTCTTGCTCATCGTTCTTTCAATCTTTATTTTCATTTCAAACATTGTGGAAGACACACCACACAGAATACACCAGTCACACAACTTTATAAACCCATTCTCCAACTAACTGCAGGGTGTTCCAGAAAACCTTACAGCAAGGATTAGCCACAAGCCAGCAAGTCTGCTGGAGGTGACAGGTTGCTCTTGGATCTGAGACCAAGGAAATTACTTTTTGCCTAACTGAAAATTACTGCTGGAGCCTCTGCCCCTCAACAGACACGCTGCCGTTCCTGCACCTCTCACAGACAAGGATTCTCAACATTTCAAGTGAGACAAATCACTCGGGTTAAACAACTCCCTATCTACAGTTATAAAGCTTTGAAGGAAATAACATTCCAGTTACCACACTGGTGAACACTCTGCTGGACAAACGTGCTGCAAAACAGATCTGTGTTTTCAGGGCTCCTTTATCCAAAGCCAAACACAAGGTTCTGTCTGAGAAGCAGAGCTGCAGGAGGTCATTACCCTTGTGTTTCATTATCACAACACTAACATGCCCTCTATTTCTTCTATACATTAGCAGTCCTACAGTCACAATATATCTGCATGAAAAAGTTACATGGTGCCTACAGTACTTTCTACTCATGCTCAGAAAAGGAACTGGAGCAGACTGCCAACAGCTCACTTAAAGGTCCCTTTCCATTTCTCAGTGAACTTGCTATGCACTGCCTTCCACAAATGCTAATTCAGTGTAATTTGGGTAATGGCAGGTCTGCAGACGTCAGTCTTCCCTTTGTTGATGCTGTCTGCACTTCAGTGTCCAGCAAAAGATTAAACAGCTTTCCTTCAGAATCACAGAATCATGAGGGACTGGAAGGGACCTCGAAAGATCTAGTCCAATCCCCCTGACACAGCAGGATCACCCAGACCAAGTTACACAGAACACATCCAGGAGGGTCTTAAACATCTCCAGCGAAGGAGACTCCACACAAGACCAGCACCTTCACAATCCACAACACTGCAACACTCAGACCTCCGTGTGTTTTCCATGAACTAGGGAAAAGGAGCTCCCACTCCAAACCCATGACACCAGAGTAAACAGTCATTGCAGAAGTCAACGCGCAGGCTCTAACGTTCCACAAGAAGTTACTTGTCCAGATCAGACATGCACTATTTCATTACTATTAGCTCAGTAGTCTACAAGTGGTAGGATGGATGGATAACCAGTTGAATTAGTGTTTCATTCTGCGACAGTCACGGCAGACACCACACTCATCCTCACTCTCACTCCACACCTATGATTTTTTGAGGGGTTTCCTGGTTTCAGACAGAACTTTATGTGTACATTAAAAAAACCAAACCACAGAAACTTACCAGCTGGAGAAACATGAGGACAACTGCTCATTTTCAACAGTTTGAGTGTGTCGCTGTTGTTAGCCACTAGCACTTTGAGAGATGGATCATCTACTGGTGTATCGTCAATCTTCAGCGAAGAGAGGGATTTGGAGTTTACAAACACCACTGTCAGTGCAGAAATAAAATGAGACTGGAAAAAAAGAGAAAGTTTAAATTTAAACAGTAGTATTTGAAATAAGCACCCCAGTACACAGCAGTCTTAGTTTGCTTTTACTTACTGACAGCATTTGCTGAAAAAGCTTTCTTTTGAAATGGCAAAATCAAAAATAAATAGTAAACCTGACATATTTTTAAGTAGAGGAGTAATTTTTCTGCTGTGAGACTGTTTATTTACCTAATCAGAACAACATCTAACACTAAACATAAACCAAGAACCTGACCCAGAACAGACTTCAACTCTGCAGGAGGGCTACAAGCAAAGAGAAAGCCTAGAATTCCTAACTTTGAGGATAAATTGGAAGTTGTGCTCTACAAGGTGCAACTTGTAGAATAAGACACTGTGTGGCAAGCTGTGGCGCACTGGCGAGATGCAAACACAGTCAAGAGAGACAAGCCTGTACTGCTGTCTCCAACACCAAAAAGTACCTCTGCCTACCAGCCACAAGGGGTATTTAGAGTTTGAATGGATTTGTCTTGGAAAGCTAACTGGAAATGCTCCAAACAGAGTCAAGGAGCAAGTGATCAACTAATTACTAGTTAAGCAGCGTGGATAATGTTGGTGCAGCGCTCACAGCTGCTCCTCTGCGTTTTTATGCAACCACTGAGAAACAGGGACTGAGGAGCAGATACAGCAGTGCTCGTAAAACTCACTGGTGTATGGAAGAAGTGAACAATTGGCTTTTTTTTCCTCATGTCTTACTAGGCTGACTGAAGACTTTATAAAGCACCTCCTCCACACCGTATGTTAAGTCTTTTGAACGCTGACACATCCATGGCCTAGAGTGTGATTCTTTAAAATACTAATGGAGAACGTGTTCTGCACTCAATGAAGAGGCAACACAAGAGCAAACGTGATTTACAAACACCTGCCAGACATCAAGTCACTTGAAATCAGAAAAGCACCAACGAAGACCATGCAAAGTGGATCAGACCCCCTATGAAGTCTGAGTAATAAAATAATTGGGTAGTATTAACCACTTTTCAGATCCATTCAGCTTCACCTGCTTCTCTTCCAACAGGCCTGTTACCAATGGCTTCCCCACAAGAACTACCTGAGGGGTGGTTGTGGCCAGGAGGAGGTTGCTCTCTTCTCTCAGGCAGCCAGCACCAGAACAAGAGGACACAGCCTCAAGCTGCGCCAGGGGAAATTTAGGCTTGAGGTGAGGAGAAAGTTCTTCACCGAGAGAGTCATTGGCCACTGGAATGGTGGAGTTGCCAGCTCTGGAGCTGTTCAAGGCACGATTGGACGTGGCACTTGGTGCCATGGTCTAGCCTTGAGCTCTGTGGTGACAGGTTGGACTTGATGATCTATGAGGTCTCTTCCAACCTTGATAATAATTTAAAAAAAAAAACCAAAAAAAAACCCAAAAAAAACACTGATGGTCCAAATTCTATTCTTTAAAAATCATTTCTGGTGGTAACACATGCAGGTGACAGCACTGCTGGAGTAGCTTAATATCAAAAGGCAAATTACACCCAGACTGTATTTTGGCTTATTTTGAAAGCATTTTAGAAGAGCACATGTTAGGAACAGAAAAAGGAAGCCTGTGTTTTAGAAGCTAAGGCCACCATGTTTGTATTACAGGTAATTATTTATGAAGCCAAACTGGACCATAACAAAACATTCAGTGAAAAAAAGAGAGGTCTAAGAGAGCATTAAGAAATAATACAAGAGCTCAAGAGCTGGAAGGACAAAGTGCTGTTAACACACTAAGACTGGACTGTTTTCACTGTGTTCAAGTTTCCCTAGAGCCACATCCCAAAGCACACTTAAAAAGTCTGGGTTTTTTCTCCTTGAAGACCTGGGAAAATATTTGAAAATTAAGGATTAAAAACCTGTCTTCAAGAGGACTCTACATGACGTGGCTGCAAACACTGCCAATCCTTCTGTAAGTTAACCTTGATTAAACCCTATAGCCTACTTCCTTTTCTGAAGGCTTCTCCTGACGGAAGTCGGCTGTCCCTTGACGTCTCAATGACATCACTGAGATGCAGCAAAGTGGGGCTTTATCTGGCCCTTCACATACGGGTGGACCAGATTAAAGCTGCCAGACATCCTAATGTCCCTGCCATCAAACAAGCAGCCCAGGAGGTCACCCCAACCACTCTCCTCAGCAGTAATGCACTCCTACCTCACGAGCAGGAATTCTATTCTTGCTGAGAAGCGCGTACAAGAGACTTGCCTTCTACATCAGATACCTTCTAACAACCTCTAGCTTTTGGTAAACAAGCAAGGTGAGAATCTGAGAGGAAACTTCAAAAACACAGTGCACCGTGCCTCTCACACTTGACTGGGTGACATTAAGTACTGCAAACCAGGAACATAACTGCTTTCTGAAGAGAGCGCAATCATAATCCCTACAGAAAGCCCACAGGGATAAATCTCTAGCCATCATTCGATTACAATAATCTCCTGAACACCCCCCACAGACCCACAATACAGTGACACAGACATGAACAGCCTTGCCTCTTGACTTGCAGCGTGTTGCTCAGTATTACATTGAGTATTACACTGCAGACAGGAGGACTTGGAAGAACAAGGTCAGGAGTAAGTTCTCACATGATCCACACAGCGAATTAAATTTTAATTAGCCACCTTAGTACAACACCTCCATTCCTCCACTTAGCAGAGTGATGCGATGAACTTTTCTTTGCCAAAGACTCTTGTTTTTACAATAAAACTTTTTGTAAAGTTACAGAAAAATCACAGAATCCATTTGGCTGGAAGAGACTTTTAAGATCATCACATGCAGTCATTCACCTAGCCAGGTCACCACTAAAACACTCCAACACTTTGCTAGAGACAAACATACTAAAATACCTTTGGTAAATCCATGAAGCTTGGCCGGGCCGTTGAAATTAGCCCAAGTGTTTTCAGAGAGCAGTTCACAAGCTGTGACAAGATATCACAAGCTGCTTCTGCAGATTCCTTGCTACTGTCCACCTTAAAATAGAAAAGGTTTATTGATTCAGAAAACACTGCATTAAACATGCTCTTTACCAAAAAGTTCAGATCTACTTTTATACTTTGCCTTCTGAAATGTAATGTCAGAAAATCCACAAAATGCTTCACTGGTGATCCACCAACTCTTTTCTCTAAAGTATGTAATAAAAACATGAGATACTTTGCTATAAATTTATCACTCTCCTGAACACTTACGTAAAATTTCGAATCACAGAATGATTTTGGTTTGAAGTGATCTTAAAGATCATCTGCTTTCACATCCAGTGCTGCAGAGACACCTCTCACTAGACCAGGCCAACCTGGTTTTGAACATAATCAGTGATGGAGCACCCACTTCTCTGGACAATCTGTTCCAGGTGTCACACCACCTTCACAGCAAACAACTTCCTTACATCTACCCTCTTTTAGTTTAAAACTGTTACCTCTCCTCCCATCACATGTCCATTTAGCACCCTGAGGGGTAAGCTAACAGTTTGTTCCAAGATACTCAATCCCTATCAAGTAACAAGCAAGTGGAGGTTGATTTTGGTTCAGAGCCTACCTCACGTCCTCTTTATAGTGTTCCTCACCAAAATGTGGGAATTGTATAGATCTTTTAGTGTGTGAAAAAGCTCCCTCCTTTCACAGTGACTCAGCTCATAACATGGAGCGGTTAGGCACTAGGAGAAAGGGCTGGACTTGATGACCCTGGAGGTCCTTTCCAGCCATGATGATTCTATGGAGATGCTGAAGTGTGTTATCATATGCACCTCTACGACTGGGCCTTCAGCTTACTACTGCCATGAATATACAATGGATGTTCTGGAAACAACAACAAAACAACCTCCAAATCTTCATCAGTCACCTTGTCACAGAACCAAATCACTTCATGTTCCTATGGTGGATTTCCCCCAACAGTCAGACGCGCTTTCTGAATAATCTCTTCTTTACAGTAGATGTGACAGCTTTGCAAACCTCAGTAACAGTAAAAACTGATCTTGTGATCAAGCCTTGAAGGCTACCATTAGCCAGGCCTCCTTGTCAGCAACTGATCTAGGTCAGATGAGGGCTCATTTTCTGTTCGAACACAAGCTGAAACACCTTTATTTTCACTAATATAATCCTCCTTCACCCACAAAAAAATTCCAGAGTGAGTGTTATATCCACTTCCTCATGACAGTCCTTCCTAGTTAGTGTTTTCTGCAATTCACAGCTCATTCTGCAGCACTGAAGGACAACTGAAGGGCCACGTGGAAGAAATGATCAGTGAAGGGCATCTAAAATGCTTCAAGACCATTTCATAGAATCATAGAATCATTACGGACTGGAAGGGACCTCGAAAGATCATCTAGTCCAATCCGCCTGCAACAGCAGGATCACCTAAACCAAGTCACACAGGAACCTGTCCAGTCGGGTCTTGAACATCTCCAGAGAAGGAGACTCCACAACCCCCCTGGGCAGCCTGTTCCAGTGCTCCGTCACCCTCACTGTGAAGAAGTTCCTTCTCAGGTTGATGTGGAACCTCCTATGTTCCAGCTTACAACCATTGCCCCTTGTCCTATCACTACATGACACTGAGAACAGCCCAGTGCCATCCTCCTGACACCCACCCCTCAAATATTTGTAGACATTAATGAGGTCACCCCTCAGTCTCCTCTTCTCCAAGCTAAAGAGACCCAGCTCCCTCAACCTCTCCTCATAAGGGAGGTGTTCCACCTCTCTTATCATCTTTGTTGCCCTACGCTGAACTCTCTCCAGCAGCTCCACATCCCTCTTGTACTGAGGAGCCCAGAACTGGACACAATACTCCAGGTGTGGTCTCACCAGGGCAGAGTAGAGGGGGAGAAGAACCTCTCTTGATCTGCTAACCACCCCTCTTCTAATCCATTTGGTGCAAAGTGATATACGCATCAGACACCGGGGAGTGATTCCAACACTGCTGTAAATTTTCTTTATTTAGACACTGCTAGAGAACCTGTAACCCTTGTTGCAACCAGTTTAGGTCTAATACCACGTCAAGCGGTGGCAACACACGCCACGAGGCAGAGGTGTCCCAGCCACCCACGTGCCAGCGGGTCCCTACATTAAAACTGCCAGATCTCAAACAGCTAGTATGTGTCCACCTTGCTGTGAGGTTACTCCCTTTGCAGATGTACAAAGCTGACACAGACGAAGCCATGATTGTTCCACAGCACTCTTCCTAAGCAAGGGTGATGCCTAGGCCAACATTAAAGTCCTTGATTTGCTGAAAGTAATTCATTACATCAACACCACCAATTCTGACCAAACAAGGTTTCTCAGCCAAGCACAATCAGCAGCTAAACCATCCTGTGCACGTTCCATGCACTTTTCCACTAAACAGAAACAGCTCTGCTGAGTAGATGCTCTAACACGGACAATCCCACACAATTTAGTGCTACAACTCCTAACTGCTTACTAGCAGCCCTGAAGCCACTCTATGTGCACTACATGCGTTTTAACCATGAACATTAGATCCAACTCCTTACAGGATGTGAAACAGGGAAACGTCCAATTTATATATCCTTATCAGACTTAACGGTAAGACAGGCACCTACACACACTGCAACATCAGAACCGGTATTTCTTCAGCTGAGGCAGAATTTTAAGCAGCTATGAAACTACCAAAAAGCCCCAAACAAACCAACAGACCAAACCCAACCTTGACAAACAAAAACATCCCACCTAGTGCAATTACATCACTGAACAGGTGAGTTCAGAACTGCTCTTCCAAGTTTTGGTGCTGAAAATAAATCCAAGTAAATGAATTGGGAGGTAACATCGACAGCTACATGTCCACTTAGAAAATCCATTTTTTTAGTATATGAGGCCTGGAAAAGGTGTCTACACAAAACTCAGAGCTGCACTATGTCCTTTAAAATCACTGACAATCCTAATCACAAAAAATAATGCCATATGCCTTTTCCAACACTCAGTGATGTTTAGTCTTCAACAAGTCCAAGGTTTGATACCAATTGTCAACTACCACTTATCAGTATTTCATGTAGTGATGTTAATCAAATCATACTTCTCATGTATTTGGGTATTCATGCAGATGGATCATCAGAACGGTCTCAAAAATATCAGAGATATTTCCTTAAAATATTTTAAGTAAACTGCAGGAAAAAAGACAAACAGAACTAAGTTTAACCAATGCTTTAAATGCTGTAAAACACGCTACCTTGAAGCTTACATACTGCAGGTGATTGGAATGCCTCTTTATTATTTGCTTTATTAGTTCAGGATGTGTAGCCCTCAGATAAGATGTAGCTGGTTGATTCAGTTCAAACTCAAAGCACCTCCAGAGATCAGGCATGTGAAATACTTGGTTCCAGCTTCGGCAGACCTGCGACGCATGAGCACGATCCAGGAGAGGCAAGTACTGAAAAACCTGCAGGATGATGTCCTGGAGCAGGTTTGCCCAGTCAGGACTCTGGACAACTGTGGTTTTCTCCTCTATGACCTTGTGTCTCTTGGATTCTTTTTCAGTCGTCTCTTCAGATGAACTGCTGTTGGCTCCATTAGTTTTCCGTCCTCGTTTCATTCTAGTAAAATTAAAATAAAACAATACATTTTTTAAATGTAAGAGAGCTCTAACAAACGATATTAACTGGAGGTGAAAACGAAGGTGTTCTGTCACCACACTTTTGCAAGATTTCTCCCCTGCCTAGAATGAAAAAAGACCCAAGGAACAGAGAGTCTGAAGTGGTGGTTTAAAAACGACATTCCCACATAAACATATACCTTGAATATTACTTCTTTAATGATTAACAGTGCAAAGCTATTGATAACAATCACCCTCAGTGTTTCACTTTTTTATTTGAGAACACTTTGAACCTTATTTGCTTTAGTGTTTTGTTGATTAACACTCTTGTGCTAATGGAAAGACAGTCTTCTGAACAGTTCTGTGATCACTGACATTTACGTTGCTCCCTCAGCTTCATTTACCAGAAACATCATTAACTGCGGAAGGCAAAAGGCAGGCAAGAAAGTAAACGCGTGTCTGCAGGCACCACATCTGGCCAACTAGGTTTTGTTCAGAGAGGAAGAACCTTTATTTCCTTTTTCTTTATTTTAATAACAAAAGTTACTTCAATATGCACCTGCTTTAAAATCAGCATGTTTGAAAACACATCTTTTATCAAAAAGACTGGTGTGCTCCTCCCTCAACTAACTAGTCCATAGGGATTATGGAAGTTTTCCAGAAATGGCCTGGAAGTTTGAAGCTGCAAAAGATTACAGAAGAGTCAGAAAACTTTCTTCAAAAGAGCATTAAATTCAGCAAGTCTGAGGGAAATGGTTCTGCCGCTCTCATTAGCGTATTCTTCTTCCACTGTGGTCTCACTTTGCACAAGTTCTAGCTCGCATTACATTATTAAAGAGGAAAGCCACCACACACCTGGGAAAGAAATGCAGCGCCGAGCTTTGCTCAAAGCGTGTTCTGCTGTATGTGCCAGTTTACAAGTCAATTGTTTAGCTAACACAACAGTCACTCCCAGTCTCTAAAAAGCTAGGAGAATCCAGGGTAGGCTAGATATGCATAAACACCTCCCAGTCCCCATGACTTCTCTAGGGTAAACATGGACTTCACACGCCATGAAATCACTCTGGTTTGCCATTCAAGTGCAAGTACACATACAACTATCATCCGCCCAGTCCGTCTGGGACCTGGGCTACTAACTCTCCCTGCTAGATACTGCAACTAAGCAGAAGTTTAAAGTCCTTTTTTAAAGGAGTGTAATGCGCTAGGTATGCAAGTGAAAAATCACTCTGCTTATCATTCAGCGCATCACAGATCATTTTCTCGAAGCCAGCGTCGTCTTCTCTATCTTTACAACACTGAAATCCTATCTAGTGATGTGACAAAAGCCAGCTGGCACTTAGAAGACTTCACCTACTCATGAAATTATGTAAACAAACCTAAATGCACTGTCATGAAAGACTGATAAACAGAACGCTTTGAGTTTCTCAATTTTATTTAATCCCAGCAGTACTGGGGGACAATCGTAAGATGAAAACTCAACCAGGCAAAAATCTCTACTTTCTTCCTGAGAACTCTCTACTGCAATTCACTGCTCACTACCAGGAATCTATGCAAACCATGACTCCTGTGCTAAAAGAAGCTTTCCATCCAAGAGAGAGTTCTGTGGCTGAGCCACTAACTGCTGGTAAAGAAAGAAGCAAGAAAACTAAACAGTGACTTAGAACCATCTGCAACTAACAAAAATGTGAAGGAATGGGATTTTGGAACTGTGAAAACCAAAGAAGTTAACTCAATAACTAATCACTCTACTGAAAATCGGTGATGTTCAGGTTTGAGATAACCACTAAGCACAGCCCAAGAACAGGACTTGGGATAAACTAATCTAAAAGGCACTATTCCTTTAAACTTTACGCAAGTCAGGAACTTCAAACAACTGCGACTAATAGCAAGCAATTACTGTACACCGGCTATTCAAATGCCAAATTTGAGAAGACATGCTTGACGCCAAAGTCTTTTCAAAACCACCTGGTTAGACTATAGGCAACTACACGAGGCTCCCCAAGGCTTCCTCTAGAGAGATGATGCTTCACCTTTTGCTACCAAGGGAATTCAGAAATTGTCTAGTCAGGTCGGCGACTTCTATCACTGCATTAGGAGGCCACATTCTGCATGAACATTCATCACCTTGTAAGAGCTGCATGTGCATGTACGGTGGAGCCGATTCACATACAGCACATTTCATATAACTGCTCCTTTCAAAGCCAAGAGCGCTATTTTTATGCCTCTTTTTCCCTTTTGAATTAGAAAAGTCGGGGTGCAGGCTGCCACAAACTGTGTGAACTTCCCAGCTGGAAAAACAACCTCTGGGGCATGGCTGATGGAAATGGACCAGGTCATCAACAGCCAAGCAGTCAACCTGGCTTGAAAGTCTTGGATCACAAAAGGGGGAAAAAGAAGCCTCAACAAAAATACCCAAGTCTACGAGGCAGAAAGTCGAAGTGCCTGGACTTAAGGACACAGTCCTTTAAGATCTTTCGAATTAGATTTCCTAACACATAACGATCTGCTTCTGCGTTCTGCCTTCTGAACTCCGCATCTGGGCACAACCCACAAGATCCTATTTGCAACGCGGTCATGTTCCACCATAACCACACAGTTCAGCTCCCGAGCAGGAAGAGCAAAGCACATGCTTAACATTGTTGTTATTGCTGAGTAAGGAGCCGACAGCGCGCAAATGGCAGTTACAGAGAAAAGAGCCAACAACCGCGCAGCCCGGCTGTTTACATCCTGCTGATAACGCTGCCCCAGGAACGAGCGCGGGGCTTACACCCCAGGTAGGGCTGCCTGAGAAACAAAGGAAGGGAGCTGCAGGGGAGCTCGAGGCGGCCAAGACCCGCACGGAAAGCGAACCCCGCTTCCTAGCGCCGCTACTCCCGGAGCCGCTTCACCTGCGGGGCGGCTCCTTCCGGCACGGCCTCGCCTCCGGCCGCGGGGCTCTGGCGGGGAGCGCGGGGCTCGGACCCCACCCCGCTCGCTACAGTGGGGCCAGGGGACGGTCCCTGCGCCACCGCCCGCCCCCGTTCCCGTCCCTTCACCTGGCGGCTCCCCGCTCAGCTTCGCCTTAACCGGGACTCGGGCCGCGCCGGCGCCTCCGCTCCGGACACATCAGCTCCCTCCAGCGAAGCCGACCCCAGCGCCTCCTTCACCGGTTCTCGTCTCCGTCCCGCCCCTCCCCTCCTCTCCCGTGTCGCCGCGGCTGGCTGCTTCCCTCTGTGTTTACTTCGCAGCAGCGGAAGCGACGCAACCCAGGCAAAATGGCGGCGGGCGGGCTGCGCCGAGGCGCCTCCCCCAGCCCTCCCCGCGGCAATGGCCGCCTGTTACAGCGGGGCGGGGACGCCCGCTCCCTCCTGCGCTGGGACAGGCCGCTGGCCCGTCCGCTCGCCCGCTCCAGCCCCGCACACCTCGCGCTGAGGCAGGCAGCCGGCCCGTCCCCTCGCCCGCTCCAGCCCCGCTGTGTACCCTCCGTGTGTCCGCCGCGGGCGCGCTGTCCCCTCAGGTGGCTGGAGTCCTGCGGGGTGGCGGTGGCAGTCCTGGGCCGTCGGGAGGCGCCAGGAGAGGAGTGAAGTCTGGAAAAATACACCGTGGGTAACACTGCCAGAGAAGCTGGGTCTTCATTACCCAGGGAGAATGAAGTCCGTTATCCCACTAAGTGGAAGGGCCCTTTCAGGCTGGCCGTGGGGACACAGGGACTGCAGAAGCCACTGCAGAGGTCCAGCAGCTCCTGGGAATGTTGCCAGACAAAGAATCACACGGTCGTTTGAGTCGAAAAAGACCTTCGAGACCATTGACGCTATTAACCCGACTATACCAAAGGCCAGGGCTAAACCACGTCCCTGAGCTCCATGTCTCTGGGGCTTTTACACAAGTCCAGGGATCATCATTGAACCACCTCCCTGGGCAGTCTGTGCAAAGTCTCACCACCCTTTCAACGAAGTTTTTCCTAGTGTCTGACCTACACTTCTCCCAGGTGCAACATGAGGCCAGATCCTGTTGTTCTGTCACTTGTGAGAAGAGACTGACTTAACGTGAGGGTAGCTCCCGTGGGTTGCAAGTGCCTTGTATCATGTGTCCCCTGCATTCCATGCAGCTCGTTTTAGTTCTGTATGCGACTGAACCTCAAAGTTACTTGAGATTCCCCAAAACTCATCTATTTATTGAAAAACAATAAATTACTGCTTGAATTTTCCATCTAATCCTAGTGGGTTGTGATGCCAGTTCCTATCAGTAAGTTTGTTGGAAACAGCCAGATGTGATTGAGTGCCCACCCCAATCTTAAATGAAACAGGGTGACAGCTCTGTGATCTCTTAAATGTTTCAATCCCTGGTTTCTTCAAGAAGCTTTATGTATATATAAAATATTCTTCAGCAGCATTTTTCTTGCAGACTTAAAGTCTGTTAAAGAAAGAGTTGGTTTGGGTTTTCTTTTCAGTTCTAAGTCTAGTTCCTTCAGACTATTGGTGGGGAAAAAGTGACTTGCACAGGAACAGGAAGGATATGATGGGACTGATCCATGTCATGTAAGGTCAGCAGAGAGATCTTTTCCCCAAGATCAGTGCTCTGATGACATTCTGGTGTCTGCAGAAGAAAAACAAAATCCTGCAGCAACACAAAGTCATTTCTGGGTCTGTGTAGAAGTCTCAGGAGACAGGACAGGCTGCAGTATCATTATTTTAAGGTAGCATTATTTTAAAGTCTTGAGCTGTGTTACCTAAATTTAGATGTATTGACTTACGGCTGGGGACCAGTGCAGTGCCTGTCAGTTTTATCTGGGAGATATCTGGATTAAAGGAAGTCTGATTCAATGCCTGTGTCCCTTTGTGTAGGTTTTAAGCACAGAAGTGTAGGAAGAGGACGAGTGCAGGAGCTCACTGCGTTGTATTAGATGGGGAGCAGCAGCCAACATCAGCGAGAGCATCAACTACACAGATCTGCTAATGGAGTCAAATCCATTGTGCTGCCAGCAGTGTCTGTGCTGTCAGCTGGCAATGTGTGAGAACTGGGGAGTTGACCAGAATTTAACAGAAGAAAACTTGTGGGCAGCTGGTGGTGTAGGCACCCTCTCCTGGTACCTGCTGAGCACCCCATAACTGCCTCCAGCTTAGCTGATGGGCGAAGCCTTGCTGTTCAGCAGAGCTCTTGAGCTCCGAAGGAGCTGGAGCTAAGGTATGGCAGCAGATGAAGAAAGGTCCAAAGACATTTACAGGTCAGGTGTGGTCTGTGAAAGAGCTCTGGTGTTCCCAGATGTGGAAGGGCACCTTGACACTTTGGTTCACAGCTTGACAGGTAGGTCTTCATTGGGTAGTTTCTCTGCCTTACTCCATTTTCTCTGCTTTCTCTGCCACTTAGATAACAGCAGATGAGTTTTTGAGACAGGAGTATTTTAAGTGGTAAGGGTGAGATTGTCTTTACTTGTGTACACTTGTAATAGCACCAGAACAAAACCCAGGGGCTTGTCCTGAGCTCTGGCCTGCAGGAACACGACTCGTGGGGACCTCCTTTGTCTTTTTTGATTTTTGCACATTTCATACCACCACACCTCTTCCTACTTCAGCTGACAGACCACTTGCCTGATGAAGCCTGTGACCACGAGGTCTGGGTTGTTCAGCTTTCAGCACTCAAAGTCTCATCTGTGCTTATTTTCTGGCTTTATTCAAGCAGCTCTGGAGCAGCTGCACAGCAGCTCTTCTCCACCCCGATGACCCTGGCTTGCATCTGGCTACAGATAAACTGCAGAGGGGACCATAATAGAAGCAGTTGGAAAAGAGTTGAGTCACAATAAAATATACCAGATCCAGCTATGATGACAGTATGTGAGGCTTGCAGGGCATGAGTAGCCCACTCCAGTTTAATAAAACTACAAGCTGTGAAAAATATGTGGAGATTAGTGTGATGAGTCAGTGGCTGAAGGACTTGGTCTGGGCTGCCTGTAACATCTTATTCCTCAGCAGACAGTGCTGAAAACAACAGAGCAAACCAGAATGTGTTCTTTAGCAATGCCAGATGAAGTGACTGCTTTCCAGCTACATCATTAGGGAAACTTCCTCTTTTTTTTTTTTTAACCTTTAATTTGTCCATTGAGGAAGAATTTCTATGGAGAGGGAAGTTCTTACCCTATTAGAACACAGGGACCGATGGCATAAATACATGTTATTTATCACAAGCAAGACCTTCCAGAACAGGAACTCATCAGCATGAGGCCTCATTGCCACAGAACAATGAAAAGATAAAACTATGGATGAGCAACAGTAGGACAGTGTTGCCTGCATCCAGCTGAACACCTGATGTTGTTGCTCATGCTTCAGTACAAGTTGGAGATAATGGCTTTAAAGGACTCCTGAAAACTTACAGTCTATTCTTCTATGTATGTCTCTAGAGTCTACAGTGATTTTTCCCAGATGGATGGCTCAGAAGATGGTTTCTTCTTTGTAGAACTATTGCACTACTTTGCTATGTTTTGTGAGCTAACACAGGAAAAACTGATGTTTGCAGGAGCATCTCTGATGCAGGAGTATCAAGCCTGGCTTTGGCTGGGAGTTTCAAACAGGCTGAACGTGCTCGGCCATGCAGCTGGCAGCACAGATGAGATGTGAGTGATTCTGTGGCACAGACCACGGGTCACTAGCTGACAGGAGAAGAGTACTGCTGGAAATGGGTAGTGTCATCTCACTGACAGGATGACCTAACAACATCCTGATAGAGGAGCTGGTTCATTTACAGGGAATCTTCTCTGTGTTCTGTAGGTGTCCCCACAAATCATTCCACTTGTCTCTGCCAGCGGGTGAGCAGTTAACGTGGTTAGCAAGCTGGCAGTGGTAGAGTTAACATCCCAAGCAGGCTTGTTGCTAAGAGGAGGCTGGCACTTCTGTACCTTGGTACCAAGGTGTTGAAGTTGCATGTCATTTACCTCCTACATGAACACCTAATGCTGGTTTTCAGCTGTGGCACCAGATCCTTGCTCCTAACTCGTGTATCCCCAGCTACGGTACATCAGCTGCTTGAATGCTTGAGTGTGCTGGAAGGTGTCCTGGTTTGAGTGAGAACAGAACTAACTCCGTTCAGTTGCTGTGGTTTTCAGGTCAGTCTCTTCTCAGTAACTGCACTGTCTGAAGCTACAGGCATTATTGGCAGGAGGACTGACACGAGGCCCTGCCTGTAGGCACCTCTTCATGGGGGACTTCACACCCTGTGATCCGTAAGGCGTGCGGGCTTGCCAGGATGTTGGATTTGGCTGGCCTCCGGCAGGAGGGACATCAAGATTTATGGACCTATAAATCATACGATGACACCGTGCCAGGAGTATCTTGAACTGGGATGCTGTCTGACGTCCCAATTAAACTCAGAAGGGAAAGGCTGTGACTCAAAGAGACTTAACCACAGGTCCACTCAGAAATCAAGTTTATGAAAGTCACTAGATGCTGGACTGAGAGAGTAGAGGAGAGGAAAGGGAAAATGGAGAAGAGAGAAAATAGGTAAGAGATTTGATCAACACCCCGAATGGCTGCAGTATCTGGCAGGCTCCAGCCTCCCCCTCGCTCCTCGGCTCCATAGATATCTGGAAAACTTGGTTTCACCGGTCGTTGGCATCGTTGGCTTCATGGATTCAGGGTTATTGTTGGTGGTGACGGGTCCCTCTTCGCTTCCTCAGCTTTGCAGATTTTCAATATCAATCTCTGGTGGTCCTTTCATTGGTCTCTTGGCATGGTCACAGGTGACTTCTGACATCACAGTCGCATGACATCACAGTTGGGACTTGTGCAATCACCATACAAAATCCTGATGTCACGGAGAGATGATGTAGCCATAGATGACATCACAGCAGATGACATTACAATCGGGACTATGGCATCACAGTCCATAACTGAGATGTGACAAGGAGATGGCAGCACCATTATATTACCTCACAGCTAGGACTTACGATGTCACAGTCACAACTCTGATGTAGGTGCTCTCACCCACCAGGATGCCATCTACCAATATCTTACCTGTGAGAAGAGTCATCCCAACCATTAAAGCACATTTATCAACTTCAAGACAGAAACAGCAGGGAAGAAGTTATCATGGAATCACGGAACACCTTGAGATGAAAGGGACCGCTAAGAATCATCAACATCTGAAGATGGCATCTGCAGATTCAAACCCTTACTTGAAGTTATATTTTGCTTTCACTGTAGAGGAGCAGAGAGCTTGGGTACCTATATTAAATGGAACTAATGGCAAAAGACTTCTTGTCCTAAAGGTGGCAGTGGCATAGTACTGGAGATACGGGACTGATAGAAGTAACATAACATGAAGTCTTCTGTTTTAAAAGACTGTTAGAAACTGAAATGGACATACAGCACTTCCTATGAGTGCTACTACATTTACTCACCTTTTCTTTAAAAGGAGATTTGAGCAGCATTTTTCACACCTTAAGTACTTCTATAACCACCAATTTAGCCAATAAACTTTCCATCTTCTTTTAATTACTTCAGCAAGTTTTTTAAAAGGCACCCCCACTGTAAAGAACATTTCTAAAAGCAGAGGCTTACGCATCTGTTAGACTTTCACTGTATAAAAATCTACAGTGGCTTTATTGACATGTACATTCCATTATGTTTACAGCTGCAAGATATGAGGCACACTCAGTATTGCACTTCATTAAAATTTCAGGCTCAAACATAACCCAGAAGTTTAAATGAAACTGCTGTTGTAATTTAATAATTCTTATACAGGACAAACATTGATACCTTTATATACAGCATGATACGTTTATGCCTTCCTAACACCATTTTGTTTGTTTTTTATAACAGTCTAGGAAATAAACCAGAATATTCCTCTTTCCCATCCCCACTCGTGATGCATTACAATTGTACAAGATTACAAAAAGTCAGTATACAATAATAATTTCTTCCTTTCTCCTGACAGCCAGCATCATCCGCAGCCCACAGACACACAGATCCCGTAACAGCGATTATTGACTCGTGAATGTCCAATGTTTCCTAGCCCATGACTGTAATGGCCACATGCAAACACCTCACAAATTTTGATGTCTCGGTTCAAAAAATGTCAATATCTCACAGCAAGAATTATGTACATGGTATTTGGCATTCTTCTTGCACTGTAAATTGTTCCTTCTGTCTGGGTTATGAAATGGTCCCATCCTCATCCCAGCTGGGTTGTATTTGCAGGACACTTGAGGGATGAGGGCACCTGTTTTGCTCTGGTAGAAAAAAAAAAGCCAGTCTAGAAAGTATGAGCATTTCTGCAAACCCCACAACCCAGAGCAAATTCTTCACCAGTGGGTGGATGGACAACGTGAAGCGGACATTCTGTTCCTTCAAGTTGTTTACCTTTGGGACCTACAGGGTGAGGGGAAGAAAAAGGTCAATGAATGCTTGCAGATCATAGAATCATTATGGACTGGAAGGGACCTCGAAAGATCATCTAGTCCAACCCCCTGACACAGCAGGATCACCCAGACCAAAGATGATAAACACGAATTACATTTCCTCAAAAAAGGCTAAGTGAAGGTCAGATGAACTTCTAAGAATTCTAGTATGAATTTCTAAGGTATCAAAAATGAACTCATGAGAAGCAGCAGAGTGGTACTTCACACAAGTTCCCTCAAGGAGTCTAAAGACTTCATAGGACAAGAGAAAAAATGTCTGTCAGACCTGAGAAAACACGATTCAAACTCTGTTAGCTCCTTCAAACAGTTGAATTGTTACTCGAGGATAAAAATAATCACATTGTCATCAATAAATCAAATTCAGAGTAAAAACAGGCAAAAAGCTTTTAGTGAGAACCATTAATGTAAGTGTCATCTCATTAATACTGTGGAAGAGACTAGCACAATCCAAAAGCCAACTTGGTAGACAAAGACCACACGCTGCAGTAAACAGGAATTCTACAGTTACACCAGGAATCATAATATTAGTTTGCTTCTTTCACGTAAATATCGTAATCAAACAGATCTCCCTGTTTTCAACAGCAGGGCAAGTAATGTGATACTGACATCTAATCAACAGCACAGGAAGTCAGAAGCTGCAGCTCTGGGGCAACGGTTTGATTACGACAGGTACAGATTGATCATTTAACAGCAGTGTGTGAGTTTTTGGAAATGTAATTTTAACACTTCCTCACACATCTGATGTCTGAATTGCTGTAGGTAAGTGAGAATGTCTTTGTCTGTTGAAGTATCTGATGTAAAAGATCAGCATGATGACCTTGTCTGTACTGTTGCCAGGAAAATAAAGTAAATCAAACCCATTCTGTGAGGAGTCCTTCTGGCTCTCTACAACTACCTCAAAGGAGGCTGTAGCGAGGCTTGTACTAGTCTCTTCTCTCAATTTACTAAGGATAGGATGAGGGGAAATGTCCTCAAGTTGTATCAGGGGAGGTTCAGGTTGGACCTTAGGAAGAAGTTCTTTTCTGAGGGAGTGGCTGGGCACTGGAACAGGCTGTCCAGGGAGGTTGTGGAGTCCCTACCCCTGGAGGTGTTTAAACAATGAGTAGCTAGAGCACTTGAGGCCATGGTCTAGTGGTTAGGGAGCTGCTGGGATGAGGGCTGGACTTGATGATCCTGGAGGTCCCTTCCAGCCGTAACGATTTGATTTTAAAATCCGTACGTCTGACCCTGTCCTTTCCCTGCAGATGGTTTTGCTTGCAACTAATCCCTTACTTCAGACTTGAGTGCAGCAGATTTGCTTTGTAAAAATACTACCTGCAGGACAGTGGGGGAGCTCTTCTTTAGGGATGCTTGTCATTCTTTGGAAATCGTCGTGGCAAGCATTGCAAAAATGCGTTGTCCCAAAGCAGAAGAAAACAGCAACTGAGCAGCAGTAGCGGCATTTGTACTCCAAGAAGTCTGTACCGTGTTTGGGACACATCTAAACAGACAGAGAACAAAGACCAACAGGTGAGGCAGACATGCTGTATCAAGCCAAACATCACACTTCCACGCTCCGTGGTGTACGCAGTCGTGTCCTACAACACCTGCCACAACAAATGGCTCTGAATTACTGCACAGCTCAGGCACTCTGAGCTTCAGAGTTGAATAAAAACACAAATACCAGTTCTTTGCTTACCTGAGCCCTTGAAACATCTGAGCATGCACCACAAATAAGCTCTCTTGGATCATAATCATCTCCTTGTCCAGCCTCAGCATCACAACGAGCTTCGCCACCAAAATACGCCTTAATTGTATAAAGAAGTGATTAGACACGAAACCAAACACAACTATTAAGAATATCAATTAATTAAAGGAAAATGATAAATAAGTGCTATTTCAGTAGTCTCCACTGTTTTCTAGTATCTCTCGACTCAGTCTCTAGACACACATTTCTGAGGTGCTAAGACAAATGTACTCTATCTCAGGAAACACACGAGATGGAAAAGGGTGCAACAGACCCCGTGAACATGACTGCAAGGCTTCTGAAACAGTACTTGGATGCCCTGAGAACTGTACGTCAGACAGACTGAACTGTGACAGAAGGCAGCAGACAAACACACTACCAGGAGGGTGTCTTACTACCCAAAAAGGGTATCAGCTCCTCAGCTCGTGTGGGATAACTTATTTCTTTTGCTGCATCACAGAATCATAGAATCATCAGGGATTGGAAGGGACCTCGAAAGATCATCCAGTCCAATCCCCCTGCCCAGCAGGATCACCTAGAGCAAGTCACACAGTAAGACAATATGTACATCTAACGTGCTTAAATGACAATTTCATGACTTAGCTTCTTCTGCTGCTTTCCAACTCCACAAACAGTAATTATATATTGCATTCTTTAAGAAAACACTCTTGAAACAGTAGCAGGCATTTGAGGAAATGCCCCTCATCATACCTTTCTGCACTTGTAGCAAACATAGTAAGCGTATCTGTTCATGGCATAGCCAGCAGGGTCATTATAAAATCTAACCCCTGGGGTTGTGATGGCCTCACTCTTGTGCAACCCTTCATACTCCAGTCTCATTAGAGCTTTTCTCCTCACATCCTCATAGAGTTCTTTGATTGGATCAAGCAAATCCTTTAATACTGTGTGATTGATTTTGTTCTGGAAAAAAACACACAAGCGGGTTAAAACATCTGGCACCTTTATTACAACAGCTGTGAGAATCTGTGCTGCGGTCAAGCACAAGTAGCTTAAGGGATGTTATAAAAATCTCAGATCTCAAGCAAAGGAAAGTTAAAAAACCAAGATGGTTACAGTGTGTACTTCACTTGCTGCAAAAACTGTAACCAGGAAAGCTTTTTATATGGTCCTTTGTCACATGAAGTCACCGGCCCTTAACACAAACTGTATCAAGCACAGAGGGATGGTGAAGGGAACATGAAATATTCACCACAGCACAGGTAGTCCTCTCCTTCCCAGCAGCTATCACATGCTTCTGTTTACAGCAGCTACTAGAGTCCAAGAGGAGTTTGTAGGAGTTTAAGCTGAACTAAAGACATACTTTTTGTTCAGCTCTGTCAGCACACTGAGAAGCAAAGCAGCTTTAAAAGCTTCTAGTAAAACTGAGAATCCCAATTTCTTGCATCAGATCATTTGCATTACTTTTTCCCTCCCACTGGCCCCCAGCATTGGGAATGCACAAGCTGAGGTTGCCAAAAATACAACATTATGCTAATGCCTGCACTACATTTTTCTTTTAAGCAGATCCTTACTCCAGAGGACAGAAGGGAAAGGCAAAAAGATGCATCCACAACACCCTTTCTTTAGTGATATGGGAAAGTGAAGTGTAACTGATTTATATTGTAAGAAGCAATATAGAATTACAAAACCCAACAAACAAAAGCAGTGGCATCATTAAGTAACTTGTTTGATCTAGGCAGTAAATAGTAACCCATTTACCTTGCAAATAGGACAGGATATAAACCCAAAAGTTATCCTGGGCCCAAGCCACCTGTTTTCTAGTACCCGCTGACAGCACTGCAAATGGAAAACATGGCTGCAGTCCAGCTTTAGGAAGGAAAGGAAACAAGTAAGTGAACACTGACATTACATTAATCACTAAACTAGAAGCAACAACTTGCTTTTAAGTGGCAACATATATGAATTCACAAGTTAATTTCTCTAAAATCTAGAAAACCTCCACTTTCTAATTAAGAAAGAGGAAGACTACAAACCAGGCATTAAATTAATCACGTAAGGCGTAACGTTTCCACTCCAAACCCACCAGCAGATAGATGAAATATGCATGAAGTGCACCCTTTAATTATCATAGTTGGTTTTTGCATTTAAAAAAACCCCACATATTTTAAACAAAAAGAAGAAACTAAACTGGAATGGCAGGAATGCCAGACAAAAAGAAAGCACTTCAAGCACCTGGCATGTTTTTATGATGTCTGTTTTGAAAACCAATTTAAAGAGTGTATTTTGAGAGGCTCCACATTTCAACTTCTTACACACTTAACATTACAACCATGATACTAACGGCTTAAAAGGGAAGTGGAAAAGAAGGATAAACCTGGATAGCTGGTGCTGCTGAAAGTGCTTCAGTAAAGCAGATCATGCACATGTCATCAGCATCTTGTTTAAGAGTTGTCGCGTTTTTATCGCAGCCGTGCAAGCATGGCAAACAGTGCTCCTCATTCTTGACACCTCCACAGGGGTGACCGCAGGGGTGTGTCTTGCTGCAGGCAATCTTAGCATACTCCTGTTGAAAGGAAACCATTAATCATTCGTCCCCTGCGCTAAATGGTTTGATTTAGTGTCACTTTTTGAAGGAGTGCTGGCTTGTGCAATCATCTGCCTCCGCTATGTCCCTTAGTACAGGTGGGTGCATCCCATCAGGGCCCATGGATTTATGTATTCCAGTTTGCTCAACTTATCCCTAACCTAGACCTCATCAGCCAAGGCAGGCTCCTCTCCTGTCTCAACTTCCTCTGGAGCCTCAGCAGTCTGGGGCTTGGTATCAGGACAGCCCCTAGAACTACAGACAGAGGCAAAGAAGCTGTTCAGTATCTCTGCTTTCTCTGCATCCTCTGTTTTCAGGGCACCCACCTCATTCAGCAGGGGGCCTATAGCCTCTAGTTTTAGTTTTACCTGCCATGGATTTGAAGAAGCACACTCTAAAGAACACATAGCATAAAGTACTTGTACATGGAAATGTTATTCTAGCCACGAATACTTCCCATCCCTACTACGCAGAAGGCTTATAAAAGTTGGCAAGAAGGTAATAACTAACAGAACAGGATTAACTAACAATAAAAAGTTAGAACACATTCAGTAGGCTGAGAGAGAGAAAAAAAAGTACAAATTTGAGACACAAACAGAAATAAACAGAGAAACTGGTGAGGATGTGATCCTCTGTCAATTGAACTCATAATGCAGGGTGCAAAACCACTAAGGACACATGGATACGGCTGACAAACCTCACCACATCCTGAATGGCCACATAATACAAGGACTGGTACCAAGCTTTTCAGTAACCAGCCTCTGTGTGTATTTTACTCTATTCTCAGAACACTGCTGTGAAAATCTGAGATACCTCTGAAGATAATAAAACTACCCAGGATTTTGTTTGACTGTTGGTGACTGCAGTCTTTAATTAAACATTTGCAAACGCGTAAGTATTTGAATTACAATATAATATTAAATGTTCACATCTTTTCAAGTGAGAGGTCTGACTTAAAGTGGACCACAAGGATGAGCAAGGTTTGATCAAGTAAAGAATCCTTTTGATCCTCTCATCTCTTCTATTTCTGTAATTAATTATAACAGGCATTTGTTAATACACACCTGGCAATCTGTATCCGCACAAACGCTTCCCACTGCTGATAATTCTGTTCCACTCCTGCACCCGCAGAAGCGACATGCTTCAGAGCTGCTGGTGGTTGGTTTGCCTGGGTCCACAAGAGTAAACAAAACCCCAAATTGCAGCAATGAAACACAAGGGATTGATATTTGAAAAACAGACAGCTACACATCAGTCACAGAAAAAAAAGCTTATTTCTTACGCTGTCCTGCGGTTTTATTTGTACGACCCCTCAAGTAAAGCATTGTCCTAAAGCAGGTTAAAACCCAAACTGCTTTGTTTTTCTTTAAGAAATGCTCACATAAAAGGTAAAAATAATGAGGAATAAAAGCAAGTATTAAGAGTTGTGTTTTACCTGTCTGTTCTCTAAATTCCACCATTGCCTTCATAGTTTTAGAATCTGCTAATGCCATCAGCCAGAAAAGTTTGGTCCTACCACAACCCTCATGGAGATCGACTTTGATAGCTTCTTCTTCTTCTTTGAATACCTGTCAGGTTAACCAGACAAATAATAAATAGCATCTCCACGTTAATTTGGCCACTGGCTCTGGACTGTCATCAGCTATTTCTGGATTCTGCAGGGTACACTGCAGGCTCTTCTCCCGGCATGCACTCCCGAACTTGTACCTGTTACACACCAGACAGTGAGCACCTGAGCTAACGTGGCTGGGAAACCACAGTGCAGCAATGCCAAGAAGAGAACTGCACATTCAAAACCTGCATGGGACCCTTCATAGACTTTATACAGTCTTTTCTCTCCTTTCTATGTTTTGAAGGCAATTCTGTTTTCACTCATTTCATCTGCAATGCAACACAAGTTAGAATTTTCCTGGGCAAGGATGTACACACTGAATTTAAACTCTTACAAAAATTCTTATTGGAATCAGGTAAAAAAAAAAAATCACATAATAAAACCTTGTAGTAACATACAGGCTGTTTTTGCTTGGAAGAAAACAAAATACAATTAACAAAACATCCAAGAGAGAAGCTGGACAAACCCCAGGAAGCTAACAGAAAACAAGAGACAGGGAACAGGACAGAATTCAAAATCGAAACTGAGGGGATGAACATGAGAGATGTAGATGTAAAGGTGGTGAATAAAGAGTGAAAGTTTAAACATGCTTCCAGAGGCAAAAAGGAAAATCTAGCTAATTTGGACAGGTTAAAGGAGAGATGGGAGGACTTCTATGAGAGAAAAAACTTACTTTTTATCAAGTGTAATCTGAACAGGCTATATAGGAGAAACCAGAAAGAGAAATGAGACTAGACGGTGTTGTGCCATGAAGGAAGAGCCAACACGTAAAATCATCACCTCAGGATGACACACCAGGAAAATTTCAGAGGGGACTGCAAAGACTGTAGCTAAGAGAGAGGCTATAAAAGAGCCCTGGGAAACTTCCAGGCTGAGTCTATGCTGCATAAGCTGAGGCATTAAGGAAGAAATGTGTCTAGTAAACTCGGCGTCAGTGACCTACATCACACGTGCTCTCTACTAGCTGATGCCTTGCACTGACCAGCCACTAGCAGCATGTCCCTGCCTCTAGTTGGTTTTGCTTTGTTGTAGTTTCACCTGAAATGGATCCAGTTCACGCGCTCCAAGGCTGTTCTGTAACACAACCAAAGCACGTTCTGTCTGCTTCAAAAACCCTTACCTGAGCTTAATTAAAAAGCAGATACAGATACATTCTGGGAGAGGGAATCACAGAACATTAGGGATTGGAAGGGAACTTGAAAGATCATCTAGTCCAATCCCCCTGACACAGCAGGATCACCTAGACCAAGTCACATGGGAACACATCCAGGTGGGTTTTAAACGTCTCCAGAGAAGGAGACTCCACAACCCCCCTGGGCAGCCTGTTCCAGGTTTAGTATGTACACAGGTAAGCAATCAGAGGGAGAGGAGAAAATAAAGGACCACAAAACCAAAAAAGATAAATAGTCTCAAGAGAGGAAACATTCAGTAGTTTCAGAAGCAAAGGCAGCTTCAACATCAGTTTTAATAAGAAAAAAGATATTCCAAGGATAATGTAGTTTCAAGTTTGAGGATGAAGAGGGTAAGAGGGAATACTAATTAGCAGAGTACATAGTGATTTGTAAAACTGATCCAAGTCAGAGAGAAAAGATGCCTCATCATGAACACCAACTGAAACGCTGAAATTTTCAAGCTTATGGACATGGCAACACATTTTTTTGTGACTAGACAGTGAGAGCTGGAAGGATATTGGAAAATAAGAGAAGACTGACAAGAGAACCAGCACATTTGCTGTCAAGTGGTCTTCATAGGACAAGAGGGAAGAAAAAAGCTGATGTGTCGTAACAGAATTAGGGTCTGCTACAAGATTAGACAATCTTCTTCAATAGACAAACCCAAGGGGATTTAACTAAAACCAAGTACAAGTAATTAAATGTAAAATAATCTATCCTACCTTCAAAATAAAACATTTTCAGAGTTGATACTTGCCACTGGCTGCTGCTCATGCATTAGCTGGAGAAGCAGACACAGTGCATGCACCACATCCAGCTTCACGTCACGCACACACTACCTGTCTCTGATGAGTTTTGGTTCGCCGATGAAGGTGAAGGAATCGGTCACAATCCGTACACAAATTCCCACAGACGTTACATAAAATGATCGCTGGAGTTTCACCGTCGTCGTGGTTATCACACATTGGCTAGGGAAAAAAGAGAATATGACATAATTCTGCTATTCAATCTATTCAATCCCCTGTTTCCTTACAGCATCTGTTTTTATTCTCCTCCCTGGCATCCCCCCATCCCAAATTAATAAAGGGGAATGAAGATCGATCTTGCTTAGCCTATTAATTGTATTTTTAGAATAATCAGCATCTAAACAAATGCCTCCTGGGTGCAACAGCCCTAGTTTGCTAGATCAGTTCTTACATCCTCATCACAGATTTTGTGTGATGTTACAGACATGCATTTTTCAACAGTAACGTTGAGACATCATTTTCAACTAGTTCAAGTAAAAATGATTCTGTTAAGAACAGGTTGTAACGGGTTCTGGGCATGTTAACAGAAGCTTTCAGAGGTGTGAATACTCAGGTCACTCAACATGTGTAAGATATTTACCCTTCGTTACTCTGACACAGTAAGTTTATTCTGTTTAAATATCTAATCAAAGCTGTAGGTTATAAGTCAGGAAAAATATAAAGTAATAAAACTTCAAACCCCACCATAAAATCAAGATGCTCTACTGAGAGAATGCTTTTAAGAATTCTACATGAATCTGGTTTGCAGTTCAAAATATCTGTACAAACAGAGCTCACTGACTGACTTTGGTGTCTGAGAACATGTTTTCTGCTCTCCCACGTGGTTCCCATGACATTGTCTATCGAGCTTACAACAGAAGCCTTTCAACAGCAGTCCTGGTAGGGGCAGGGACACAGCTCACTTCAAATATCCTGACATAAAACAGGACTGGGGAATTTAAAGCTGGGCTCAGCAGCTTGTACCCTCGCTCAGTGATGCCCTGGCTACTCTTCCAACACTTCCAAAGCTCTACAGAAACCTTTGTGACTACTTCCTTCTTTCAGCAGAGTTTTAGTTTCTGTTGCTCCTGCATTCTCTGTCCGCCTACACGAAACTGCTTTGGGGGATTCTTTGCACCAAGTGTCTTCAGGAGCTAGTGAGAAGGCACAATACTCCCTCATCTCCCACTGAGACCCACCTAACCAAGTTGTAAGAGACTGGCTTCATAAATGGTAACTTTACTAAACTGAGTTTGAAAGGGCTTCTTTCTCTTTGGGGTAATCACTCAGTACTGAGATGGGGAAAATGAAGCTGAATTACAGAGAAGTCATTACTGAGGATGACAAAAGAACTGACTTTATTATGTGAGAGAGATAGAGGAAGGAAAACAAAAGCTCTGACACAGGCTGTCATATAAGTGCTTCTACCCTCAGAAATGCAATCTATGTGTGATAGGAAGGCTCTGCTCCATCCTGAACACTAGTAGAATTGCTACCTGAGGTAGAACTTTTGTTTTCTGAACAGTATTTGTGTCGAATTGCTTTGTGAATGTTCCAGGCACACGTGTACAGTCCCCACTGGAGACAAAAGGTGAGACCTGCACTAACATTCCCTGTCATGATTCTACATTCCCTAACAACTGATAAAGAAAAAAAACACCACCACAAAAATACACCATTTTCACTCTTACCATCTGTTTCTGTTGTCCATCCTTTCCCATCCATCTTCCTGAGGACAGTCTATCGACATGATCCTGATCAAGCACACAGAGGGATGCCAAGGCCAGCCACAGCTGTGAGAAGGTAAAACAGAACTGCAGTTACAGAAAGACTAAAAAAAAATGAGGAAAAAACCTCAAACACTAAAAATATTAACTTGAGCCGTCAAGAATGTCACTCACTGTCACACAAGTATTTTCCTGAAGAGGCCAAACACACAACAAAAATGGCTGAACTTT
The DNA here is from genome assembly GCA_013400115.1 of Rhinopomastus cyanomelas. Taxonomy (NCBI): domain Eukaryota; kingdom Metazoa; phylum Chordata; class Aves; order Bucerotiformes; family Rhinopomastidae; genus Rhinopomastus; species Rhinopomastus cyanomelas. Next base: position 56,501 of record VXBP01010179.1, read on the forward strand.
TGTGAATGACCTGGTTTCTTTCAGGTGTGTGACTTCACAATCACAAATACAGTAGGTAGCACACAAGAGAGAAACAGTAAATAAAGATCAACCAGAGTACCTTCAAGAGAAATATAGCAAGTACAGACTTGCACATCGCTCCCAAACATCTTCTTGGGGAGAAGTAGAAATTAAATGACACAGACTAATAAAAAAAACCCAAACCAAACAAGAAAACTTTACTTCAATAAGACTGGTTTCCCTGTGTTCTCCACCTAGAAAAGGGTTCTGAGCTACCTTCAGAGGAAGGTTTTCTCTCTTCCTCTCCACTGATTGCAGTGAAATTCTTAAGAGATGACTTACATGAGGACAACTCGTTGGTAGGCCTGCAATCCAAACTGAAATGTAGGCTACTGAATCACTAAATTATTTTGCTTGGTAGAGATCTTTAAAATCATTAAGTCCAACCATTAATCCAGCACTGCCAAGTCACCACTAAACCACATCCCTAAGCACTACCTTTGGAAGTCTTGTAAAGACCTCCAGGGTTGTTGACTCTACCATCTCCCTGGGCAACCCGTTTCTATGTTTGATAACCCTTTCAGTGATTAAATTCTTCCTAATGTCCAAATTAAACCTCCTCCAGGGCAAATTGAGGCCACTTCCTCTTGTTCTATCACCTGCTGCTTGGGACTCCCCACCCTCCCCAACACACCTCCATGAAAGAACTAACTCCCTTCTCTCTGAGAGCTAGGCTGACATTCACAGCTCCTCACACACCTAATTAAACTCAATATAGTGACAGCAGGAGCTAGTGGTGCTCTGACACTGTGTCTTCTGAAGAGCTGCCAATATATGAGGAACAGAATGAAAAAGACAACTAGCACAGCCTTTAATACTGAAAACATCTCAAGTGCTAAGTGCCTGAAACCATCAGGAACCTTCTGTTTTATACGTACTTACTATGCTTGAGAAGGCAAGACCTCTAGGACAGTGTGAGTGTCACAACTTACAAGTCTGCTTTCCATTTCCAGCAAGTGATTAAGGTTGAGTTAGTCCCAGTTCCTTGTGGTGGCTTGAGCTGGGTATAGTCACCCCTGGCTCAGCCATTCAGTACCTCTGCAACGAACATATTTGGGTGGGGAAGGCTGTTTTTATGGGCTTTGGGGTTCAGGGGTTTGGGGTTATTTTAATTTTGGGACCTCTCATTTTAGTTTGAGAATGGAGGCAGAAGACAGTCACACTGTAGCCTCAGCTCTGATAAAGGAGGAGGGGGAAGATCATGTGGACAGCCCTCACCTCAGTATGTGGTCAAAGGTGGTCCAGGCAGAAGCAGAGCCAGCAGAGCCAGGGGCAAAAGGCACTGACATCTTAAAGAGATGCTGTGACTTCTGAAGAGACCTGCACAGGAATGGTTCGGTGGTGCCACAGCCCACCCCAACACAGACAGAGATGAGCCTGAGGGAAGTCTCCGGAGAAGGTGGGGGGCTGTTGCCACATTGCCACTTCAAGAGGACTGTCTGGGATCTGTTCCCCTAAGGGCACTGTTTACAGAGCTGGGACTTGTGAAAGGGCTCATTTTTGCTCTCAATTGTTTTGGAAGGCTGCCCTCTGTGTACTGGAGAATGATTTGCTGAGTGTTGGGGAATGAAGTGGGAAATTGAGGTTTGCTGTTGAAAATAAATTTGTTTCCCAGGAGTCTAGTTCCCTCTTTTCAGCCTGCTGAACTCCTAAGTGGCAAGCTGAGCTAAACTCTCCCTCTCTTTGTTCCAGATCCTTAGCTCTTTGCTAATTAGGCTACTCTGAACTTGTTCCAGACCTGACCAGTGTGTCATCCTGTGGCATTCCTACGAGGATTAATGGCAAACGTATGGACAAAGGAAAAAAAACCTTCCAGGTAAATAATGAAGGGTTCAACAAATCCTTTTTTTGTTTTGAAACTGTTAACACAGGGGAAGCTTAGTTTAATTGTTCCACAAAATGCTTGTTACTGAGTATCTTCACAATAGGCTTGAAATGTGGCAGCTGATGACCTAGCAGTCAACTTAAAATAATCATGTAAGAGGTGGAAAAAGACACCTGATAGATATTGAACAATTTTCTTCAAGCCAATCTCAGAAATTCAGTGAAAGGCAAGTATCACAAGTTTAAAGCAGAATTACCTCAAGGATAAAGCCCCAGATGTGTAAACATAACGATGATTCATTATTTGGGAGGTACCCAACACGCCGTATTTAATCACAATTCAGTTTTCACTCGCGTCTTTATGCCACAAAGAGGAAAATCAATCTGCTTGATTTTCCTTGTAAAGCAGGACTTTACAAGGACAAACAGTGATTGCCTTAGTTAAGAAACCTTTCCATTATGCGTTCAGCTGGATTTGGAGAACACCAGCTGTATACTCTAGGCACAACCTGCATAAAGAGGTTTGTTTCTAACATAATGAAAGGCTCTTGGATGAGCTCCTACTGCAACTTCACAATGAACTCAACATGTTAAGTTTAGCCAAGTCCTTACTCTGGTTGTTGCAATGCACCTCACTGGTGATCTGTACTCCTCTTCCATTTTGGTCAGAGCTATAATGGTTTCAGCAATAGCATTCTTTGTCACACGGGACCAAGCTTCTGACAGATGACCCTGTTGAAGAGGAATCTCAATTAATCTCAGCTTTTATTAAGAACAACTAAAAGTATCATAAGAGCTCCAACAAGCAGCATCAGGCTATGATCTCAAGTTAGAGAAGAAAAAGTAGTAGTGAGGGGTGACTCTGACAAATGAGGTGTTTTCAAAACAGACAGATCTGGTGAAAACTAGCCCTTAAAATACTCAGGTGACTGGCTGACATAATCTCTGAGCACCTACTGAAGTAACTAACCTGGAGTAGGCAGAGGGCATAAAGTTCTTCTTTCTCTGCAGGGGTACTTCAGAAATATCCCTTTTCATTCTTAAAATCACAGAATAATAGAATGACTTGAGTTAGAAGGGACCTCAGAGATCACCTAGTTCCACCTCTCAGTGGACCAGGCTGCCCAAGGCCAGGCTGCATGAGGCTCTGAACACTTCCAAGAAGGGGACATCCACAACCTCCCTGGGCAACCTGTTCCAGTGCCTCAGCACTCTCACAGAGAGAAATTTCTTCTTAAGATCCAACCTAAATCTATCCTCTTTTAGCCTAAAACCATTGCCCCCTGTCCTATCACTAGATGCCTTCATAACAAATCCCTCTCCAGCTTTTCTGTAGGCACCCTTCTGGTACTGGAAGGTTGCTATAGTGTCCCCTCAAGAGCCTTCTCTTCTCCACACTCAACAGCCCCAACTCCCTCGGTCTCTCTTCACAGGAGAGATTTTCCAGGCAGCAAACTTGCAGGGCTAAGGCACACGAACTCCACCATCTCATGCTCTCACTGCTGCCAAGGCTGCCTTTGAGTTTCACATTCTCCACCAGTCACCTCTTGTTGGTGAGAACAAGGGTCAGCACAGCATGTCTACTCTGCTCCTCCACCACTTGGAGGAGGAAGGTATCACCAACGCCCTCCAAGAATCTCCTGGATCGCTTACATCCTGCTGCATGGTCCCTCCAACAGGTGTTGGGGTGGCTGAGGTCGCTGACAAGGACCATTACTTGTGAATGTGAAGCCACTGTCTGTCTGCTTCAAAACACTTGCCCAGTACATTAATAATGCTGCTGAAAGGAATCTACTTCCCTGTCATCTTCCTGCTCACCCAAAGCTACCAACAGTAGCTACAAAAAACACTGGCAACAACCTTTACAAAATAAATCTTGAGGAAAGGACACCCCTTTTCTCCAGTTTCTTCTCAATATAAATTGCACCTTATGTACTGGAAGGAGAGAAGCATCTCAGAAAAACACACGGTCACACAAATACAGGGGGCACCACATTAACCCTGGCATTCACTGTCTTCTGAGTACTTGTTGCAACTGATTTTTTTTGTTCCTACATTCTAAATGTGTTAAAATGTTAACACACAGGACCACAGGACACCAGGCTGGAAGGGACCCCAACGGTCATCTAGTCAAATCCTTTAAACTAAAGAAATACATCTCAAATGGCCCAGCACCCTGTCAAGCTGAGCCTTAAAACTGTCTATAGCTGCAGAATCCAGCCCTTCTCTGGGAAGACTATTCCAATGTGTAATTGCTCTCATGGTGGAAAACGTTCCTCTGGGATCTCCCCAGGAGCCCCCTACATCCATCACCCCTTGTCTTAGTTGATAAGGTGAGTAGAAACAAAAACCCATCGAGTGGAATCATAATGGTGGTGATATTTCCTTGCTAGTCACTGCAGCAGCTGAAGCAAAGATTAGATGTTCATTTCATGCATCCCACAAGCTTAGGAATGAGACACACTTGAATTTCAAGATGAATTGAGAGATTCTGAAATCTTGTCATCAGAATCAACAGCAGCAATTCCCCTTCAGCTTCAGCAACGTTGAGATCTCCATCTAAGGAGATCCATCCAATCCCTTATGATTCTATGATAAGCACAGTAAATGGTTTAGAAAATAGGACCCCAAAGTTGAACACACTGAATCAGCTTTCAAAGGGTAAGCACAGTGGAAATTGTGGGTCATTTAGAGCATTTTACTGAAACAGGTACAAACTACAGAAAACAGCATCGACCTCGCAACTAAACTTATTTCCCCATAATATACAAAAACTCGGGTTTTTTCACCAATATTGTTTCTGAGAAATTGCTGAGTCACTTTTCATTGAATCCCTCTGCCAAGAACACTTGCAGACCAGACACAAGTATGGAAAGGTTGAGCCCACAATGGCTGAGGGAACAAACTACTGTAACTGTGGAGTCCTGCAAGACCAAAAGGAGTCCACCTTAACATGCAGTCTTCACCGGGATTCCACATGTAGCATCTACATACATTGATGTGAAAAATGTGCCATTATCTTACTCTGCAGTCACTTCTTACTTTTCAATTGGAGGTCCAAGTTCTCAAGACCTAAATTAGGCTTCTAAGTTAATTATGTAGAGAATTACATGCCATTATTGTTTACTTTTGAAATCCTGGTGTAAGCGAACTGTTTGAAAGCTTATTTCAAAACTGGATTTTTCTTTAGCAGGACTGACACTCAGTTCCTACTGCTCCTAGGCCTAGACTCTGCGCAGAAGGCTATAAGCTTTTTCTTCTTGCCATCAACTTGAATTTCACAGCCTAAACCAACACTAACTGAAACAGAAAGTAATGAAAAGCATGCACTCAATTATCAAATATTTCACTGTCCTCTGCACAACTCATAGAATCACTAGGGATTGGAAGGGACCTCGAAGGATCATCTAGTCCAATCCCCCTGACACAGCAGCATCACCTAGACCAAGTCACACAGGAACACATCCAGGTGGGTCCTAAATGTCTCCAGTGAAGGAGACTCCACAACCCCCCTGGGCAGCCTGTTCCAGGGGTCTGTCACCCTCACAGGGAAGAAGTTCCTTCTCAAGTTGATGTGGAACCTCCAGTGTTCCAGCTTACAACCACTGCCCCATGTCCTATCACTAGATGACACTGAGAAGAGCCTGGCTCCATCCTTCTGACACTCACCCTTCAAACATTTATAGACATAAATGAGGTCACCCCTCAGTCTCCTCTTTTCCAAGCTGAAGAGACCCAGCTCCCTCAGCATCTCCTCATAAGGGGGGTGTTAAAGGATAGAAACTTACCGCGGCCATATCTTTGATGAGTTTAATAATGATCTCTGAAATCTGTGTAGGTGTTGAACCTTTCATCCACCAATGGCTTTCACCTCGCCGAATATAGCTGCAAAGGGCACATGTTAATACACGAAACTGAGTGAAGTTGTTAGTTACCACTTGCCAAAATCCATCCCAAAGAAACAACACACATATTTAGCATAGGGTGGGATAGGGTTTTGATTTTTTTAATAATTTTTAAATCTAATTTTAAACTAATGATTGTCAAAGTGTCATGCAATTTTTTCCACCTATTACACAAAGATAATAAAAGACAACACAACTGACTTCCAAGAATGTAATCTCTGGTGTAATATTAGTTTGAGAATACATACGTGTTGTTAAACCAACCTGGAATTGAAGATCATCGGAAGCGTGACTGTAGTAACTCCTTTGCCTGCAGCAGTACCAGCTGTCCCTGTTATTGTAGTACCTTTGGCTTTTAGCTGTACAGTGAGAGCTTTGGCAATGCATCCCAAAAACATGTCCAAGATACCAAGTTTATTCCAATCTCCTTTTTCTGTTGAGTGAATGATATCACTTATATCTGCTGGCGGAAGTGACTTCACTCCTATAATACTAGCCAGGCGACTGGGAGTCACCTCAGGCAAAACACGCCTCAGTAGTGATGTTACCTGGAGAAAAAATCAAAACATCACAGTTCTTACTAAGGCTGTTGGGAGTTTTCAAGGAAAATCAATGAGTGTCCTCCTTACTCTTCAAAAGTTATTACAGTATGAAGGGCTGAATCTATGTTTTGTACTTAAGTCACACAGAATCACAGAACATTGGGGATTGGAAGGGACCTTGAAGGGCCATCCAGTCCAATCATCCTGCCACAGCAGGATCACCTAGACCAAGTCACACAGGAACACATCCAGGAGGGTCTTAAATGTCTCCAGTGCAGCCTCACTGGGAAGAAGTTCCTTCTCATAATTATGTTGACCGTCTTATGTTCCAGCTTACACCCACTGCCCCTTATCCTATCACTAGATGACATTGAGAAGAGCCTGGTTCCGTCCTCCTGACACCCACCCTTCACATATTTAAAGACATTGATGAGGTCACCCCTCAGTCTCCTCGAAGCTAAAGAGACCCAGCTCCCTCAGCCTCTCCTCATAAGGGAGGTGTTCTGCTTCCTTCATCATCCTCACGGATCTATGCCGGACACTCTCCAGCAGCTCCAAGTCCTTACTGAACTAAAGGGCCCAGAACTGGACACAACACTCCAGATGTGGTCTCACTAGGGCAGAGTGGAGGGGGAGAAGAACCTCTCTTAATCTGCTAACCACTACCCTTCTGATCCACCCTAGGATGCTGTTGGCCCTCTTGCCCACAAGAGCACATTGATGGCTCATGGCCATCCTGCTGTCCACCAGGACCCCAGGTCCTTCTCTCCTACACCGTTCTCCAACAGGTCAGTCCCCAACCTATACTTGTACCTGGGGTTGTTCTTGCCCAGATGCCAGACTCTACACTTGCCCTTGTTATAGTTCACTAAGGCTCTCTAGCCCATCCAGGTACCGCTGAATGGCAGCACAATCTGCTGGAGTGTCAGCGACACCACCCAGCTTTGTGTCATCAGCAAACTTGGGGATGGCTACTCAATCGCCTCAGTGGGCAGCCTGTTCTAATGCCTGATGACCCTTTCAACGAACAAGTAATTCCTAATGTCTAGTCTAGACCTCCCCTGGGGCAACTGGAGACCATTTCCTCTTGTCTTCATATAGTAAAAATTTGCTTGGTGCTGGACTTAGGGTAACAGTGATGCACAAGTTTGTATAATTCTGATTTGCTGAGTAACAGACGTGTTGCTCACTTTGCATACAATCTTTAGATATAGGTAATATTTAGTTATAATTTTTAGATGTCAGAAACTCTGGAGCAGAACTGCTGAAGTCAGCTTAGACTTCTGAAAACAAAGTAATTGCCTGAACTTACTGAGATTCATGACATTCTCTCCTCCCACCTTTAGTTATCCCCTGTGAAAATACTGTAACTAGAATTTTTTGAAAAGGAAATCTGTGCCAACTGCTCTGGAGTTCTAAAAGGAGCTGTCCTGAAATGCTTCAGTCTTACCAGCTGCTGGAGCTGGCATTGAAATTGACTGTATCACGCAAAGTTTGGTCTAAATGATGATGTATGAAAGCTTAAGGAGTAAACATTTAATATCTGATTTCTCTAGCCTTCAATGTTCATTCTTAAAAATTAAACTCATTCTTTTGTAAATCAGTTACATATCAGAATTACTAAGCAAGGCAGTGTCTACCTCCAGGGAAGTCAAGATGTTCAGAAAGTGCAGAGAACTGGAAAAAGCAGAGATTACAAAATGTAAAACCTCAGCCTTAGGAACAAAAGTCCACCTAGAGAAGCCATATCAGCTCAAAACCATGAGCTAGTGCATTAATTGTATTGAAGCAAGTATTTTCTACCCTACATATTTATATTACACAAAGCTTGTGTGCTTAAGTAAAAGACCCTCATTAGGAGAGACAAAATGACTAATTGCTTTTATTCATTGTTAATTCATTTCAGGAACAACCTCTGCCAGGCTACCTGTATGTCCCTTTGATGTAGTGGTTTGAGAAAGCAATTTATCCTGCCTATTCAAAATCCTCCAGAATAAGGACAAGAAAGTGAAGAGTGACAGAATAGTTTGCTATCTTAGGTTCAAGGTGATGTAAAGGGTCCTGCACCTCAGTTCCACCTCCACAGAGTGAGCACTACAAGCTTACTCAAAAATGAGTTTTGTTTTGTAACTTCACTGTCTTCAACACAGTTTCTGCTTCAAACTGTGGTGAGGTTGGAATAGATCATAGGATGTTAGGGGTTGGAAGGGACCCAAGAGATCATCGAGTCCAACCCCCAAGATGTGTTTATACATCAAACACCTAAGAGTTTATTAACTCCACTGAAAACCTCAGAAAAACCCCCAAACCTGACAAATTCCAAAATAAGAGTCTATAATTTGTTTTTAATGCTCATAAATGTCTACTTATGGTTTCCTCACGATTGCAATAATAAAGTAAGTGGCTTTATTTAGAGTCATTCTGTGTGTGGAACACAGGGGTGATCTGAGTATGTCTGTGAGAAGATTTTCAACGTGCAAACACAATTACATTTCACAGAATAGTAAGTTCAAATGCAGTTATCAGCCACACAATTACAGGATTCTAAAGACTTCTTTTCTGGGAATGCCAAGATGGGCAAGGGACAGCGAGCACTCACCTGTCTCTGCACCCTGGGAGAAGCAGTGTGTAGTAATGAGAAGAGATCCTGGAGCAGAGTCAGCTGCTGAGCCAGATACTGTCGACCTACATTGGAACCACTTAACGCCAGCACCATTGACAGCAGCTCAAAGCAATAAGCGTCTGAAGAAGCATCTTCATCGTTGGGCTGCGAGTTGGCGTTCTCTTTGCTAGAGATGGCATGCTCCCACTCCTCTCGGACACGCGTTGCTTCCATTCGTATAGCCTGGACTATATGAGCACACACCTAGCCAAGCAGAATGGAAACACACAGTAGCTCTAAAAACCATGCAGAAAGTGAAAGCTATTGTGTTTTATGTATCTTCACAAATGACTGAAATGGAAAACCTGTGAAAATGGGTCTGTGCTTAAATTAAACAAGTGAATGACAGAATCACAGCACATTAGGGATTGGAAGGGACCTTGAAAGACCATCTAGTCCAATCCCCCCAAATTGATTGAATTAAACCTAAAGATTTGATAAAATTCTTTTGAATTAAGACCGATTTAATATTGAATTTGGTCACTCGAATTCTCGAAAATTCCATAGAAATAGGTTTTTTAATTGGAGTTACTGCCTTTTAATTTGATTTTTACACAGAAAACTCCCCAAAGAAATATACTGACTCAATATCCACAAAATAAAAAGCTATTAAAACATTCAGGATCTTGTTTAGTTTTCTATTCAAGAAGTTTAAAAAAATATAGAAACCATGCTTTTATTTTTACTAACAACATGTTAAAAAGCACATTTAAGAGATTTTAAAGTTTGCTAAAGGTAGGTGAAATAAATGATAGTAACAGAGAATAGATTCTGTGTAACTTACTAATTTAACAAACTGCAAGACTAATCTAAAACCTCTTGTATTACTGCAAAAATCTTGATGGTAACAATTGCCTCATAATGGATCCAATAATGTAAACGCTGCGTTAGCTGATCTGTATATAACAATATATCTAAGAAGTCCAGGAGGATGGAGACAGGCTCCTCCCAGTATCATCTAGTGATAGGACAACTGGCAATGGTTGTAAGCTAGAACATGGAAGGTTCCACATCAATCTGAGAAGGAACTTCTTCACAGTTTTGTAAATACAGCCAAACTGGCAGTGTCAAGTAAAAAGTACTATACTCACTAAAAATAAGCATATTCATTACAACTCACAAACATTTAATCCTCAAAGTGTTTCAGAATGAACCAACCTGCTTCTGCAAATTTGTCAGTTTACTCCGGCTGAATATGATCCCCACCATGTGCTCCTTCAGGTCTGCATCTGATGTTGCCTTTGTAAAGAGCACACTTAAGATTAGATCAAGAGTTTGAAGACAAGTTCGTAATTAGAGCAGCAATTAACATGGAGTATTAACAGGTTTTCAGAACAAAGTTTGTAGATTTTTGTTACAAATACAATATAAAAGTGAGATCAACCTAACTATGGTTAGTAAAGACCGCTCAGATGTTTTTACTTCCTAAAAGGAAATCTGAGCATCAAATAAAACAATCAGTAAGCAAGTCAACTATGATTATTTGAGAGTCTGCCCTTCTACGTAGCTTAATACAATCATTGATCAAGTCTTTGTAGAATAGTGCACAGAATATACTTTTCAGTGTATATATAAAATAAACTATAAAAGAAACAATAAAAGAAACAGGAAACAATCAATTAAATTACCATACAGCAGGACTAAGAAAAAAATCACTCATGCAAAGTAAGTATTTCAGTCGTGGAACTTACTGCCACAAGGTACTGGGTAGAGCAAAACCATAACTAAATTACTTTCACCAAGGACCATTCAATTTTTGGCTATTAAACACGACTGTTCAGATACAGAGACCTTTTAAGGAACAATGAAACTAATTCTTGCTGGAAGACAGGGAGTTTTTGCAGGTAAGTGATACTGGTGAGGTTTCTTAATGCTTTTTCTCTAAAGCCCAACAAAACCCCTCAAGAGGCACAACAGGCAAGGAGGACTTTGAGGTTGACCATTACTAGAGGTCTTAAGTTCTTCTGTAACTGCAGACATAACTTGCACCACCACTGATATGATGCTTCCATTAAATGCTCCAACTGTAACTTACTAACAGAACAAAATTGGTAATAATTAACAAAACTCAACAAGCAATTGCTACTTCTTAGTTCTATTTTAGTCTCAAAATTAAGTAGCATAAGACCAAGGACAAACACTGAAAATCACCCTGGATGGTTTTTCAGCTAATTATTATTGATATAATACAAATAAATACATTGTGTACTTTTTCCTCTCCTTCTGGGGAAGACAACAGTGCCTTTTCTTCTTGCTCTGGGGTTGGCTCAGCATCTCCAGAGATCAGTTTTCCAAATACCTGGGAGAAAGACAGTGACAATGAGCTTATCTCAAAGATATAATTTTATAGATGTAGTATTTTCTATTAGAACATAATGCACCGAGAGGCTAGGATTTATGATTTTAATAAATAAGACACAATTAAATCCCACCTGGGATGTAATAAGTCGGAACACTCGCAGCGTTTCCGATTCACAGTTCCTCTGTTGAGCTACGCTTGCAGAAATCTGGCCGGCTATTTTAATGCTTTCGCCGTCTTTCCACCCAAGAATTTTCACCTGTCGAACCCTTAGCGTGTTTTCTGGACCCTTCAGTTCGATTTTGATGATGTGATTATCACCCCCAGGAAGTTCACTTGTCACCCAGCCAATGTGTCTTGTATCCAAGTCTACCTATTAAACAGGAACATAAAGATGGGAACTGACATTGCATCAAACAAAAACTCACCTACTTCTAAAATAAACCTCTCATGCACCACTGGAACCACTATGAACCAGTATCACATGAAACCTATGAACTTTTCATCTGAACTGTAAGAATACCATATTTAACTACCAAAAAAAAATCAGTGTAATGAATTTAACTTAAAAACATTCAAACATAAAAACAAAGATCCAGATAGTCACTATTTTTTGTCTTTAAAGCCTATTAGAAATTGTGTTCTCTCTATTCATTTTACTCTCTAAGCAACAATCCACATATTCAAATAATCATTTTAAACTATTATTACTCTCTGCTTTTAATTTTTAAAAAATGTGTCATAATTTAACTGAAAATATAACATGCAACTCTAAGTAGTTATTTCAACCCTATTCACATAAAGCACTGTCAGAAAGAAATTGTAACCCTGTGGAAGTCAGTGTCTGACATCTTTATCAAGAGATTCAGGAACCAGTGACTGTAAAAAACACAGATGAACTTATCAAATCAAGCAAAATAAATACCAATAAAATAAATTAAAAATAAGTATCAAACAACCAAGAACACAAATAACTTTACACAAATTAAACTGTGATATCACTACTGGAAGCCAAAAATGAGCAGGGTGTCTCACATCACTGCTCAGAGTAACACAGGCTTAAGAGGGTCTAAGTTACACTTGGTCCTGAGTCAAGTGAGACCCTGTCACATCCATGGGCTTGTTTAGAATCAAGCCAGTATTTGTTCTTTTCCATTTCCACATGAATCCTCAGCATGCTCTTGTGGCCAAGAGGGCCAACAGCATCCTGGGGTGGATCAGAAGGGGGGTGGTTAGCAGATCAAGAGAGGTTCTTCTCCCCCTCTACTCTGCACTAGTGAGACTGTATCTGGAGTATTGTGTCCAGTTCTGGGCCCCTCAGTTCAAGAAGGACACGGAGTTGCTGGAGGGAGTCCAGCGTAGAGCAACGAGGATGATGAAGGAAGTGGAGCACCTCCCTGATGAGGAGAGGCTGAGGGAGCTGAGGCTCTGTATCTTCGAGGAGACTGAGGGGTGACCTCATTAATGTTTATAAATATGTGAAGGGTGGGTGTCAGGAGGATGGACCCAGGCTCTGCTCAGTGTCATCTGGTGATAGGACAAGGGGCAATGGGTGTGAGCTGGAACATAGGAGGTTCCACATCAATATGAGAAGGAACTTCTTCACAGTGAGGGTGACAGAGCACTGGAACAGGCTGCCCAGGGAGGTTGTGGAGTCTCCTTCACTGGAGACGTTTAAAACCTGCTTGGATGTGTTCCTGTGTGACTTGATCTAGGTCATCCTGCTGTGTCAGGGGGATTGGACTGGATGATCTTTCAAGGTCCCTTCCAATCCCTAATGATTCTATGATCTTCACTGCAGTGGGCAACCCCACAACCATGAGACAGGGTATGCATGAGTTAGGGGACGAGGATGTGTTTTATTATAAAATACATCTGTTGGTGAAGTGTCAGAAAACCACAGAGCAAAGAGGGAGGCAAAGCTGAATCAGACCTGTTTGCCTTTCGGGAGTGAACCATTTCCTGAGAGAATGGCCTGGGTTCTGTTTATGGGCAGACAAACAAGGTCAGGAAGCAAACTAACAACCTGTTTGCACGAGTCTAGTGCATGTGCTCTGCCCTGGCCTTACATGATTCAGCTGAACAGCAAGGATTACCAAGTCAGTCTTCTCACAAAGAAGGGACTCACAGAGAAATTCACACAAACATGGACTTTATACCTTGGCTGTGTATAGTGGGCAGTTCATTCTAGTGTCTAACCACCCTTTCCATGAGGAAGTGCTTCCTAACATCCAACCTAAACCTCCTCTGGTGCAGCTTGAGGCCCTGTCCTCTCATCCTGTCATTAGCTGCCTGGAGAAGAGCCCAACCTCATCTGTCTACAACCTCCCTTCAGGTAGTTGTAGAGAGTGCTAAGCTCCCGACCCCCAAGTCTCCTCCATGCTAAACAACCCCAGCTTCCTCAGCTTCTCCTTGTAAGACTTGCCCTCTAGTCCCTTCACCAGCCTTGCTGCTCTCCTCCGAACCTGCTCCAGCACCTCAATCTCTTTCTTGAAATGAGGGGCCCAGAACTGCCCCCATTACTTGAGGTGAGGCCTCACCAGTGCCCAGTACAGGGGGAGAATTACATTGCTAGTCCTGCTGGCCACACTACTTGTGGCCCAAGCCAGGATGCCACTGGCTTTTTGTGCTACCTGGGCACACTATGGGTTCAGATAGAAGTCTTCAGCTACCTGAAGTTGAAATTTAATTTGGTAAGGTAAAATGCCCACTAGAAACATGCGTTAGACTAAGCAGAGAGTAAAACTTGTTTTTGAAGTTAAAAGATTTATCTTCTCTTTTCTCACGGCATTTTAATTCTGCTAACTTCTAGATGCATGTCTCTAATGAAAAATGCTTCCAAGTTTTCAGTATCAACTGCTAAAATGTTTACCTGCTTTATCCTGCAGAGATCTTCCACTGCCTTGCCAGCTAGGAAGGTCATTGAAGTCACTTTGTTCTGCATCAGCAAGCAAAGTAAGAATAAAACATTTCAATTGAGGACTGCAAAGTTAGTTGTGAAATATCACAACTTCTGAATTAGAATCACAAAGAAAAAACATGGGGTTTGATTGTTAAAGAGATATAAATGTGACTCTGCACCTTTGGTGAGAGACATTGAATTCCAGTTTCCTCTTACCCCAAGATCTCTGGAATTGTCTACGTGAACACACACGTAACGTGCATTGATTCCCTTCACACAGTTAATGGTGATGTTTTTCGTTTTGTTTTTATCCTCATCGCCCGACTCCCAGAACGTTTCTGTAGACCCATCGGTTAAACTACCAATCATGGCGGGTCGGCTTGAGGTTTTAATGTCGACAATGCTGGTCAGGTCTTTCAGACAAACCACTACACACAGTTCCTGTGAAGATAAACAAAACTATCAAAGAACTATCTGAAACTGAGCCCAAAATCAGGCATTCTTTACAGTTTTTAGGAAGAAACAAGCATTTATTTTCTGAAGAATATCTTATCTGAAATAAGAGACAGATTTGTCATTTACTACTTTCAAGTACTCAGTCATTTCAACACCAACAAACAATTAATAGCTAACAGCTGGATGTACTATAAACACCTTAATGTTTTAATAAAAGAATGAAACACTTTAATGATATTCATAGGAGTATTAATTTGTGCTCTGAATAACAGAAGAAAACACAGACATAAGCAAGTAAGAACTGGAAGTACACAGCATTTAAAAAATGAACTCACTCAATGAACAAATTAACTGAACTACAAACACAAGAGATCTCCAAACACTTCACTTGCAAACAAACTCAGCTCTGCTCCAAAACTTAGTAACACACACAGGCTAAAGGTCTATATTTGAACCTCTAAACCTGAGAACCTGCTTATCAGCAACAGAGATACACTCAAGGAAACATGACAATGCAGTGAAGGGTGTTTTAATTCAAGCAGAAAAATCACAGCCAGTACAGGCTGTTCAAAATTGAGGTTTCCTTCCGAGAGGTTTAAGACTTGCCTGATTCATGACTTCAAAACCAGACTGAACGCTGATGCTAAAACTCTCTTCACTATCTCCATCATCAGATTTCGACAAGATATTGTTGATATGATGAAAAACATTGCTCTGGTGCAGGAACTGGTGATCAGATTGTTTGAATTTGAGGCTCCAGCACCTGAAAATACATTGAGTGGACTTTTGAATATTGTTTGAAAGACATAACCTGCCAGTCAGTCTAGCAATGACATCCTTGCTTTTCATAATATTTTCTATAAACCTTTAAACTACATTTTTTTGCATAATCTTAAGTGTTTCCAAGCATCATTTGAAGGAAGGCAGAAGAAAACTTTTCTTAGACTTTGACAGTGAAATGAATGTGTTATTGTGAGACAGAGACACAGGAAACATCTCAAGTGGTGCAACTGCAACCACTTCAGGTGACAGATTCTGAACAACCAGCATTATGCATGTATTGTGTTATTCAATAATACACCTTTTTTTACCATAGTGGACACATTACAGAATTTAAGAACAAATACATTTTTCTCTACAAGCTCTTTATGATTAGTATTTATATGCTGAAACACAGCCATAGATTTTTTTATATATATATATTTTTTTTTTTTCCTATGTGTAAGGATAGACTCGCTCCTCTGCACACAGGCACATAAAGTTGTTTCAAATTTCTCGTCTACATTGCAAAAATCTCTTACTCTATGATCTTACAATGATTCCAGCCTTTTAAGAATTTTCTGTTAAGAATTTGTACTTACCTTAAGGCCATCTGCTGTAATGCACTGCCACTGGGAAGAGACATCATAAGATCAGAAATTGTCTGCAGAAGACGATGAAAAGTGTGGGGTAGTGGGTGAGCTGCTTCACCAGCAATCACTATATCTGACAGAGGATGTTCACAGACTCTTGTGTCTTTCTCCTAAGATGCAAAGCAAGTTGTGTGTTAGGAGCATTTCAGAGAAAAAAGGTGAAACAAATACAAATAAAAACATCTATAATATTTGGCTTAAACACAACCACAATTATCCTGTAATTAAAGTAAACTTACAAGAACACATGAACACCAATAAGCAATACGGGAAGTACAGTGTATACAACTATTTCTCTAAACAAACTAGAGTAATATATTTAGTGTGTTTATAGTTAGTTGCATATATACATATAAACATACATAGAAAATTAAATTAACTATACACTTTCACTACTGACTTTTCTTAAAGCTAGACAGCAAATCAAACCACAAGGCTCCTCAAAAAATACTGTTTCTTTTTATTGATGGGTATAGGATGAATAAAAAGGTAACAACAGATTTTTGCTACTGGTTTAGCAGTATGCTTGGGTTGGTTTTTTTCCTTCTTTCCCATGAACAGTCACAAAGAAAGCACTAAAAAACTGGAATTCATCAGCACACAACATTTGGTAATCATAGAATCACCAGGGATTGGAAGGGATCTTGAAAGATCATCTAGTCCAATCCCCCTGACACAGCAGGATCACCTAGACCAAGTCACACACAAACACATCCAGTGGGTCTTAAACATCTCCAGTGAAGGAAACTCCACAGACACCCCAGGCAGCCTGTTCCAGTGCTCTGTCACACTCACTCTGAAGAAGTTCCTTCTCACGTTTATGTGGAACCTCCTATGTTCCAGCTTACAACCATTGCCCCTTGTCCTATCACTAGATGACACTGAGAAGAGCCTGGCTCCATCCTCCTGACACCCACCCTTCACATATTTACAGACATTAATGATGTCACCCTTCAGTCTCCTCCAAGCTAAAGAGACCCAGCTCCCTCAGCCTCTCCTCATCAGGGAGGTGCTCCACTTCCTTCATCATCCTCGATGCCCTACAGCAGCTCCAGATCCCTCTTGAAATGAGTGGCCCAGAAAAGAATAATTATCTACTACTATCAAAAGAGTCCAACTGAAATTTTAGATAAAGAATTTTCAATCCATTATTAAGGTTCTGTTTCACTTACTTGTTCAGCATTTTCTTTATTTAATTTATTTTCTTCATCCTCCTCTTCTTCAGGCTCTACAGGTGCAGGAGTCAAGGAAGCCACAAAGTGCCACAAAATGTCATGTAGAGAAGTCGTTTGAATGACATTACAAAGGAGCCAGTTGAAAGCCTAAAATGAAATACACACAAGGAATTATCAATAGGTTAAATAGATCTGGAATGAAAACATTTCTTAAACCATTTTATAAGGAGGTACACTGATGCTTTTTGACAGGCAAGTAATAATGCAGAGATCTTCAAGTGAGACACACTGCTCTGCAGCTAAAAGAGTTTATTACGATGGAAAACTCTACAGGAGTAATAGGAAAGTAATTCACATACACAAATGTAGAGTCATTAGGGATTGGAAGGGACCTCGAAAGATCATCTAGTCCAATCCCCCTGCCACAGCAGGATCATAGAATCATTAGGGATTGGAAGGGACCTCAGAAGATCATCTAGTCCAATCCCCCTGCCACAGCAGGATCACCTAGACCAAGTCACACAGGGACACATCCAGGTGGGTCTTAAACTAAAAATGCTTTAAGTTCAGAGATCACCACAGGATGAGATGGCAGCACATTCCTTGACTATTTCAACCAGTTAACAAAGTAAAGACCCTTTTAGATTTAGAACTTCTTGTTTTAGTCATACAAGATCCACTAGCAGTTTGATACCTCCATGGCAAAGACACGGCAAGCAGACTTCCGTAAGGCTTGTTTCATTGCTATTTCAAGTCCTTCCAGATCGTGATGTTGGATTACAAATGCCAATACTGGCCACTGGAAATTTCTCTCTCCTTTGGAAAGAGAGCTGTGGGCGGAGATTAACCGAGAAAGTTCAGGAGATGGATGTCTCAGTAGAGAGGACCCCACTTCTATTCAAAAGCACAAAAATATGTATATATTAGATTCTTCATGAATTTTCACTTTATAGCCACATCACAAATATAAACTGATAGAACAATTTTAAAATCTATTATTTTTTCTATGAGAGAAATGCATTAGAAAAAGAAAATTGCTTCAACTGAGAAGGAAAAGAAGCCTTTAGCTTTTAAATCAAGTACAGAAGATGCACCACAAATTTCAGAACCACAGTGATTTCTGAGCTGTTCCTAGGCTAACTTTGTGTGAATTAACAAGCAGCTTTATTCATAAAGAGAAATATCAAGTCATCAAGAAGTATCAAGTCATCACAGGATTTATAAAATACTGACTTTATCCAGCTTCCATGAAGATCTGGAAATCCAGTGCCATTCTTGAATATTTTTTCACTGTGGCTGAAGTTTGTGCTCTCACCTGCATCTCCACTGTTGACTCGTCTCCTGGGGATTGCCTTGACACGTGCTGGCAAGATTGAGTGCTGCTTGTCATACTCTGATGCAACGACTGAGTACGATCTCTGAAAGACTGTTCGCTTCGCAAGATCTGTGTCAGTGATTGGACTGGTTTCCAAACTGCAAAGAAATCAGAAGTTACAGACATCAACAAATACACAGACTGTGCTTGAACTGTACATCCATACTAAATGAAGACACATGCACTTCATCATGGCAATGCTACTGCAAGTAGTTGATCTGATGCACCCAGTAACTGTTTAAATGCTGGAAAAGAGGGAACACATTAGAACGGCACACGGTGAAAAAGCATGCAAGTGCTTTATAAACAAATGCAATGATGCACATGGCAAGTTTCAAGAGTTTAGGTATTTTTGAAGAGAATACAAACATTCAGATCATGCCTGAATTGTTTTTCAGATCAAATGTTCCCTGTCAATGCACGTGACAGTATCTATGGAGTGAATTTTTAATACGCAAGCCAACTGAAGTTTAGAACTTTATGTGAAGTAAAAGTTTCTAACATCATTAGCGTTAAAGTCAATTTTGAATTGTTATTGCTATGCTTCTGACATGTTTTACTCCTTACCTTCAGTGGACTTACAGTCTGCAGAAGAACTCCCAGCTTCTGCTGCCCCTACAGGCCTCAGGAGACCATGGTGTCCACAGTTTTAATAAAGGAATATACCAATACGATGCACTCTTAAGGAGTTTTGTTAGAAAAGCTCTATTTCTGAAAAGACTACAATGTAGATTGTAGCATTCCAATTAAATGTTTTTGCAATCAGTTTAAAATATAACAGACTGAAATAAAATCAGATTAAAAGCCAGTTCTCTCAAGGTTATACCCTCAGTATATATGAGGAAAACAAAGATCATCTAAGTTGATGCTGGACTGTTAAGTAACAGCAAGAGACCGTTTTACCCTGGCAAAACAAACTATAGTGAAACTGCCTGAATGAGATCACTGTAAAGTTACTGAGATATAAAACTGGCTTAGCCTACCCAAAATCATCTAACATTTTTGGTCCTAGATCATAGAATCATTAGGGATTGGAAGGGACCTTGAAAGATCATCTAGTCCAATCCCCCTGACACAGCAGGATCACCTAGACCAAGTCACAGGGCCTTGAACATCTCCAGTGAAGGAAACTCCACAACCCCCCTGGCCAGCCTGTTCCACTGCTCTGTCACCCTCATTGGGAAGAAGTTCCTTCTCAGGTTGATGAGGAACCTTCTATGTTCCAGCCTACAACCATTGCCCCTCGTCCTATCACTATATGACACTGAGAATAGCCCAGCTCCATCCTCCCAACACCACCCCTCAAATATTTGTAGACACTAATGAGGTCACCCCTTAGTCTCCTCTTCTCCAAGCTAAAGAGACCCAGCTCCCTAAGTTGTCATGGTGACACTGACATTTCAACTTCCAAAATAAAGAAGCAGCCACATCTGCTTTGAAAAATGTAAGGTAATGAAATACCTCCTTGTTCAAGCTTCCTGTCAGCATGAAATCCTGAAAGGAGGATAACAGCTACGTCCTTTCAAAAGGCTATTGCTTTCTAAAGCACTACAGTAACACTGGAGAACAGAAATCCGGGGGGGAAAAAATAGTTAAGATTTTCAGGGAGTTTGCACCCGCTATGGTCCTTGTACCCCTGCTGCTTAAGTCACTTCTTCAGTTGTGGAGATTCTGGGAAGTTTGTATTTGCCTCTATGTGGAAGCAAGCAGGCCTGGAGTGAGGACTATGGATGCATTTCCCTGAGCTATGCTAAGAACCCTTCCTGAGTTCTGAAAAAAAGTTAATATTTAGATTCTGAAACCAAGACCCTTCTAGAGGGAAGCAAATTATGGTTTGTGTTATAGTAAAATAGTTTAAATCCAGTTTGCAAACTTGCATTGCTAGTGGTTAAAACAAATACCTGATATGCTACTACTCACTGAAGATATTTTCTGTCTACAACTTTGCTTCACTTTCAGAGATTGACTGGGACTGATCTGATATTTTAGCTGAACAACTACAGCAACGTTCCCCTGTTTTAAATCTGGTGTTACTAATGCTTTGGCATTTGTATGTAGTAGCTAGAAAAACAAGTATGTACCTTGGGGGCATGGATTTCATGTTACTCTCTGGCTCTTCAAAGACATTAGGGCTTGCGTCGGGAGTAACAGAGATGTACGGTGCAGGCACTGAAGTTGAGCGCAGGTACCTCATCTCATCCTGGAAAAGGTTGTCATCCTGGTACCCAGCAAAGTTTTCATGATGATGCCTACATCAAATTAGATGTTTAAATCAGGATTAAGGACTGCAAGTTCCTGAAACAAATACTTACATAAAGGTCCCTTGCCAATACTGTTAGCCAGTCAACACTATTAATTTACTTCTCAACTAATGCCTTATGCATTTAAGCTAGTTGTGACTTGTAAGTTAGTTAAAAATATAATGGAATTTTCAATGAACAGAAAGTGGAAATTACCTTTTGCTACATTTTAGTATTTTCATTAGGTATTTCCATAGGTATTTTGGGACCAAATGTCTATCCCACCATAAACATGAGACACTACAGTGAAATCTACTTAGAAATATCAAGTACAGACAAGTCTTCTGATTTCCTTCTTACTATTTCTAACTGTGAAGAGAGGAAAATATCACATATGTCTGCTACTAAACACACTAAGTTGAACTCTTCAGGAACAGAAACAAAACGGTCATTGGAAAGTATTTAGTATCCAAAAGCTATTAAAAATGTATTTGACTCTTGGAGCAAACACAAACAAAACCACAGAAATGGAGGAGAAAGAACAAAGATCACAAGTTAGGAAAACGTGTATTTTTCTACATTACTTTTAGTGTTTATACACACACATTGTTATCCAATGCTATAGTTAGATTAGTATTAGATAAATAGGAATAAATTTCCTTTAAATACCTTGCTAACGTCTGTAGGTAGAGACATGACATTTTAATAGGAAAGTCTTCAGAAATTCCTTCTTTGAGACTGGGAAGATGAGACTGGAATGTTTTTGCAGGGTGATAGCAGAGAATACTGGGCTCAGCAGCACTGCTCAGTGACAGTAAATACAGCGCATTTGCTTTAATCACTTGATGAGCTTCCATTGTTGGCAAGGCACGCGGAGTCTTAACTTGCATCGGTTTTCTCCTGGACTGCTTGATCTAATTTTTAAAAGGTATATTTAAATTAAACTTCATGACAGGAAAAGCTGTCAGTGTTGCCCAATTCTTCCTTTTACGTTTTCTATTACAAAGTGGAACTTCTGTTATTTTCATAACACTGCCAACTTCTAATAAAACAGATGAAAGTTGCCATATTCGCCTGCGTGCAAAGGGTTTCAACACATGAAGTTCCAACAGTAAAGTTAACTTAGCATTGTTTTGCTTACCACAAAACTTCAACAGATTCTTCTGGTCAGAAGTAATCAGCAAAGTTCCTACCTTACTACTTTAAACCTATCACTGATACAAATCACAACATTTTTTTAACAGGACCCAACTTATTTTCAAGTTGTGAGCATGGTATTATTAAGTAAATAGAGAGTCCAACGTATCAAATACCTTCTCTCTTGCTGCTGCTTGTTTTTCACGAAGGTATTTTTCTCTGCATCGATCGCAAACCAAATACCAAGTGCTTCCTCCAATGCCACCATCGCCACAATTACCTGCCCACCCTCCACAGAAGTGCCCAATGCTGTTATACCCTTGGCCACCTGCGTAACGGCCACAGCCTGCAAGAGAAAAAGATTGACATTTTTATAGCAGTAACCAACGTGTGTGCAATGTATTTTATAGATGGACATAGACATTAAAAAAAAAGGGTACTCTTACCTGGATGAGCTTGTCTCATGTGGTAGGTCACTGGGTAGGGATGGGATTCTCCACACAGCTCACAGATGGTTTCCTTTTCAGGTCCTCCCACTGCAAGCTGAGCCAACTCACCAAAAAGATTTCCTCTTGGTCTAGCCTCAACCTTTTCTTTTTTCTTTTTCTCTTTTTTGGTTTTCTTGTTATCTTTGTCGTTCTCCTTCTTCTTTAACACTGCACAAGAGCCAGGACTTGGAAAGATCATGTTTTGGGAAGCTGCCTTGATAGTTGCTAAAGAGATGTCTTCCCAGAAAGCTACCAAGTGCTGCAGCGTTAATGGAAGAGGAGACTTGGATTTCATCGTGTGATGACTGGATGTTTCGAAGGAGGTAGTTTCAGTTTTTCCATCCTCACACTTTTCATGTAGAGGTGGTTCTTTTAACATTGAGAGGACTTTGTTTTTGTTGATGCTACCCATTTTAGATATATCTGGTCCATGAGGTGAGATGTTGAACATGTTAAGAGCAGATGATATTTCCAATGAATGCCTGTTCTTCAGCTTAGTTTCTTTTTCCTCTGCAGGTTGTTGAGTAAGACTGTTTCGTATTGGCGCATGCTCTTTGGACAGTTCTGGATTAAACTTCAGAAAAGACGAGCAAGCCATAGCATCATGAACTATCCCTTCATGCCAAAGAAAGGCAGCAAACACAGCCCTAGCACACTCTGCAACAGAAGGCGACATTGCTTGCTTGGCAGGCTCTACAGACTTGGAGCCATCTCCTTTGAAAAGAAAGCTGGATTTTTCCTTCTTGGGCCTTGTGTGCCTCCCAGCACACTTGCGGCTCACTTTCGGGGATGCTCTCATGTCTTGCTCATCTTTCAGTGGTGCCTTTCCTATGCTGAAATGAACTTTATTAGAACCATCGTCCACGCTCCTGACTTCCGTGTTGTCTTCACAGGTGCTGTCCGTAATGCTGTCAGTCTTTAAAGTGCTTGACGTACACACTTCAACAACCTCACTGTGAAGATTCTCTTGTACGACGTGAGGGGAAGGCGCTCGATTCTCCGTTTCTGTCACAGGCTTTCCATCTCTTGTATTGGTTTTTGGTTTGGGTGAGGTCGATCTCCCCCTTAAGGGCTCTGTTAGCGGTACCTTCTTCTTGCGAAGGGTGTCTGGATCTAACGTGTAAGAATCTGATTTTGATCGTTCTCGAGGAGGATCAAGCTTTGTTTTTACAGGGGATGAAGGTTTCTGAGGTAGAGCTTTGTCATGGGGTGATGAGGATCGTGGAGAACTAGCACCAGATCTAACAGTTGTAAGTGTCTTCATCTTTGGAGAAGATGACCGGCTTCCTGGTCCTGGAGATTCAGCTCTCATCCCAGTAGTTGTTCTCCCATCAGTTTTTAGTGTTTGCAGAGTGTTATGATTTGGAGACAAAGACCTGCTGTGGGAGTCTGACCGCAACTTTGCAGCATCTGATTTCAGCATGAGAGACTCACTGGCAGACAAGCCTTCTGTATTCCTGGGTTTCTTCTGGTCAGCAGCCCCTCTGTTCATTCGCACCTCAAGCTTGGGTGACCTGCAGTCAGCTCTGTGTTTTGATGACATGTCTGACTTTCCTGCTGGAGAAATCGGTCTAGCAGCAGCTGTGAAATTCATTCGGTCACCTGTTTAGCATATTTTATAATTAAATTATGTTTTGACAGTGACACCTCTAGTAGTACCAAACACAAAGACCTGAACTCAAGGTAAAATTCTATCACATGCTTCTGTGTTCTCATCAAAATGAAAGGAAATAGAAAGAGAAATATTTCCCCCTAGAGTATTTTCAACACACTTCTTCCCTTAAAGATACAACCAAGTGTTAGGAAATGTCATCATTTTGACAAAGCACTAGCAAAGGCAGCACCATTTACATGCTCAGGTAAAATGCCAGGAGTTAACTAAGATTCCTACAGTTGCAACAGAAAACAAGGACTGGTTATTTATGATCTCTGTGTGCATCAGCCTAACTGCAACAGGAGGTCTGCACACAGATCAAACGGATAACCATGTTTATTTTGTTACGGCTCAAGAGTCAAGCAATGTTGGAAGCAAGCACAAATTGAGTAGGAGGCTTTCAAATGATTCACACTGATAATCTTTTTAGGATGGCAAACTATCAGTGTTCTGCCACCAGAACACATCCTCATAAAAACTCTCTCATTTTTAACCACTAAGCTAAATCATCAGCTTTTGTTCTGTGATGCCCTGTTATTTTGATGCAGTAATTTATTATTTCTATGCACACTGATGTCCCAATTGTATTTATTAATCCACAGAGCTATAAAAACGATGGGCAGCTTAACATAAATACATGCTAAACAAGTACATTAAGCAGTTTCCTTCTAATAATTCTGTAAAGACACTCAGTTCTTCCTGCAGAACTGTATTCTGAAAAATCAAGCAAAACTGAAGTTAGGGGCAAACAATGCAGCAATCACAAATTCAAAACAACTGTCTCTCCAGAAAGCATGACACTGCAAGGACAGGAATGCATAAGTAAGTCACACTGGTCTGAAGGAGTTTTCATTATTAAATAATGTTAAGACATCTCTTTTGCAAGGCTTGTAGACTAAGGCTGCAGTAACGTGGATTGTTTTACTTTTCTAGACACTAAAAAGGTTATTTCCCTTGCTCTGGGTTCTTTTCTTGGGGAAATAACTATTTATCCAAAAAAATAAAGTTTCAGTTATCAGGGAATATTTGCAAATCTGGACCATGATTTCTAATGGGGACTGAGAGGACAGGCAGTTGTCTATTACCCACCTTCAACCTTTACTTCAAAGGTGGGAAATCTGTGTGTACTTCCTCCTGCACTATGGGATAAGAACAAACTTCTCTGACTTCCCAACCACAAAGTCTTACTCCTATGCTAGGAAATACATAGAACCATGGAATTACCTCAGTTTTCTTTCTACTGTTGCCGCTCAGTACACAAAAGAGTGCATTTTTTGGAGCAAAGTCTAGCAATCCAAATGTTTCCTCAGGTTACAAAACCAGTATTATTTTTCTACCACCATAGTTAAGGAACATGTAACAAAACAAACAGCAACAGGAAATAGCGAAGGACATCTATACTAGAATATTTAACAAGCTTGGCTTCCTGGAACATTGTCAGAGTTCACACTTCTCCAGGCACAGATGATGTACTTTGCTTTTGCTGGAGAACACCACACTAACATAAAGAGTGGACTATAAGAACATCACAATCATCATAGTTAATTTTGAGGGTTTAATCTGTCTTTATTCTTTTGAGTTCTATCATTATTTGGGCATGGGGGCAGGGAGGGGGAAGAAGGGAGGACACAGTGTGGTACATGATGGTTTATAAACTAGTTGTTCTTGCTCAAATGAAAAATAATTCTTAAATATCAGTGCAAACATTTTGTTCATGCCAGCTCAGCTCCTCAGGTGTCCTACTGGTAAGCTATTTTGAGTTGTCTGCTCTGCTTTGCTCTATCTGAATTCAGATACGTGAATTATTTTATACACACTTTTCCCAGAAGCAAAGAAATAAAGAGATTGATCTGAATCTTTGCCAGATGAGAAAATACTCCAGATAGAAACTTTTACAGAATTTGTCTTAAAGGAAAAGATATTAGAAAGAGAATTGTCTTTTTAGAGGACCTAAACTTTTCAGTAACGTGTTCAAGTATATGCATGACCAGTGCATGTCAAGTAAGAAAACATTTTAGAACAACACTGCTCATGTAAGGTATAGTTTAAGCATAGCTCCCAGCCATTAAAACATGTTCTGTTTTTAAGACCAAAGGTTGGGAATTGCACATGTACAGGTAAAACCTTCTCATCAGCATTCCAGACTACCAGCAGAAAAGCATTTTCCCCAGACTAAAAACTGGACAATCATATAGCAAAGTGCTTTATCTGTACATAAACTATTCCCACGCACCTTTCTTCTTTCATATTTCATTTGCTTATTGTGTGAAGACAGGTATGATTAGATTAACAGTTGTTTTTTTGTTTACAAAGCAGTAAAAGATGTCATCATCAGATTGCTGCAAGTCAGGAAGGCAACACTAGACACTTATATCAAGCGGGCTCCCGACAAATACCAGTGTTTTACTAAGCGAGTGAAATGACAATGAACGGAAGGAGAAGAAACCCACATTTTGAATGCAAAAATCTATATAACCTTACTATGATGGCATGCATACCCACCCTTCAGTTTGTGACAGAGAGATGAAATAGCAGAGGTAGGGCCAGCTACATCACTAGCTTTGTAAATACGCTCACGAGAAGCAAGGCAGCAGGATGGAGTTTCTACAGCGGAAAACAGTTGCACAGAAGCAGCACAGATTCAATGGAAAAAGCAGTAAAAAGAAAAACAAGCATTTCATATATTATCTAAAATCACAGAACTGTTGAGGTTGGCAAAGACCTTTAATACTGTCAAACCCAGCCACTAACCTAACCGTACCAAATCCACCACTAAACCATGCCCTTGAACGCACACGTCTACACAACTTTCAAACGTCATCTCTAAAGCATTCTGAATTAATTGTTTAGACTCCTACATGAGTCTTACATGAGAAAATTACTTCAAAATGTTTCCAGTCATCTACATTTTAGAAGAATAAAGGATCTTTTGAGATTTCAGTATTAGTTTCTAGGATCCAAAACAGCAGTACGTGAGGACCAGCCAATGAGATCAGCTGTGGACTGACCCGGACAAATGTATGCTTCATGGATGTCTCTGACTATCAAATCTGAAAAGCCTCGTGTACAAAACCATTTAGCTTATCCAATCAAATTTTCAGAGAGGATGCTTTAACAATATGCAACACCTCAAAAAAAAAAATCAAACTAATATTGTCTGGCTGCTTTGTATGACATGACACAGCTAAGTGTGCTTGGTTGGGAATGCTGTCTCCCTTATTTTACTGAAACACTACAGGTTACGTGCTCCTAATGTGTGATGGTGTCTTGGGTCCCCTCTAAAGTTAAGGAAATGTGGATGAAAGCCTTACAGGCAAAGCCAGTGGTTCCAAATAACAAGTAGCACCTAGAAGGGAAAGGAACAAGACCAAAAAGAAACCGGCAGCAGGATACTGAAGGAATGTATCAAAGAACTCCTGCCAAGAGTGGTAGGAGCTGATCATATATGGTGGGGCCATATGGTGGATTGAAGCTTCACAGCATGGACTGAAAAGGAAACAGCCTGACAAGACATGTACTGAACAGCAGCTCAGCACTGTGGCTTCTGCCTGGACCAAGATGACTCAGCTGCCCAGAGAGCTGCCAGGGTGACAGTGGAAGAGGGAAAATATGGCAGATGAGGCTAACAAGAGGGGAGTTCTAAACCTTTTCAGCCTATTCTTCATTTGCAGCTATGAGGAAACGTGGCATTAAGATCTAACATTGGTGACTACAAGGTCTTAAACTTCCCCCCACAAGTTCAGAGTTTAACAGCCACTTGTGAACTTCTGATAACTGATGCTAGCCAAGATCCTGCTCCCTGACTTGTCATGTCAAAGCAATTTGATGACCCAGCACATCATGCTGAAGGCTGAAAAACACAATCTTCCTTGACTCTAGGTTTCCACACTCAGAATTCAAGATTGTATCTTGTCATTGTGGGAGGTCGCAGTCCTGAGAAATCAGTTAATGATCTTACAAACTTATCAGAAGCAAGACTGGAGCAATTACAGACTGTTTAGTTGAAATAACTAAGGAAGAAACACACATAAACCTGTCCTCTTTCTAAAAAGAAGTCCTTGCTGACATTCCAAGTGAATGCAGGTCTGCCTAAACTCCAGGTAGGTTATGTCATGTCTTCTAGGTTTTCTTGACAGTCAGACGTGTAACACACTGACAAGGAATTAAAATACATGACAAACACCTTCATTTTCTCTGTCCAAGTGAAAACAAAAATCTCCACTTTTCTTTCCCTTGTGGGACCATGTGTGAAAATCAGCAAAGGAATTAAGTAGAACTATCAGTGCTTCAGAGTTCTGGCAAATGACACAGAAGTTGGCAACTTTATCCCTTCGTAGCTGTCACTGTTTGACCTTTAACCAGGTGAGGTTCCTATCATTAAACAGACAGGACTCTTGTTAGTTTACCTATTTGTGGTGTGAAAAGATGAGGAGACTTCTCATTTTTTCAAGCACTGTATCTGAGGAAGTGCTTCTCTAAAACTGCAGTATCACTGGTGAAAGTTAACCAGACTGTACTGACAGAATGAATTTAGAAGACAGACTAAAAGCCGAGCACAGAAGTAATTTTTAGGAAGAACAGCTAGATACAAACTAAAAATTCTAAAAATAAAGTACAATCTGTCACTAGCACAGCATATGTTTTATAATCAGATCAACATTTTTCATCCTTTAACAAAAATCTGCAGTAAGTAAATAGATCCAGAGGACATTCAGCAAGATCTTCCCTCAGAATCATCCTTCCTAATGAAAGGAAGGAGAGATATCTGAGGAAGAACAGAAAATGTTAAATGGCAAACTAAACTATTTAAACAGCCATGAAAATCTATTAGTCAATCACTCTTCCCATTAATTTAGCAGTTATTTACTCTAAACAGTCATTTAATTTTTAGATCTAACTTTAAGCACTGTACTGGCAGAACACATTATTTGAAACTAAAACTAAGCTTGTCTAGGGTCAAAATTCAAGTGACTTGATATGTGGCCTTGGGAAATGTAATTTGGCTTTTATTTAGATGGTTGCTAACAAAAGGATATGAAGTGCTTTGGAAATAATGAAAGAAAATGGCACACTTTAAAAGTTTGTTATTGTTCTATTATAACTGCAATGCACTGAACACAGATTAAAAAAACACACAGTAGAATTTCACCCAAATAGCTTCTAAATATTCTTACTGCACATGTATCTTGCTATTCTCATAAAACATATTGCAAACTAATCCATTACTTTGTAGTATGGACATTTTCAACAATTATAGTGATAACAGAGTAACTGTTTAAAATGAAGTGTTTAATCTAGAGAATCCTAACTCCCTCGTTACTTCCTTGTCTATCAAATGAACAACTACATGAATACAGTCACACAGGCCTCCCTGCCAACACTCTGAATTTGGACTAACTTGTAAATGGACAATTAGCAAAGTTGCAAAAGCCCAGGGAACTTCAAACAGGAAATTTGTCCCCATGTAATTCTTGAATTTTTATTCCCATCAATTCTTACATTTTGGTAGTGAAGTACAAAGGTTAATACTTCACTCCTCTTACAGATCATTTACTTTAAAAGTTAAATTAGAAAATTAACTGCTTGGAAGAAAGTCTTTCTATCAAATCACAGTTAGTGCAACAGTTCTACCAGTGCTGGCTGGTAATTTCTGCCCTACTGGAAGGATATAAATAATCACATCAGTAGAGATCTTACATTAAGCAAAGATCCCAAAAATCAGACACAAATTTGAATATTTTTTCTAGTTTCATGGTTTTTTTAATTGGTAGATGAGCAGTGCACCCTATACTTGACAGAGAGGGGCTTCCTTTTGAATCACTGATGCTTATTAGAGCACAAACCATGGATGTAGCTTATTGAATCTTTTTGAATAGGCAGAATCCATTGAGCTAGATCTTGTTGGGCAGCCAACTGAAAATGTTCACAGTTGGGATTTTTCATACAATATGGGGCTAAATGTCAAAGGACAAATTATCTCTACTTGAAATAAAATAATTAAGGGTGTTTTGGATGCAAAGTTAAATAAACTTTGACTTTACTACTCTGAACAAGAGTAGAAAAGTGAAAAAGTGATGGAAAACAATATACAGTTGACAAATTCTCAGTGATGGTTACTGTCCATCCCCTGATGTTACTGCCAATCATCTTTCTCCTCTTAGCAGATTTTGGAATATTTTGCTTTCAGGAAGTTAGTTTAAGTCCAGTATAAGTACTGAAGATCACTTTCAAAGTCTATTAAATTTAATCTAGCTTTCACATGCAGCACTTCACGGTCACTTGAGTAGGCTGAGCTGGATAGATGCAGGCCTGCACAGAGTGAGCACTGATTGATGGGGTCCCACAAGAAAGAACTGCAACACTTTTCAAGGAGTATTTACAGGAGAGAGGAGAAGACTAGTATTCCTGTGACCCATGCTATAGCTGCTCTGCACTTAAGGAAGACTTTACTGCAGTATCTACTATCCATCATGAAAGTTGAGCTTTTATTTTTCATTAATAAAAAACTAAATGGGTTTATTTCGTCTCATCAGTAATCAGGTTAAGTGTTGGATGCAAACTTTCATGTCTGGGCCAATCCTGTAGAGCATCCAACAAGAAACCACCAAAGCCCTTCTTAGGAGTTGTGTCAAGTTGTTCCCACTGTGCAGCTACATAACAGAGTTAGGAGTGATGACAAACTAGGAATCTAGGAGGTAAGAAAACGCAGTACCCATGAATTTACTGCAGTCTTTTTTGATGTTAAAAGATTCACCTTCATTACAAACCCAGAGTTGCAGACAACGTTGGAAATGCACGTTCATGACTTATCTGCACTGCAGCAGACACAAAAGGAAAATGCTGTTGATATGAAAATGAAAGTTGAAAAAGTATACTTCTGTAGGGGTGTAACTTCACATGCTTCATGAAAAACTTAAAAAACACATAAAGGTGTACTGAGGGATGGTTAGTAGCTGGTAGGCAACTGAGAACAGCAATGTCAAAGCTGCAGAAACGGACTGATGAGGCAGGTAAGGCTGACAAACTTACTCTGAAGCTGTGGCTGAGGCTGCTGGAAGGAAAGGGGCTGTCCGAACACAAATGGACTGTGGACTAGGGAAGAGGGAGGTTTTGCAGCTTGATCAAAGATGGAAGGAGCTGGGAGATTTGGCCGTGACTGAATGGAATTCAGTATGGCACTCAGTTGATCACCTGTAGTGGGCAAAACAGTCAAAACTACAACCTGTTACTTGTCATTCTCCAGAAAATCAGAGTAAAATGGTACTCAAAGTTTAAATGACAACAGAGGAAGTCATGGATCTTATTTAGCCACATACAACTTTGGTTGTGGCTAAACACAGAAATCTCACCCCATGCAAGGTAACAAAATTACTGGAAAGTACAAGCAGGGCTTTTAAGGATCATGGATTATTTACTGAAATTATTTAAAACGTCTCAAGATAGATATATCTATGTTTGCCTTGCTAAAAATGAAGAGCAGCAAAGGGAAAAAGAAATCCCTAGCATTTACAATAATACACACATGCAACAGAACATGCAGCAAAAAGGTTTGAAAAGCTGATGATACAGGAAAGGTAACATGTAATCAGGCTTCAGGATGTGTATTTCTGTGTCGGGGCTTTGGTAAATATTTGCCTGCTTTTGCAAATATCTCCAAGTAATTTGCCACGCTGTTTTTTCAAGAGCAAATTGGACAATTTTAAATAGGTAAGTTCCACTTAGGAACTCAAACTGGTTTTCTGAAGAACTACATTCATTTGCTGAGAGGAAAATGAAGATCTTCAAAAAACGAGCATGTTAAAAACAGAGATTTAATTTCTGAACGCAAATTGTCAAAAACCTCTGTGTGAGCATTAGAAATACATGAAGCCTAAGGTAAGAAGGCAGAGTTTAACAAACTATGCTGTAACTTGAAGTATACTTCATAATGTGAGCTAAGAGACATCAAGAGTTTGACTGTGTCTCAGATGTGAACCATTACCAAGCAAATCCTTACATTCATTTCACGTTGACAGCATTCTAGAAATACCACTAAAAAAAAAAAAGCTGCTAATACAGAATTCAGATATAATGAAATTTAAAAGATGTTTGTATCTCAAGTTGTCTTTTCACTAAATTAGAGCAAGACTGGTAGGTGTACAGAACTCTGTATCGCCTAAGAACTCCAAAATTACAGTTTGCACTTGTTGTCTTGGTATTTTAACATTGAAAGAACAAAAATACTAGAAAGTAGTGAGAACACCTTTCTAAATTATTCTCTACAGACATCAATCAATTTTATTAAACTGTTATGGAAGCAGTGTACCTAAATTTATTGAAATCAGTAGTCGGGCAGCAATCATTCCTACCTCTGTAACCCATCAGTGACTTACACATTTGGCAACCCACTGTTACTCTTCAATATGACAGGTCTATTTCCCAAAATGGGTATCACTTTAAAGGGAAGAACATCTGTGTAGAAGCTGAAAGTCATTTACCCTCAATAATTAAATATGGAGTTAAGATAGGGTCTCTCATGAGGAACATTAAAGGCTTGCCTGCGATTTAGGAGGCTGGAACACAGAAAACATAGCGAAACCTAACAGACTGTGGGATATGGGACTTGTCTTGCAGATCATTCTGAAAACACAGACCAATCACATGGAGGCCTTTACCTCTGGCCTAGCAATTTGAAACACACATATACAGTGACTGAATTTCATTGAAACTAGTGCACCCTATAAAAGTACTTCTATAATCCCAGAACGTTTTACGTTAGAAGGGACCTTTGCAAAGGTCATCTTGTCCAACCCCTACTACAATGACATCCTCAACTAGATGAACCTGTTTCAACAAGCATCTCCAAAAGAACTGCTTTCTTTGGGAATTCCCCTAAGAGATCATGGTCATGCCTTCAAGTTTGTGGGGTTTTTTTTTGTTTTCCACAAAGTTTAAAGCTTCTTAGACCTGAGAATGCGAAAATCTGTATATGAAGTAGTGATAGAGATGAAGATTCCTACTTTTGGGGAAGTAATAATTTGTCAATGATATTTTCAATGTCAACAATAATTTCAATAATTTGCCTACAACTCTCCACTCCTGGGCAATTCAGAAGGGATGACAGCACATGGAATGAACAGTCCCCTGGCTGAGTTTCACACCAAATATCACAGCTTTAAGGTATGTTGAGAGAGTAATGCATATAAAATGGTATGTAACTCAATGCCATGAGCAGCTTCCAAGCTTTCTGTAATAATCGCATCTCAAAGAAAAATCTTAGAAACTGTTTAAGATAGGATATAGTAAAAAGAATCATTATGTCCCCCTGTTAACACAGCATATTACCTCCTCGATTTTATCTTTGGGTAATGCAAGAAAAAAAATCATTCTTATCCTAGCATGCTTCTGCAGAAAAAGAATTCATAAACCTTCTGCAGGGTTACGCAGCTGACATTGAGAAACAAGCTGTAAAACTGCCTCGCATCTTTAACACTTCCACTTTTGTGATTGAACCTCATACTTATTGGAAATTAGTATGGCTGATCCAGAAAAAGTTCAGTTCTGTAAAAAAGGGTCTATAGAGCAACAGGAAAACACATCAACTGTTTTGGCCTTGGTTCAAAACACCAAAAAAGGAGTTTCCTATTGTAATGCATGGGCGAGTACAAACTGCTTCTTTAAGCACGAAAGAGCTGAAATGATCAAAGCTAATTCATAGAATCAGTAGGGATTGGAAGGGACCTTGAAAGATCATCTAGATCAATCCCCCAACTTCATGTGATGAAAAAAAAAAAGACTACAACATTTAGGAATAGTTTTTGCCCTCATGCCTTCTCCTTTGAATTCTTCAATCCAGGTATTTTATTTAGGAGAACGCTGAGAATACGTGCTGGTGTTAAAAAAGCTCTTAGCACACCTCAGGCAGGGACAGAGCACAGCAATGAAAAAGCAGAATGACAAAGCTCATGTTTCAGCAGTCTCTCTCCTATCTGTCTAAGCAGAATTTTCTTCTGCATTATTAAATCCTCAGCATCTAATCGATTAATGAACAGGAGGCATGCAGTTTGAGTTTGTTTTGATTGCTTTTAAATATACATATTTACACCATGACAATGAAGTAAGCCATGGTTAAAAGAAACATTTCTGTCAGTAAAATTAACAAGTTTTTTATTTATTTTCCAGCACCTGTAACTGGTGCCTTTGTCTGAAAAGTAATTTCAGTTTTAGGACTTCAAGAGGAACTTTTCACCTTGTCATCCCCTTAAAGGCACTTAAAAAATGTCAGGACATACAAGAAGTTTTTCTCATCACTTCAAAATGCATGCTTTCCCAAATAAAATAGTTTTCTCTTGCAGGTCTGTATTTTGTATTTCTCCATGATAATGTTACCACTACAGAAAGCCTCAGCTGTAACTTACAAATTTTTGATGCTCTTTATTAGAATACTTAAGGCTGAGTGAAGTTAAGGCAGAGAAAAAAGCAGTTAGTAAACACAGCCTTTGTAAAAGATTTTGCTATTGTTTGCACTGCTGCTTATTTCTTTAGGAGAACATGCGATGATGCCTAGAACTGAAGGAAATAAATGGTGAAAGGTTTAGAAGTGTTTTTAAAAATGTAAGTATTTAAACATACCTTTGTTATTTCCAAGGCCATAATCAAACCCTTGTCCATTACTACAGCTTGTCCCCTTACTGAAAGCTTGTATTGAAAAAGGACTTGGGGGAGGAGTCTGGACATTCTGATCTAGAAGGACTTGCTCTGTAAAAACAACACATCACTTCAGAATTAGACCTTCTGAGAGCCTGCATGGTATGAGCAGCTTCCAGCTTTGCCTTCATACACCACCACTTAGGAGCAAGCTTGAACTTTTTCAGTAACATAAGATGATTGAATGTTCATTCTTTGGGCACCGACTGTTAAATTCACTTGACAAAGCAGGGTTGACAAAGGATAGCTTTTAGAGTGGCAAACTGAGAACACAGAACTTTTAATTCTGGCTCTCCCCAACAGCCCATAAGACATTTCTCCCCCTCAAAGAGTTATTCAGATTTGTTACAGAGCAGACCAAAGCAAGCTAACTCAAATACACAATTGCTTATTGTTTTTTGGAGAGAAAAACAAATATTTAAGGAACATTTATAAACAGCTTTGAACTTGTAAACAAGTCCAGTTGTGTAAAGTTTAAAACTCAGTTTCTTTTTTTTTTTTGGTCTTGTTAGGATTTCTAGGATTTTTTTTTTTTTTTTAACTTAAAGAAAACAAAAAAACCAACAACTTGCCATCTTCATGTCGGAGGTACTGGTTTCCACCTCTGTCTCTAGCTAAAGACCACGCCTCGCCTTCATCACTTTCACAGAACTCTACCATGCTGTTCTTATCCATTTGCACCCACGTACCTTCTGAATTAGTCACCTGATGAACACACACAAAAGAGTACAACTTTTTAACTTCTCAGACAATTCAGCAGCATTCAGCAACTTACAGTATCTGAAAAAAACATATTCCAATCTTTATATCCCAAAGAAATGCAAAATCAGTTTCTTAAATTAAGGCCACAGACTGAGGCAGACTGAAGTATGAAAACCAAGTATGGTACATTTGCAGTTAGGACTATTTATGGAAATCTTAGACCTGTTTATGTTCAGAAGAAGCAAAACACCAACACCGCAACTTTAGAAGAGACAAACAAGCCTACATAAAAACTTGAAGGAGATAATCACCAAAATATGCCTTTTTATTGGTGGCTGCTGCAAGAGTAGAATTCTAATACCAAATGATACACAATGAGAAGTTTGAATTCTAACACCAAATTATATGCAATGAGAAGTTTGTACAAGTACTAAATTTGTTCCTGATATTGTATTTAGGAAATAGCATGACACACTTCATCCTTAAACCCTTCTTAACCATGGAACACCGTAAGTGACAACTGGAAGAGTACCAACAGTTGAGCAACTGAACAAAGGAATACAACTGATACAGAGCAAAAGAGCAGTTTGTTAATTGGTTAGGTCCTAGAAACACATTTTTTCAGTGGAAAAATATTCTTTCAAAGAGTATTATGAAAAAGACAAGAAGAAATGTCATTTTGTAAAGAATATTGTAACAGAAATATATAAGGAAGCATGTGCAGTAACATCTTAACATTATCCCAATCAATGCATAAAATAAAGGGAAAAGACATAATTGCATTAGTATTTATAATAACAAGCCAAGTTCAAAGGTTAGTACTTATCATGAGGGTTGGAAAAGCAAACCTGTAGAGGGAGGAGCAGATTCTTTTGTTGCGTTTACTACTGTTTTATACTGGTATCTAAGAAGACATGAACCGAAGCTACAAGGATCCATACCTCGCCCACTGCCTTGACTTTGTTGCCCAGAACTAACATTCCAATTGGGATACCTCTAAGGTTAGGGCAGCTTCTGATGTTGTGACCTGATGGGCCAGTCTTCACTACCTTGTACACGCCAGGTCCACCGCGAAGGAATGGCATATCTTGTTCTTGCATCACTGCTTCCTGTGGGCAGTGGGAATTTAAGTCTTTGAAAAAATCATCAGTACTAGACCTAGATTCCTGAGAAATTAAAAAAAAAAGCAAAACAAAACAGAATAAAACCTATTAATAATACCTTTGAAATCTGTAGAGAAGAAATCCTTATTTAAAGACTAAAATAGCTACTCTTCAAACCTAAAAAAGGTTATTTGTTACATTCCTAATGTTAGTGTGAAGTGATAACTACCTACCAGTAAACTGCACATTGGTTCAGAAATAATCATGTTAGTCTTGAAACAGAAGTTGTATAAATGTAACCACCTCCATTTATGTAAAAATGAAAGATCTCATATCTGCCATTAGAGAGGACTATTTATTCTAACTGCTTTCACTACACCTTGTTTAACACTGACATTTATTAGGAAACACAGTCATTCCTCCTGCTGATTTGTTACAACTTTGTGAAAGTCTGGGGCTATGTAAAGGAAATTTGAACACTCTTCAAAAGATGTTGACTTCACATTTAGAACGCACTGCTAATTTCAAGTTTAAATTATGACAAAATGTAACAGCAACACCATAGATTCATAAATTTCCATGTAAATATTAGTGCATTTTTATTACTTTCATAATAAGAAAAAATGCCTGCAAATTTATTCATCTACTATCAATTACAGATGAAACACACAAGCAAATCTGAAATGGGAAAAGGGGCTTAGAGTTGCCTACCATTAAAACTGGTAGCTCATAAAAAGAGAGAAATATTAGCATAGATTTTTCAGGCAGCCATAGCTTAATAAAAAGGCTATCATAGAGAAAATAATGCAGGACAGGAGTGATGCAATGCAGTGCAATTTTATAGCAGAAGAAAGCAAGTGCAGAGGAGCAGCAAGCTCAATTATGCTTCTGAAGCACAGATGCTTTTAAGAAAATAGCTGACTGTTAACAAATAAATGATGCCCTAAAGAATGAAGCCAGTGGTCCATCTGTCCTGCACAGTGTGTTCAGTGCTAGCAGCAGGAGATGCTCTTTCCAAACAGCATACACAGTCATTATTAGTGGTCTGCCCCTTACACACCAAGAGCATTTAAATTAACCTTATTACAGATGTTAGAGGGTATACTCTATTTTATTTTATTGAGTGTTTATTGCTGAATCTCATTTCTAGAAATTTAATTTCTTCTGAATGTGTTGCTATTTTCTGCCTCAACAACCTCCTGTATCAACACGATCCAGAAGTTCACTTCCTGCTGTGTAGAAGAGTTCTTTATCTGTTTTAAACCTAACCTCTGCTTAGGTTATTTGCTTTTTAATTGATACAAATTTACTGTGACATCACACAATACTCTTTTCATCTTTCTAGCATTTAAGACTGTGCACTACGTGCAGACTCACACAGCAAGCACTCTTTTCAAGAAGTCATTCTATACATCTGTTCTACAAACAAGGAACTTTCAAACCAAGTTAATGCAAGCTGAGGTAAACTGGTTGAAATGAAGAAAAAAAAAATCTTTGTGACTTAAAGACAGTTTAACATTGTCTAAATCTTAATGAGATGTCTGGTATTTCTGGGGAAAACCAAACCTGAAAGTGTTGAGCCAATATGTACTACACTGTACACAGTTTAGATGAAAAAAACTCTCCAAATCACTGCAGGGCTGCAAAAACAAGCACTTCTGTGCA
Organism: Rhinopomastus cyanomelas; assembly: GCA_013400115.1. Taxonomy (NCBI): domain Eukaryota; kingdom Metazoa; phylum Chordata; class Aves; order Bucerotiformes; family Rhinopomastidae; genus Rhinopomastus; species Rhinopomastus cyanomelas. The sequence goes on from VXBP01010179.1 coordinate 94,788, forward strand.
TAACTTAAACTGCTGAACTTGGTCCTGTAATTGTATAATTTAAAACATTAAGAATGTTTTGAAAGTTTATTTACTATTTGTGTCTTTACCCATACCAGTGTTACCTTATGAGATGCTACAGCTTACTGCATACACTCCAAAAACAGAAAAAGAGAATGAAAGCCTTTATTATGTGACTACAACTTTCTCATTTTCTTTGTTGAAAAAAAAGCATAACTTCATTTTTTTCTCATCCTAAAGGAAGAGACACAGATAAAACATTCTATGCAAATCTGCTGTTTCCTGTAAAAATAATTCAAAGTAAAAGAGATGTGAATATTTGGTTTTTAGTTGAGTCAGAAGGTACAATCTGGAAACACAAGATACAGTGTGACTGTTCCTGTCATTTAACTCACCTGAGGGGGTAAAGCTTTGGAAGTCCATGAAAAAAAGTCCAAATCCCTTACTCCTTGGCTAGCATTAAAGACATTCTGAGCAACAAAGTTTAAAAAAAAAGACGTATCAACAAAGAAATGGGAACAGAGAAACACTGGAGGAAGAAGCTGTAAATTTTCTCCTCACTTAAGTTTACTGGCAGAATGTTTTGCAAAAAGGGTATCTTTTATTTTCCTAATCAAGTCATCCAGGTCCATTGTTCACCAAGGCAAATCACCCATTAAACAGAAGCAATGCAGTCAGTCAAAAGCTCAAAATGGATGTAGTGTGTCATGCCATTTACTGAAGTTAAGAGCCAGACATTGTTTATAAAGCTTGAGAGTTTGTTCACAGAAAAATCCCACAGTTCTGTTACAACAAAACAAAAGCTGGTCCCAACACAAACCAGTTGCTGTTCTGAGAGATAATTTTGACTACTGCAAGTCAACTACCGCACGAGGACTTTTAGTCACCAAGTCAGAACGGATGCAGAAGATCAGAGCTAACTACTGTTGAAAGCAATTGGCTTGCACAGAATTCCACCAGTTTGCACATCAAAATCACACTCTTCACCAGTGAAAAATTTCAAGAGTGCTGTAAGAACGACTGCCAAGTCCATTAGTTTTATAAATATACACAATGGATTGACTAGTTTGCAATGAAACCACAAATCAAAGCTGCCAGAGAGACTCCACTAGTTTCTGTAACCTCCTGCCCACAATCCAGACATGAGCACTGCCATTCTGTGTGTTTTCTTCACCCAGCAGAATAGCTGTGACAGCACTCTTTAATCATTGTAAAACATGAAAAAGAAACCATCTTTTCTACATAAAGAGGTTTCTATCAGTTTCAAAGAAATATTCACCGCTCCTGTCAAATGAAAGAATTAATGGTACATATCTAGTGGTATGAATCATACTAGTGAGAGACACCCTGCAGCAAAGCAATCATCTGGTCTAGGTGAACAGAGGGAAAACAATTTTACTTTTGATGCCCATCCCCATATGGAAACAAAGTGAAATCCCTGGGCAGCAGTCACGTTAGCATTTAACAGTAGTTAACAGACAAGGAGTGCCTCTAAGCAGAAACAGGTACAACACACTCGTGGAATGGCTTCCCTGAATTCCTTGAAGAAACACATCAGAAGTAAGTAAATCCATGCTCCTATCTCATTATAGATTATCTATTCTAAATTATCTATAGTGAGGATGGAGACTCCACCATCTTCCTGAGCAAACCATTCCAATGCCTGGTAACTCTTGCACTAAAGAAATTTTTCCTAGTGCCCTAAACTTCCCTTGGTCCAGGGAAGTTACTTGATTGACCAGATTGAACCTAACTCACTACAACCTCCTTTCAGGTAGCTGTAGACAGCAATAAGGACTCCCCTCAGCTTCCTCTTCTTTGGACTAAATAACCCAAGTTCTCTCAGCCACTCCTCATAAGACTTACTTTCCAGACCCTTCACCAGCTTTGCTGCCCTCATTTTGACATGTTTAATTGAGAAGTTTTAATTCTGAAGAAACTCTTACAAACAAGCTTTGTATTTAGTCCTTATCACAGAATGACAGAACATTAGGGACTGGAACGGACCTTGAAAGATCATCTAGTCCAATCCCCCTGACACAGCAGCATCACCTAGACCAAGTCACACACGAACACATCCAGGGGGGTCTTAAACATCTCCAGTGAAGGAGACTCCACAACCCCCCTGGGCAGCCTATTCCAGTGCTCTGTCACCCTCACTGGGAAGAAGTTCCTCCTCAGATTGATGTGGAACCTCCTGTGTTCCAGCTTATAACCACTGTCCTATCACTACATGACCTCAGAAGAGCCTGGGTCCATCCTCTTGACACCCAGCCATCACATATTTATAGACATTAATGAGGTCACCTCTCAGTCTCCTCCAAACTAAAGAGACCCAGCTTCCTCAGCCATGAGGGAGGTGCTCCACCTCATTCATCATCCTTGTCACCCTATGCTGGACTCCCTCCAGCATTTCCATGTCCTTAATGAACTGAGGGGCCCAGAACTGGACACAATACTCCAGGTGTGGTCTCACCGGGGCAGAGTAGAGGAGGAGAAGAACCTCTCTGGATCCGATAACCACCCCTCTTCTGATCCACCCCAGGATGCTGTTGGCCCTCTTGGCCACAAGAGCACATTGCTGGCTCATGGTCATCCTGCTGTCCACCAGGACTGCCAGGTCCCTGTGTCCTACACTGCTTTCCAACTGCCCAGTCCCCAACCTATACTGGTACCTGGGGTTGTTCTTGCCCAGATGCCAGACTACACTGACACTTGCTATATTTCATCACATTTCTCTCTGCCCTAGCATGTCCAGGTCTCGTTGAATGGCAGCACAGTCTGCTGGGGTGTCAGCAACACCATCCAGCTTTGTGTCATCAGCAAACCTGCTGACAGTGCACCCTAATCCCTCATCCAAGTCATTAATGAATAGATTGAAGAGTACTGGCCCCAGTACTGACCCTTATGCTATCACCTGCAGATTTAGTTCATTCTCTTTCAAGCTTCCCTTTCCAAAAGCTAAAAATAATTTCAAGAACTTTTTCTAATAAAGTTTAAGAAACAAAACCCCAAAGATTAGCAGACCATTAAAAAGTGTTTGGGAAAAACCTCAGTATTTTATTTTTCAAAGCTAGGGCTTATCTTAACCATACTGACATTTGACCCAACATAGTCTTACTCTCCAATTGCCTTCCACTGTGGTACAGAGGTAGAAAATGTCTTTTGAAAGTCCTTCAACATTTCCACATTCAGCTTTATGAGGTTCTGTGACCACAGTATGGCTTGATTTGGAAGGGATCTTAAAGACCATCTAGATCAACCCCTCTGCCATAGGAATGGCCACCTCCTGCTAGACCAGGATGCTACTGTCCACAAGTTGATTCTTTCACAGAATCATAAGGGATTGGAAGGGACCTCGAAAGATCATCTAGTCCAATCCTCCTGCCAGAGCAGTACAGTTTGAAAATCTTGCCATTTACCAATCCTGCTTGCCTATGGCGATTGGAAAATGTAGTAAGATAACTAGACAGCAGGATACAACATTCCTTATAACAAACGTCCTAGTTTAAAATGAAGTAATTAAAACTTGGTGCCTAACCAAGATAAAACTCTTGTTTTCCTTTGCCTGTGCTGCTTTACCTTGGATGAACAAACACACAAGTTTGTCTGTGTGTGGAACTTAAGTATTTTTGGAAAAAATGTTAACAGAATGTCAGCAAATAGAAGGAAGAATAACTACCAGGGATCCAAAACTACAATCTTTTAAGACTCACACTCATATGCAAAACCATTAGCTATTCAATTCAGTCTTGCAATCATATCACCTATAATGGTTTGGACGTCGAGTCCAACAGGGACATAGCAGAACCTCATGAAAGGACCACAGGAGTAAGACTGTCCACTACACAGGATTTGTAAGAAGCTAAAACACCACAGCTCAAATAATTATGAGTGTGCTAATCATAATGGATCTCTGCTTTCCTATGATGAATTATCTTTAAATACAATAGGGTTGATCAAAATATACAGAAATAGTGTATTTAGGAGATCCACGATAATAACTGTTAACTTTTATAATCAATTATCTAGTTAATGTTAATAAATGAGTATAAAATGTAGACACTATGTGTGTCAGGAGGAAAACAGGGCAAAAGTAACACTGCTGAAAAACTGGGGTTTTTTTAAATGGAGTCTAATAAAAGTAATTTGACATTTCACTTAACAGGGAATAGAATGACTAACTCAGCCACTTGATTTTGTACTTTTAGTCACGATATTTCCAGTCTGTTCCCTTCTTCTGAAACCAACACTAGCAGGACAACTAGGTCATCTTGTCATTCTGTTTTCCCAATCAACAGAACATGATGTGCCGATACAAATGATTTCACAGATTAATCTACAGGATGTACAGGCAAGAGATGCTTAGCTATGTCTCGCCATGAGTCATTCACCTCCAGAAGACTGCATTGATCAAATCTGACAACTTCAAATGCAGTTATTTTAATGGAGAATCCAGACAATAACAAAAAAAAAAAAAAGGTGTTTTTGAATACTCTCAACCTACTAATCACCTTGGGAAAGATTTAAAATGAAATTTTATTTTAAAACTTTAGAGCAAGAACTTCAGCATCATGTGATGAAGATTTAGCAGAAAAAAGAGGTTTTAATTTCACCTACAAAAATCGGGAGCGTACAAAAGTTGATGAAATTAGTCAATTTCATCATTTTGTGGTGCATGATGCTAGAACAGCACGGAGTAAAGACTTCCAAAAGTCTTGACTTTTATTTTGTGACGTTTACAGAAGAATGAAAACGTCAGAGCACTTTTTCCTTTTATTGTTGTGACTCAAACCAAAAAATAATCTTTAAATATGGTAAAAACAAAATTAAATAGTTTCAGGACATGCTAAGTCCTTCCAATCATGACAATATGAGGGAAATGCTAAGAAAACCTCCATCTGAAACTAGTTCAAGCACATCTCTAGCACATAGCTACACTGTTGTAACAGCTGCTTGGTCTGACTTTTGCTATGTTGACCACTGCTTACTGATCAGAAGGTAAGAAGCATGACTTCTACCTTCCATCATTAAAGATGCAATGTAACTCATTACTTAAAAGCAATTTAAGTCTATCTACCAGCTCCTAATTGTCTAACTGATATCAAATCTAATTCACAGCATTGCTTAAAAAATTAAAAGAGACTTCAACTTTAGAGAAAGAGAGAATCAAATGTGTGACAATTAAATGCTGACTTCTGGATTTCATTGTACCTGAGCTATGTACTGTAATGGAACTTGAATTCTAAGTTCATAGCATCAGGATGGAATGCTCAGTTGTTTATTCATGAGACCTTTCCTTTCAAAGCTTTTCTCAAGGAGCACAGAGTATGTTTTCCTCTAGAAGCAAGAGGAAAACTTACTAGAGTCAGGTAAAAAATACCACCCAGTAAGTTCTTACTAACTACTCGCATAACTGCTGAGCTCAAAACTGGTCCCTTCAGCAAGTTAAAACGTAACAGAAATAAACTGAAAACCAAATCTAACAATATCATTTGCATCCAGACTTGCACGGTTTACTAAAGTCACCTATAACCTGGGTCAACAGGTGCTGCACACAAATATTACTGCTTCATCATACAGTAATTTTCTGATGAGTATTCATTACTAAGATTAAAAAAACACATAAGATTTGAAGCAAAGCTTAGGAAAGGAAAACATGAACAGAATTACATTGTTGGCTGTAGGCAGTTTATTTGGCCAAATATATATTGAAGACACAACTGTCTTCAACTGCAGCAGCAGCTCATTCATATAAAAGCAAATCAGCTCTAAATAGGAGTACTAGCAAGTAGAACTGGTTCTCACATTGTGCCCTGAAGGAAGGAAGGTACTGCCCACTCGGGGTAATGATCAAAACCAGATGAGCCAGAAGGAGGAATTAACTTTAATGAATCTTTTGAGAAAGACTGGTTTAGCTAATAAATGCTTTCCTTTCTGTATTTCAAAAAAATTTAGAATTCTATCTTGTATCCAGAACAGGTGTAAACTTTGAATTGTACTGTTGATGAGCATGATTAAAATTACCCAGATTAATAATGCTATTATAAAAAATTCAATTCTTTACTGACTCGATGTTCTAGGATTCTTTGACAAACTCAAGTTATCAATACATTGATAACTCAAGGACTCAAGCATAAAACTGAAAAAATACATAAAACCCACAACAGAATCGAAGGAATTTTTTCAATTTTTTAAAAAAGCCCAAATTACATTAATTCACTATGGTCTACACGTTTCTTCTGAAATCATGGCATCAGAAACACCTAGTACAAGACCACAATCTAAGCCTATAATACTTTTGTATGCTGTTATAGTTATCCTTGCACTTTTAATTTGTCACCTAAGAGCAGAAGATTCAATGCACATAAGTCTTGGACCTTTCTACACTCCACCCTCATTACACAACAGCCCTCAAAAATGCAAACACAGACAAGGTATGGTATTTAAACTAGTAATTATAATTAAACTATTGTTTACCTCAGAACTCATTTGCAGCCTTAATTAAAGAAAGCCTTGTAATGAGGATAGAGTGTATTTTTGGATATATTTTCAAAGGCACCTTTTACTTACGTCAACAGGTACCAGAAGGCTCTTGCCAAGATGTTGGTTAAAAGAGAGACACCAGGCTTCGGTGTAACCATTCATGTTAGGAACATACTTCTTTATTGTCTCATCATTCAGCCTCAGCCAAACACCATCATCATTGTGGATCTATGGGAAGCAAGCAACAAAAACGAGCCATGCCCTCCTGTAACTGTTCTGTGGCTAGCAAGGATTAAAAGACTTCAGACAGACAACAGGAGCAAAGTAGCAATGATCTCCACGACTCTGATATAACATAAGAAATAGTAAAGCAGACTACTAACAAAAATCAGAGTTCCAAAGCAATGGAATGCATACTTTTAGAAGGCAAGGTGCAAACATAAATTTAAATCAGATCATGCACAGTAAGAGTTGCTTTGAGAGAAAACAGGAAAGAAAGGCAAGCCCTCATAAGCTCCATGAGTTCCCCACTTCCCATTTTTCCACTGCTGGTTTTACTGGTAAATTGCAAAAAATATTCCTTGTACACAAACTTGTACTGTAAGAAAAATACATGCAGAGCAGCCTAAACACAGTCTAAAGTGAATTTGCAGAACTGTAACTGAAATGTGTTAACAAAAATCAGCCCTACGTGTGAATTTTTGTATGGAGTTGAAGTTAATAAGTTATGATGGTATCTTGAGGGATTTACCTGTTCATAAAATTTGAAGAGTTCTGTTTTTAGGTATCAGAGTCTCAGAAGTTTGTTGCACACGTGTTTTCAATTAAGTAAATTAAAAGCAAATGACAGCTTGAGTAACTAATATTAGGTTTTTGCAATGTATACTATCATTTTGTGTTGGAGATGTCAACATGTAAACATGAAAAGACCCCATGATTTGCATGAATTAACAACTTTGCCCAGTTTTCAACAAAAATGTCTTATTAATTACCTCGTCAATGAAAGTGATGGATCCATTGACTTTCACTATGCCTATTTGCTCACTCTGAAGGGAAGGGTGGCTACGGATACGAAGCCCTGCACTGTCCTTGGCCACAAATTTGCGAACCTAAGAGAAGCAAAGGAAGACAGTAAGGAAAGAAAAAAATTGGAACAGAGCTCTTGAAGCATAAAAAGAAATAGATTTAACAGATTCTGAAATGCTAGTAACAAGATGGCAGTCTTGGAGTTACAGTTAGTTGCTCGTTTCCCATGGCTGCTGTGTAGAACTTTGCTTTCTACCACGACCAATGTTCAAAGAAGCCTTTAGAAAGATCTGTTATATCACACAAGATTCATTACAAGCTTTGAATTCTTTTACCTGCTTCCCTCCTCCATTTTATTGATTCTCACAAGTTTCAGTGGTTTTGCCTTTTCAAATTTAATGTTTCCATTAACTGACCAGCCTAGGATTTGCACTTCTCATTTGCACTACCTAAACATTCTGTTCAGTCAGCTTTTTGGCCAGAACGCAGTGTTTTCCTTCGCTAAAGAGTTTAAAGAGCCATTTAAAAATAAAAAACCCTAACAACGTTAACCTTCAATGAAGGGCTGTAAATAGAACCCAAACAACCCCCAGCTCAGAGCTTTTGTGGTTAGAGGATTGCTCCAGGGTTTTTTTGCAAATGATGCTAACTACTTGTTCAACAGTAGAAACAGTCAGAACATGCTAGTGACCAGTCCTTCTGGTACCCGTCCTGCCCCTCACTGTTCAATAAATTAGGACTGCCTTCTTCTAGCTGTTTCTGAGTACTCTGAATTACACCACTTATAGCTGGAAGAATAAAGTTTCCCCAGTTGGATGAGGAATGGAATTTTCTGTAAGTTATTTAAGTTTCACAGCTTATGACAAGGGAGCAGTTCCTATGGATAACATGCTCCAGGCTGACGATAAATCACGATGACAAACCCCTTTATACAGACTTGGACAGACAGGAAAGCCAGATCTTCATCTGACTTCAAATAACAAAGAAATCAACACAGAAATCATAATACAGTTTATATTTTCAACTGGTGATGCATGTAAGGTGTAACTGCAGAACTGTTTGCTGCCTCAATGAAAATATTTTGGTGTTTCATCACTGAGAATGCACCGTTAGTGTCCTTTACTTAGAAATACCTGAAATACACAGTAATTCTCTTTGTGTACTAATCATAACACTGCTGCTTCCACACAAACAATTACTCTACCCTGACTTCTGACGTGTTTATTATGCCTCAGAAGAAAGAAGACTGGTAAGTTATTTACCATGAAAGGTTCTATTGTATATTGACAGCAGAGTCTACTGATACTACATACAGGACTGAAAGATCGCTTCTCCCTGACTGACTCTATGACTTGGTCTAGGTGGATCCTGCTGTGGCAGGGGGATTAGACTAGATGATCTTTCAAGGTCCCTTCCAATCCCTAATGATTGTATGATTCTTTCAAAGACACTACAACTTGGAAGAAGGTGTGTGAGCAGAACAACACAAGATGGATTACATGTTAGGTGATGCTTCAGAACCACAGAGCCCTAACTTTTGTCAGGCATTTTTAACTGTCTTCATGAAGACTGTTACTTGACAAAAATGTAGGGTCTACATGTGAACAAGTCACCTGAATTACCACTGTAATATCTGAAAGGACAGACAACACTTTCATCCAGCAATTTCTCCAATCTTTGAGCAGATGTGTCTCTCTCACTTCAGTGACCAAAACCCACCACATATCATGGTCAGCTTGTATGAAGATACCATTAAATTCTGTGACACGACTATCAGTCAGAATTGGGAGTTTTAATTAATATAAGGAAGTAACCAGAAAGTTTTCTTTCCAAGAGAAAGGAGAAAGCCTAAAAGAATATTTTGAGAAAAAATCAAAACACAACCAAAAATCCAAACAACAACAAAAATAAAAAACAATCAAAAAGGGAAAGAAACCCAACAATTCTCCACACCCCCAAAAAAACCCCACAAAAATGCAGCAGATTGAGAGAGGTTCTTCTCCCCCGCTTCTCTGCCCTAGTGAGACCACATCTGGAGTGTTGTGTCAGATCTGGGCTCCTCAGTTCAAGAAGGACATGGAACTGCTGGAAGGAGTCCAGCATAGAGCAATGAAGATGATGAAGGAAGTGGAACACCACCCTTATGAAGAAAGGCTGAGGGAGCTGGGTCTCTCTAGCTTGGAGAAACAGTGACTGAGGGGTGACCTCATTAATGTCTATAAATATGTGAAGGGTGGGTGTCAGGAGGATGGAGCCAGGCTCTGCTCAGTGTCATCTAATGATAGGACAAGGGGCAATGGGTGTAAGGTAGAACACAGAGTTATTGCTTTTTAGATTATTCAGAAAGTTGGAAAACCAATAAATCAGCATGTGCTGTACAGGTAAGAAGCTGACAAACACCTGATCCATTCTGTAACCGAGCTTTTGCTGAACAACATTTGCATTTATAAGATGACAGGGAAGGACAACCTTGTGGTATTTCAGAATCCCATACCTTTTAATACACCTTTGTTCCATGAAAAAAGGTTCAGTGCCTCACTCAGTATCTCTTTAGTTGCATCTAAGAGGATGTGAGAAATACCCTTATCTGGGCATTCTTCTTTTATAACTAACACACAACTTTTTGGCCTTCCCCATCACTTGTGTCTACTTCAGCTCTCCAGGATGGACTAAGGTGAAATGAGGAAGTCAATATTACAGAAAGGATAACTTTTAAAGATAAAATGATGATATTCTGAGAAAGGAAGACATCACTAAAGAAACTAATATTGGACTGAAGATTGGACTGAAGAAATAATCTTACTGAAAAATGAAAAACCTTTGTGAAGGACTTTATATAATCGACTTCAAACTACAGTATCAAAAAATCAGTAGTGTAGAATGGAGTCTGTGGCTTTCAGAACAGTTGTAAAATGTTTGTGTGACAAGCCAAGTGCCAAAGGCAGTTTCTGTAGCGTTTCTAATAGTTTCATTTATAGACAGAATGAAAATAATTAATCTGCACAATAGAATCTGTATTAATCTGTATTGGGCTAGAAAGGACTTCTAAAGGTCTAGTCCAGCCCCCTTACAACTAGCAGGAGGGACTAGAACAGATTGCCCAGAGTTCCATCAAGTCTGACCCTGATTGTCTCCAGGGATGGTGTCTCCATCATATCTCTACGCAACCTGTTCCAGTGATCCACCACCCTCACATTCAATAACTTTTTCCTAATGTCCACTCTAAATCTACCCTCCTCTTGCTTGAAACCATTACCACTCAGTCCTATTGTTCCATGACCTTGTGAACAGTTCTTCTCCAGCCTTCTTATAGGCCCCTTTCAGCTACAGGAAGGTCACTTTAAGGTACCCCCAGGGTCATCAGACATCATTTTCATTGCCCTTCTCTTTCCTTTAATCCTGAATACTCATTCTATTCAGCTCATAAAAGTGTTTTGCAAATGTTGTTAAGTTATGCACCACTCTATCACGATAAACTATACCATAAACAACAGTGAAATCCCACTCAAATAGAACTATCTGCACTTGGGGTTTCTTGGGGTATCTTTTTGTTTGTTTTTCCAGTTCTCCAAACCTTGTTTGGCTGAGGCTCTGCTTTTGGTTTAATAAGTTGGGTTCCAGGAGGTATCATTCCCTTTGGAGGATCTTTAACTTTCACTTCTAGTCCAGCATCTGTAAGCAAACAAAGACTAAGTTTAAAGGAAAATGAAGTCAAACAGAAAGTACAGCATAGCTGTGCTGTGACTCAGAGCTGGTGTAATAACTGTCTGCCATCAACAACACTCAGTTGCTTACAGGTGTCAAGTACTATTTTCTCAACATTTGTGACTTCACGCCTGAAAATTTACGGACATGATGTTATTATTATAGATGTATAATAACATTTCATGATGTTATTATACATCTGTCATGGATTTTGTGCACAGCACTACTGGATAATCTTGTATCAGTGTCTGTGTAGGAGTATGCTTCAAGGAACAGTGAATACACAAGAGTTTAGAGTGTGATGGGTGCAAGTGAATGCTCCTGGAAAGGCAACAGCGTATGCATGCTGTGCGGCCGCAAGCGCTGATCACAAAGTGTGAGAAGCAGGCAAGTGCTTTAAAAGCACAACCAGAAAAGGCCTATGATGTAAAAACCATGTGCATCTTCACCAGTAAAGTTACAAAAGCACAGGGTACTGGAAAAGGTCTCACAGTAACACTCTCAGAGAGTGAAGGAAGAAGCCATGTATAGAAATAGTTTAAACATATGTAATAGATGGCTAGAACAGTGAGTAATAAAGATCTGAGCCTAACTGCAATGCCTTCAGAAACAGCTCTATGACCATACTCACTACTCCTGTTAGTAAGACTAACAAGAGTATTCAAGACACAGATGTTTTGGTAGGAAGAATCTTTCAACTGTGTGCAGCAGTATAACCCCTAGGGCCAGCAAGACAACGAGAAAGGTGTTTTCCTTGCAACATTCAAAGTAGGAAATAAGACACATGGTTTGTATACACGTGGTTATAAACACATGGTGTGTAACATATGTCCATGAGAAAACATACTTGTCGTCTTTTTTTCCCAACAAGAAGGAATTACACAGAAAACTTCTGAACAAAAACTTGGGTGCTGTGTTTTGCTGTGAATAACTTTACTATGAATCATAGGAGCATCAAGACACATGGTTATCAGTTTACAAAGTTAATAGAATACGTATTTATTCTTAAGTCTAGCAAAAATCATGTACCTATTTCAATGCCATCTATAGTAACGTGAATGGTATAGAGACCAACAGCTCCAGGAGTCCAGTTTGCACAGTATGTACCATCATTATTGACTCTGATCAGCATGTTTTCACTGGGTCTAGGTATAGAAGAAAAATTGAAATCACTTAGTAATGGTTAAAATCATTGGTAATATTTAGTTTGAAACAATTTTTTTCTCCCATCAAATATCTAAACACCATTCTTCCCCACCCAATGCATTAAACCCCTGTTATTTATTATGAACTTACATGCCAAATTCATTTATAGCAAATGAGCAAGTACATCTTCAGGGAGTGGATAACACAGATAGAGAACCAACATTGGAACAATTAAGAATGATTTTAAACAAATTATCTAAATCTACAAAAAAACTCCAAACTAACCAAGTAGGATGATTTTTGTAGTATTTCTACCCTTAAACAAGATTACCTAGCAGTCTAGGCTTGTGAGCATGGGTGTAAACACTAGTGGCAGGACATTTTAATTTAAGCCCTTATTTAAAAGTGTTTTTTTAACCTTTACCTCTTTGGTGTTGGTGAAGCAAAGCGTAGCTCTTCAAAAGAATAGTTTTCATAAGCCTATAAACAGATTACATTCAACAAACATTAAATCAATTGTTATCTGTTGTACTACAGTAATCAATAAACAAAACCAGAGGTTTTTTTTCTTGAATCAGGCACTAGTCAAACTGCACAACACACCAGAAACATGTATCAGAGAACCAGAAACTGATTCCAAAACACAGACACACACATAATAAAGATGAATGGCAGAGTCCTTAACTGCCTTTATTCAGCTATTAAAACCAGGTATTCCTAACAAAAACATCTTGTATACAGTCAATCCTCTGAATCTCTTCTAATCTCACTTGCATGAAGTCTGTGAATACAATTCCTGCATTGCAGAATTGGGCTAAGAAGAAAAGCAGGCATGTATGTTGCAGGTCAAAACCTGCAAACAAGCTCTTGAGTTCATCAGTGGAATTTTGTGTCCTCTTTCTTTCTAATCCTCTAATTGCTTCTAGAGGAAAACATTACCTCTCTCTTTGGGCAATATTTGCATTGATTCCCACAAAAAACCCCAAACCTCACTCACAGTTTTTTGTGAAGTAACTAAGTACATAACAGCACTCCTAGCTGCACGAAGTAACTCAGCAAGAATCAGTCTGGGTTGCAACTGTGGCTGAGTTAACCTACTATCAGATTCCCATGTTAAAATACAGCAGGGGGAGAGGAGGTGGTACAAGAACATTGGAACATATGTGCCTCTATAAAATGATGTAGATTTGGGTATTGGTCCCCTGAACATGTAATAATTTGTCACAAAGTGAGATGCTGGTTTATAACCATATTTGGACGTTTCTATGAAGCGCTGATACAACGTGAAGGTTGGTATAAAATTCAAAGGTGAGGGGACATCTACTCAGTAAGTGTATTTACACCTTCTTCCCTAATGATTCTATGATTCTTGAATCAGTAGTCTTCTTAATAAGCTAACCAAATACAGCACATCACATATATGCATTTTAGCAGAAAAATACCACTTACTTCTGAATTAAAAACAAAAGTTAGTCTTGTATGGGAAAAACTTAATCTGAAAGGGACCTCGGGAAGATTCCTCAAAAAGATGTTAAAGGTAGAAGTCAAGCACATCACAATGAAAGACACTGTTTGTATTTTACCTTGGTGTGTGTCTTTCTTTATGACTTTTATCCTTACTAGTATCTGTCCTGTTATTACAAACGAAGACAATTTTAAATGAATAACTGCATTTTCATTTTATCTTAGCCCAATTCAGTTTAAAAAAAAAAAAGACTGCATGTTAACTAGCTAACACTGAATATTCCTCATTTAAATGGTCCACCAAACTGAGAAATTAATTTCTGGACACACTGCACTTGCTCCACCAAGTGAGGTGATCCTGCTCTGGCAAGGGGATTGGACTAGATGATCTTTCGAGGTCCCTTCCAATCCCTGATGATTCTATGCAGCGTCATAACATCTGCAAAAGCAGTATTGATTTTCCAGATTCTTTCATTGATCCATTATGGCACTGTATAGTAGCCAGGAGCAGCATTTAGCTACTGTAGCACTATCCTCTGTTGAAAAATCATCATGTACCCTCTAAATGGTGAGAGTTTACTTATCTTCCCCCTCTGTAAATCCATACTAATTATACTAAGTATTATCCTTCTCTAACACATTAATCACATCTGAAGTTGTCCAACACCCTGTTACAGCTCTCAGCTGTGTCACTATGTTAATACTATAATATACATATATAATAATAATACCATGTATAAACATATATAAATATATGTATATTATATAAGTAAGTTTATTGCTGGTGCTAAAATACACTCTGGTGAACACTAATTGCTCAGTTTTAACCTCTAAAGTCAGTTTCTGGCAAAGTCTCTGACAATGACTAAACTCAACAGATGCTGTTCAGTATTTATGCACTGATACAGAAATGATCTTTATCCCTATTCTGAGCCCTGACTGTTTTCCCATATTCACCAGTTCTTGTGTTTAAAATAAGCTCACTGCAGCACTCTAATTCTATATTGATACATTAATTTGACTTTCCCAAAACCATTTCAATACCTATTTTGACTACTTCTGAGTGACTCAGACTAGCTTGGATAATTAGGGTAAAGACAACTGTTCTTTTAAAATGCTAACTCAGTTTGTAACTGCTTTAAAGTTCAGGCAACTGGCTCTTTTGATGTATTTAGTTTTCTCCTAAACTTAATCAAAGCATTTTTAATTAACGTATTTTGGATTGTGATCAAACGGAATACTTATTTCCTTCTCGTTTGCATGCCTTTTACAAAATACCACATTTTGTAGGTGTATTGTTAAACTGACAGCAGTTTACCTTCATCATTGTAATGGCAATGTATCGTGCTTCTTTTACTATCATTGGCTCATAGGAAAAATCAAGCTTTGGTGAAGGAAGTCCTCCAAAGGTCACGTCACTGCTGGGGGAAGCAGCAGTTGCAGGACTCCCCGGTATCCTTTGCACTTTTTTAGTTTGTTCTTGTTGCAAAGATGTTTTTTTCTGAGAAACAGGAATAGCTTTGACTTCTACCTGTATTCAGACATGGGAGTACAGAAGATGACTTAGGTAGAAACCACACACACACACTCTTTCAGATCTGACGCAGTACTGTGCCTAAGCGCTTCATACGCGCTACAAATCCATCTGTGTTGAAATCCCATTCTATGATTCTATGATTCTATGATCTGTAATTCACAATTTGCAAAGCCAAGCACAGCATCTTGGAAAATGTACATGCACAGGAGAGAAGCATGTGAATGATGTGGCACACGATCGCCAAGGCCAGTGTCAGCTCCGTCAGTTCCAGAGCACTCTTTGGCAAGCGGCACATAGTCTCACATGCCTAGCGGTCTCTAGTTTGTCCACAACGTTCTGAAATAGGCAGAGAGGCCTCCAAAGAAGAGTTAATCACCAGGGACTGCTGCATCTGGATCAGCAGTGGCCAGGTGGGAGTGTGGCTATCTCTGCCCCCTCACTGTATCAGGAGGAAGAAAGCCAGCAATAATTTTGATGATATTTTTACATTTCCTTTTCCTAACAAAATAAAATCACTACTTAGAGAGTTCTCTACTTCGTAACGTGTTTTTGTGTCAGTAACCACATGTATTAATTCTACTCGAGCTGTGTTTGTGACTAAGCTCATTCTTTTGACAGTGTAGTAGTCTCACGGTTCATTAATGAGTTTACAGCTCAGCGTAACGTAATTCTCAATTACTAGATCTTATACAAAGAATAGATCTGAGAGCTTTTATCACAGGAATCATGCCTTTGTAAGAACAACTCTTCTCATTCCTCTTCTGGTAACTTCCAGATCTTAGAAACAGAAAAGAGGGAAGTGCTGCTCCAGTCAAAAGTAACATGACCACAAAAAGGGCCATCACTGTGTTGACTGCATTGAATTTATGAATGCCACCTTCTTCTCTACACAAGAGTAGTCTGTGGAATATCAACACATACTAAAAGAGGGCACGATGAAGTGTAAGGACAGCCAAGGTTACAATTACCTTCATATTAGGTACATGAACAACATCTCCATACTGGTCTTTTGTTTGTACCGTAATAACTGTTGGCCAACCACATCGAATGTCATCCTTGTTCAAGATCAATGATGTTTTTTGAGGATCAGCATATGAATCTGGTTGAAGCCACCTACAGCAAAGAAAAATACCTAGAATTAATAGATTTTATAACCCTCCAAAATATAAGTTCTTACTCTGTAAGTCATGACTTCCAGTTCAGGAAGGATGTAGCACGTATGGACTTGTAAATGCTTTTATCTAATATATTAATAGAAACAATGCAGTCAATTAGTTTTATTTAACAAGTATTGATATAACGACTGCAGTTCTACAGCTAGCTGTACAGACAAGCAACAGCACACAGACTTTAAAATTCAGCAGACAACTGACCACCCTCTGCTCTGCGGCCAAGCATAAACACAACGACCATGAAGTCGTAGGTTTACTCATGAGCGCGTACACTTACCTTGCAAGTCGCCCACCACTTGATCCTGGTACACAAGCAATGAAATCCTCCAGAAATGACTGCTCATTGCTCTGCACCTGCAGTGGAAGGTTTCCTTCAAGAGCTTCCAAAATGGTTGGTGAGTGAGACAGCGCCAAGCCTTTTCCAAGAATGCCAGAGTGAGATTTGCAGACCTTTTATTTTTTCCCCAGAGGTTGAAGTGGGGGTGAAAGGGTGGAGATATAAAAGAACTTTTCAGTATCTTATGTGTAGACACTATTACATAGCATTACAAAACTGGTACAGACATTGTGGACATTGAAAACTCTGATGGAAGTTCAAGAAGAGAAGTTAAGCTCAGCCTACAGAATGATCATTTATGCCACCTGCATGCACTCCTAGCTCACACTTTGCGCTATAATACGGTAAGTCCAAGAACAGATTGTTGAAAAAATACTTCTTCCAACATTCTTACTTGTCCTCAACAGTTTCTCTTCACTATTCTAGTCATCTATGGCCGATGCAGTCAGGTGATACTGTAGCCCTAATACATTTTTTCAAGCAAGTGTAGTGACAAGTGAATTTCCAAATGGGTGGCCTGAAGACAATTGGGAAATAGAACATGAAACTTTCTTTTTCAACAGTTCATCATCAGCTGGGGGCTATAAATGGGGAGTTACTGACCATCATCAGAAGAAGCAAAATATTATCATCAAAACAGAACATTATTTGGGACTTGATATGAGATACTGCTCAACTTAAAAAAGGGATTTGATTTCTGCAATTACAAAGACAATTGAAGGATTCACTTTGGTAACATTTAGAATTTGCTAAACAGCTTAAGCTGAACAGTTACTTTGGAATATGCCTGGCCATCTAAATTTCTATGTGACATCTTGCATGTGTCTTTCTAAGTTAATTTATTATTAACAAGTTAACAGAAATACTTCCCTAAACTGTTTTATAATGAGCAAGATTCCTTTTTATTTCGAGTGCAATTTTGTGCTTAAATATGTTTCCACAGATAAGAAGCCACAGTATACCTGTAAGGCAGCCTCTTCAAGTATCTCAAGATCTTCCTCAAAATCATTACCTGCTGTAAAAAAACACAAACCATTTTTTCATAACAATGATACTGACATTTATGTACTATGGAATGCAAAATTACATTCTGCCAAGATAAACCTTTGTTATTATAAGATTTAAATTTGCAGAAGGATGAGTAATACTGTTTAACCAGCAGCTGAAAGATCAGTGTTTTCAATTAACACAGTAAATATGCAGTAGTGTGTAGATCACTGCACTGGCAAACAAATACATAAAAAACTATGCTTATCTCCAAGACAATACATGTGGCAGACTTGGTTTTTTTCGTGATTAATTTAATTTTTCCTACATCTTAGGACAACATGAACCATCCTGAAAAGATGTCTAAATTAACTCTAAAAGAAGGTTAGAGCTACTAGCTTAGATACAGATCATAACATCTAAATGATAAAGTTCAGGTAGTTAAAGTTATGTTGTTAATTACTTTGAGAAGTCAGATTTTATTTCTTAGGCTATTTTCTTCAGTCTGTATAGCACACACACACTATAAGGCTAACACTGTAGAAATTAAAATTTATAAAAATACTAATACAAAGGGTCTTCCTGCCTGTACTCATTATAATAGATGGTTATACAGTTTATTCTTAAAGGACATTGCATTCCACAAACAAGATTATATTGCTCTGCAGATAAGCAACAGCAGTAACAGAGGTTCTCCTCTCCGTCTACCCTGCCCTGGTGAGACCACATCTGAAATACTGTGTGAGGATGGAGCCAGGCTCTGCTTAGTGTCATCTAATGACAGGACAAGGGGCAATGGATGCAAGCTGGATCAGAGGAGGTTCCACATAAATATGAGAATGAAATTCTTCATGATGAGTGTGACAGAGCCCTGGAACAGGCTGCCCAGGAGGGTGTGGAGTCTCCTTCACTGGAGATGTTTAAAACCCACCTGGATGTGTTCCTGTGTGACTTGGTCTGGGTGATCCTGCTGTGTCAGGGGGATTGGACTAGATGGTCCTTTGAGGTCCCTTCTAATCCCTAACGTTCTATGATTCTCTAATACATTATTTTTAGGACAGCATTTTACTTGCAGCAAAGGGCTGAAGATGCATAATACAGAATGGAAGAAAAAGAACTCTGATACTAAGGCTTTTAGACATTATTCTAACACAATACATTTTGACCTGTTTTTGTGATGTTTTTTCTGAGATATCAAGCAAAACACTTAAAAGCAAAATTATAGACAACAGAAAACCATCTCAAAGAGGCTGCCAGTAATTAATCACTTTTGTTTATTCACATGGTCTTGCAGAGAAACCACAGACACATTTGTCATTAGTGTTGTAACATTGCCAGCAGCACTAACAGACTTGGCTGAAGTCCTTGAGTTGGTGTTAGATGTCAGATGTTAGTCAGATAAATCAATTCTAATTACATCAGTAATGAGGAAATGCTTTTAAGGGCAATGCACCTGTCCCTTCTCCCGTGCAGATTAATCACAACCACTTTGTAGGTAGCTGTGCCTGTGCAGGTAATGTATGTTTTATTTCACAGAATCCTTGAGGCTGGAAAAGATCTCTAAGATCAGCAAGTCCAGCCCATGACTGAACATCACAATTTCAATTTCCTTCTCCCTGAAAGCGTAAAAAAAAAGAAATCTATGGACCACCTACTCTACCTTCTTGTTTCATACATTCAAAATCACACCAAAACATCATACCTTTATCTAAGAAGGTTTTAAGTACTAAAAAAAAAATCTAGGAAATTAAGCCAGAAGCCTTTCAATTTCAGATTTTCTTTTTTAACAGGATAAATGGGTGATAGGGAAGACATTAATGCAGCTGTCTGGAGGACAAGAGGGCACTATTTAAACTATACAACTGTCTGTATATTTGAGAGAAACACAGATCTACCTGTGCAACTAAGGTGCCTATTTACAACACTAAGTAAGAAATCTGCACGTTGGAAAGCGCAAGCCAAATATGAGGTTAAGAA
The DNA here is from genome assembly GCA_013400115.1 of Rhinopomastus cyanomelas. Classification (NCBI taxonomy): domain Eukaryota; kingdom Metazoa; phylum Chordata; class Aves; order Bucerotiformes; family Rhinopomastidae; genus Rhinopomastus; species Rhinopomastus cyanomelas. The sequence continues at coordinate 114,625 of VXBP01010179.1, forward strand.
ATTCAAACTAAGTTTTGTGGTTATAACTGCACACTGATCAACGCCTTCCTGCTCATTAATACCCAACTGCAGTGTCATGAACAACACCTGAGCTCTCATTTTTGCTCCTAAATTAAAATGACCAAAAAAATATCCTTTTAAGGATGATGTGCATATTTTTTGTAAGCACTAATGTTCATTAGGAGAAATACTATTACAGAGAACATGGTTACATCATTAGAAGTTCCACTTCAATCTCCATAATTGTTACCTTACACAGACTAATAGTTTTCATTACTATTTAAAAAGTATTTAAAGATTTTATTTGCTGCAGCTGCTGTAAAAGTACTTAGTTTTTTTTCTAATTGTAAAAAACAAAACTATAGCAGAAGTATTTTAGGCTGGAAGTTCTATAGATGCAACAAACGCTTTCAATTTTAAACAAGCGATTTTAAATTCTGCAATTCAATGCTGCAAGAATATTTAATTGATAAAGTGTGTTGAGCACAAGGAGTAAAAACTGTGCAATGAAAACATTAATAGGATACCTTCACCTTATGGTGAAGCACAACAAGGAAACCAGGACACAGTTGATACACTGTGCATGGTAGTTCATACTAGCTGTGGATGGGGCTGAGCTCACCCGGATTCAAAAAACCAGGTTTCCTTCCTCCTCATACACACATGAAAGCAACAGTGTAAGGAGAAAACACCACCACTTCATTATTTGGTTTGCTTCATTCAGTTTTAAGAATCAATTTTCATTGTTACCTCTAAGAACAACATAAAAACTTGAAGGTAGCAGAGGCAAACCTTTGAGCAGGACTTACCAATAGGAAGCGCTAGATCTTTCTTCATCAAAGCTGCTGCACATGACCCTCCTAAATTTGCCAATTCTTTTTCCAGCTGAATAATACCCTTCAAATTTTAAAATAATTAAAACAAAGAGTGTCTCAGAAAACAGAATAATTCATGTGTTTCTCTAACACTGATATACTCTAAGTGATACCAACTGCTGTGATATGGGCCAGTGTGTAAAATGTTTAGAATAACATCCACTATGTAAAAGTATTTATAACTATTGGTTAGCATGCCTCTAGCAGCCCAGTAAGAACATCTGAGGAAGAGAATTACCACGTGTCCATGAAGTCAAAGAGAAGAGAAAATTCCCAGTGTAAAAAACCCTACCAATACATGTCCAGATTGCAAAGTAATAACCACTTGTAAGCTGTATGTATAGACACACACAAGTAGAATTGCTGCAGGCCAATGAGACCAACAGAGCTAATAATCTTATGGTATGTTTTCTTATCTGATATATTATGAAATGACAAATAATCTCATGTTTTAAAGACCTGGCTATAAGGTTTAAGTTGAGCAGAATCCACGAATAACGTGCACCAAGTCTACTCTGACAGCTGCAGCATAAGCAGACCTTGTATGTTCATATGAAGCAACAGGTCCAAAGACTCCCAAGAAGGGAAGGCTACTGTTCAGGAATAATTATTATAAAGCACAGTAAGTATTTCCAGTAATTTCTTAAAATAAGACAAAATAATCCACTGGCACCAGCACATGAAAGGACATGACCCAAGGACAGGTAGCCTAAATAAGCACAACGTTTCAAGGGAGCCTGAGAGATCTGGTATGAGAGAAGACTGGAAAAATAAAGCAAGTTTTTTTAACCCCTCAAAGCCAGTGACAGTAAAACCTTAATCACTGTCTGACAGACTCAATCATCTGGATTTGTGTTGGAAATCTAGGTCAGAATTTTAAGAAACTTTATATGCCACTGACACGCTAGATAAAAATCACACTATGTATTTGAAGACTGTCACAGCTATTACAAACAGCACAAACAAACATTTCAATAGTAATCAAATTAAAGAATTCCTAACAAATGTCTGTGACAAAAGTCATTAATTACTTACATGAAATTAATTTTAAAATATTTTGTTATTTTGTCATGAGTGGAAATACACTTTTTTTTTCCTACCCAGAAGATTACCTTCCTGGAAACAACAGATGAAACAATTTTAGCCATTTAACTTTTTCCTTACCTCATCAGATCCTGGACTAAATTCATATCCAATTGCATAACATTTGAAGCCATAAAAACAAGCCTTTTCATCTTTCACGTAGTCTGATGCAGTCTCCAGAGAAAAAAGAGCTTCATTTCCTTATATGAAGTAAAAGGATACATACACAGTATACAGTCAATTAAAAAATAATTAATAGTTCTCCTTTTTGTATGTTTCTTGAACATGAGCACATATGAAACTCAGCTTTGTGAGTAATCCATAAATTGAAACCATGAATAATACAGAGATCAACAGGTCAAACAAGAAACCATAATCAAGTCATGTTGAACCAATAGCTCATAATAAACACTTGCCAGTGCGCCGGTCTTCACTCATTAGTCTCAGGGTAGAAAGCAAAACCCAGCATAAAGATAAAAAGAAATCCAGTATAAACACATTTTTTTCAACTTAACTTTCTCAGATAATTTTGCTGACAAAGCGTAATTTCTTACTGATGTTACCAGAACTTAACTGCTGTATGTATTTATTACCTGGCAATACCAGTACCATCGTAGGCCATCCTGAAGATCCAGAGAACTTCTTTAGTTCTATCCATGAATTCAGGTTCTCATGAACAGAAGCATGCTTTGGTCCAAAGCCCAGGCTCTGTGCAATTCTGACAGGAATTAGCAAGCGAAGAACGTCCTCTGACTGAGCCGTGCCACACTGAGTGTCGAACTCTATTGTTATCCACCTGACACATTCAGGAAACGTTACCTACAACACAACAGCAGTCTATTTATCTGCAAGCTCTGGGAGGTTGTTGGGACTTATTTACATTTTATTTATTTATTCATTTCCATTTGGTTTTAACTCTTTAGGCTATAGAAGCAATTCAGTTATGTGATTCTGTACAATGGTTTTGGTAGATTAACCTAATTTATTCTCTGAAATTCAGGTACTCTTATAATATCATTTGTGATTGTTTCTAGAGCTCCTCACAGGATCTTTAAGCAAAACAACCACAGACTATTACAAATGTTTAACTCTCAATGCAAACTTTAATGAACACATTCAGTATCTGCCTAAGGCTTCACACGAGATCCATACAACTTTTAGAACAATAATAAGCATCACTGCATCAGGAAGATCACGTGGTAGTGTTTTCTGGCAGTGGATGTCTTGCTGTCTGACAGGACGAGCAAGTAGTAATTTAAAAAGCTGCTCCATCTCCTTCCTGATTCCTTATTTGCTCTCTCTGGATTCAGTCACAGAATCAATGCAACTGCAGAACTTGCTGCTTCCAGAACTGAAAAGCAGACATACAGGCAACTGTCTCCTGTATTAGACAATACAAATGTTCATCATAGCAATAATTTAGGTAGTAAACGATGAAACAAAAACTATGTCAACAGCTTTTAAGAAAGTGCAGGCACACGCAGATAGGGAGCTTACCTTATAATGCGCGACACAGGCGGGTTTGTAGGGATGCTCACTCTCTACAACAGCGTAGTGATTGGAGGTAGTAGAAGCTGAAAGCCCTTGCTCTGGCTGATTTCCAGTCGTGCTATCTGTAGACTGATTTGGGTTAAAAGCTGGAGGGGCGTATTTCTGATTCAGAACTGCCACAGAAGGGAGTAACTGTTGTACTAGGCCAAAGACCTCAACAGCAACCTGTAACACCACCACACCCAACACGTTACTACTGATGCCTGGGTGAAAGCAATACTCATAAACTTACATTTCTATGCAGTATGTGCTTTGGATAGTCTCAAAATATTACCCAACTTCTTGACTACATTAATCTCAAACACTTCTCTTGGAGACTTGCTAAAGCAGATGCAAAAAACTGTACACAGCTGTGAGATACCTTCTACTAAAAAGCCATCACATTAAGAAACTGTAAGCACAAGCTGTCAGAAAACATGATCCAGTTATATTTCATTTTATACCATCCTCAACAATGGGTTTTTTTAAATACTCAGCATATTTTAATGCATTAAGCATCTAATTGCTCCCTCTAATCTCTTTTGACATCTTCAAATGAGAACAGTCTTTCTAGAGGAAAACACTATTGCTCCCTCTAATCTGACATCTTCAAATGAGAACAGTCTTTCTAGAGGAAAACACTAGGTTCCAACCACCAGTTCAGAGTAACAAGTTTGCTAAAATTTAAACTATTGTTAATGAAATGAACCCGCTGAATTTTAAGTGGCTCACCCTCTTCCCCCAACCTTTTGCTTTAAAAAGAAGTCAGAACTTACAGTTCATGAAAAAACAATGCAAGGCAAGAGTATCTCTTAGCTAAAGATTAATGGTATTTGTAAACTTAACAGATTTCAAGAGTGTTCCAAACCAGGCTGCTGGACAAGTTATATGCAACTGAGAAGTCAGGCTATTTTTATTTAGAGCTGACATATTTCTATCTCTAACTTTGATGGAAATAACCTTAATTTGATGAGCAGCTACCACTGCTTCAGATGGTTAACATTCATGTAATACAAAATTTTTCATCCCACCAATGAGGTCTAAAAGCAGATCCTTCTCACTTCCTGTCTTTTCACAGAATCACAGAACGTGAGGGACTGGAAAATACCTCAGAAGATCATCTAGTCTAATACCCTCACCACAGCAGGATCACCCAGATCCAGTCCTACTGTTAAATCCTATGATCTTTCCCTTTGATTCTTAAGGGTATTTTTTCCATGATGTCCTCAATTTAGTTTTTTTTTAAAAAACATAGCATGTTTTTAGTGTCTTTTGACTCCTGGAAAAATCATAGTAAGCCAAGTGGTCAAAGTAAACTACTTATTCATAAAATCGTAAGAAATAAGGCTGTTCAGAGCAAACCTTGTACAACACTCTTAATGTTATCCAGTAATTTCAGCTGAGGAGCATACCTTAGGAATAGCTGCTGCTACTGGTCCAATGTAGGCTATTATGAGAGGAAGCAGCATTGAAAACAGACTGGAAGAGCTGAGTAGTTCTGGAATGTCTTCAGCTAAACAAAGATAATTGTAATACAGGCATTATTAAATGTACCATGGTTTGGATTTGTTTCTTGTGAATTAACTTCTAGTTTCTACAAAAGGTTGCCAAATTTTAAACCTGCAACATTCTAGATAAACATGCTTGCTTATATAGAGATAACTATCTCCTTAAAAACTTCCTTCTCCTAGAGGCAAATTTAATGCATTTTTAGACATTTTATTAAGCTCTGTTCATACATTCCATGCTACAGAAGCTAGCACAGCATGCTCCTCCCAGCACTTCACTCCAAATCAATCTCCACAGCACTATGCAGTATTCAGGACATTTTGACTGGAATGGTTAAAGAGGGTAACTTATCATCATTAAGTTTTAAAGCTCATGTATAAGTTTTTCAATATTTAAATGCTTAAAAATCCATAACAGTCACCAGTAGTCATTTTTTACTGCAAAACATTAAACACAATGTGGAACTGATCCATCACAGCATCTCTTTCACAAAGAAACAATCCTGTCAGGTGCTGAACTACCTAGTACATTTGTAAGAGGATCTGTCAATAATATGTCAAGTGCAATTCAATGACACTGAAAATTACTCACAGTTTGATACCTACAGGAATGCAAAGTTAGACAAATACTGTTTGGAAAGCAAAACAGAAATATCACAACTTTTGTATTACCAATATTTTAGAAATATTTCTTGCTACCAAATGAACAAGTTGTTAGAAGTTTGAAATGTAAGTGAATTTTCAAAATTCTTACCATCTACAGCAAGAGCCCTGTGCAACAGGTCTTTGGCTGCTCGTACAACGGCACTCACAACAGACAGAGCCCTGCTACAATTCTTATCTTCTTCATTAGCTTTGTTCAAAAGCTGTGACTGCAGATCTCCATCGTACTCACTCCTGCATGGTGAATTAAGTTAAAGTAAGCTTACAAATTGAAAAAATATAGTAAAAACAGGAGTGACAGATTTTTTGCATAAAGTAAAATAATTAATGTATGATAAAGCATAAGCTGATGTATCAGAGATGTGTGTTAGCTCCTTACAATAACTGTACTTTTATTTGTCAGAAAATATGAAAAGTGTTTTCCTAAAATATTTATCTAGATGCCTTTTCAGCCACACAAAAAATATATAAATTCCAAGCCAGTCTTTTCAATTTCAATTTATTAATGATTGACAGTGAGTAGTACTGCAACTACGTATTCTGAACACAAATACAATGCTTTGTGCAAAAGTATTTCCTTCAGGAAATTCCTATTATGGTCCTGAAAAGTTAACATAAAGATTCCCTGCAGGACAGTCAGATGTTCCAGTTGGTCAGTTACAACTTCTTTTTATACCTCTGAAGTCTGTATAGGAACTGTCTCTTGCTGTAAACAGAACTTGCTTCACTAAATGATGCAGTATCTTCAGGTGCAAAGGAAGGAACTGAATAAAGCCAAAGAAATAAACATTCCAACTGTCAAAAAAAATCTCTTAGGTTATAAAAACAAAAAGAGACTGAGTAAGTGCATCTTGTCTGTCTCCTATATTACAGCTTTACAGTAGCAGTCAGTGGATCTTTCAAGAAAGGATGACAACCAAATTAATTATCAAGTCATAAAATAGAGAACCTAAGACTTGAAGAAGCATCAGGACAACTGTTTTCACTAAGTAACTGAGTGCCCACAGTACAATGGACAAACAGAACACTACAGAGTTAAAGAAGCCTTTCTTCAAACAACTTCCAAATGTCTTTATGCCTGCTACCTCTCCAAAACAGATGCAGTGTAACAGCTCTGCAATGGTTTTAGTCACTTTTCCTAGATCACGCAAAACACGAACCTGTAATAAAGAATCTGTGGAATCTGTCCTCGCGTTTGGTTTGTGCCGTTACTGCTCAGACTACAGGTACTAAATGTAAATGTGACACCATCTGGACACTGAACTGTGGTCATCCCTCCATCTCCGTTGGCAGTCCGGCTTCCGTAATTCCTCAAACGAATTGCGTATTTCACATTTTCCTTAAAGAGGAGAGTCAGATGTAGTATGAGGTACAGAACAACTACGCGGGGCAGGTTTGAAGGTGTATGGAAAACTATTATTTCAGGTTAACAGTGGAGAGTCTGCAGAACCTTTCAAAGCATTCTATAAACAAAACCAAGTGAAAAACATCAAGTATCTTAACAAAAGCCAAAAGTGTTCCTAAACTACAGACAGCAACTTACGTAAAATATTATTTCTAAGAACATGAAGAGTGATAAAATCACCAAGCAATTTCAATCTCTTACACTGCAACAAACATGAAGAACTAACTTCCTTCTGCTGCCGAACAGACACTTTCTAAAGCAAAGGTACCAAGATCAATGTGTAAACGTGGACATTAGATAACAAAATTGAGAATATTCAAAGAAGTCTACAGATGAAACCTACAGATGTACACTTCTGCTTTTACCTTCAGCGGCACGACTTTGTCAATTCTGATTTCAGCTATGTCACTGGGAGAATCATCTGTGGTGTAAGTTCCTTTAACCAACTCTAAAGATGTCCATCTATGAGAATGAGTCGAATCTCCAGTGTGATCACTCTGGTTCAAAGAGACAAAGTCATGTTAGTACATTTCTAATGTAAATACACGAGGTGTTCATGCTGTTACGCGAGTCATGTTTTCTGTGTCAGTTGTTGCATGCAGCATTACAAACAAAACAAAGCTGAAAAACCTGTTCAAAGCCAACACTAAAGCCCTTCTGCTAAAAAGAGAAATTACTGAGCAGAAAGGTTATTTTCCCACAGCAACCTCATCTTGCCCTTTGGCAGATATTAAAACAGTCAGTTACAGTCAACAACTGGGTGTAAAAGAAGAAAGGTGTTTACTCTTTGCATGAAAACATGACACAGTTTTATGTTTCTTTTAAGAGACTACTTCAACACCACATGAAGCATCTGAAGCTACAACCCAACCATGCTGGTAGGATACCCCTTCCTACAATTTTTGGTTTAAATTGTTTTAACTTGGTTTACTTTGTCTCACTGTGTCCTTCGTGGTTTCCAGAGAGGTAACTGGTACTAATTTACACTTAGCACCAGGGAGTGAAAAGCCCACTACACGTCAAATACCATTAATAAAAATATGATTTCAAGAACACAACCTTGAAAAGGGGTCTAACTGGTCTACAGCTCACAATATCACAAAAATCACTACCACAAGCAAACCAAAAACCCCTACTACCAGTGCACTATTTAATCACTGTCCTATAAAGCATGAGACTATTACAGCATTGTGTTGTAAAAGATACTACAAAAAACTCTGAGCTTACAGCTCTTCAAAATTGTTTTCTCAAATGCAGTACTTACATCATCAACTAACACCTCCAACTCATACTCGTGAATTCCTCCTCCACCATAAACAGAAAATCCCACTACAACTACACCAGATTTGTCCACAGAGAAACATATTGCATCAGGGGATCCATTCCCAGTATTCCAGCTTCTTCCTTGACTTGTTTTAGTGAACCGGTTTGGAGTGGATTTGACAGAATGCAGAGAGTTCAGCCCATCAACCTGTAGAAGTTAAATATGACCAAAAAAGATTAACTCTTAAAAACTGCTAAATATTAGACAACCTTAATAACCCAAATTTACACAAATGAAATTACAACCTGTTTATTTAACGGATAAATTTTAAAAGTCAACTGATAAAACACAGAACAGGCCGCCACCGGGGCATCGATTCAATATCCACTGAAGTAAAAAAGAGAAAATAATTTCTATTCATTGTGAATTAGAAGAATTAAAAATTGTGAATAAGAAGAATTAGAAATTTGATAAGGGTTTTTTTTCAAGTGTTTAGATATCATTTTACAGGATGAATTAGCTCAAAATGTAGGTTAATTGTCCTTCAGGAACAGTTTGGTATTTCTGCCTTGGGTAAGGTCAAGATTAAGAGAGGACAGACACAGATTTTACATAATAATGTGTAAAGTTATCTTTAACTGTGATGTTATCAAAAGTTTGGTTCTTTCTGTGAAAAGTGTGCTGATAATGAGACAGTGTTATCGCTTTATTAAAATCAAATGAACTTTCATCACTTCATGAGGTTACAGTCTCACGAAAGGGAACCTGTGTACATGATTATGAATATCTGGATTTTAATTAGTTGAACTCAGCACCACTCTCCCTTTTGAATACAAGGAAAATAATCTGGAAAACATCTATGGTATGGACAAATATAATACATAAATTACACGATACTGAATGAAGGATGCTATGTGTACAGAGTATAGGTATAAAGGAGAAAGATATAATGTGTAAATAAAACCCACTCTGAATTCAACCCAAAAGCAGAGAAGATTAAAACACAAGGCACCCATGCTACTGTGAGAAGTAGAGATGCTAAGGTACATGGCACGTCCCCAGCAAGCATGGAACAAATAACTTTGGAGTGTATACATGCAGAGACATGCATGTTGCAGACTCTGATTAACAACAGATTAAATGGCTCAAACATTATAAACAAGAAGGGAAGCAGAGAAGTGGGGGGTGAGCCCAGTCGCTACAGCTGATGAAAACACGCATTCAGCAGTGAGAACAAATCCAAGGTATGAATGAATCAGAGAACAAAATGCTGTTTTATATAAGCCCACCTAGGGGAAAAAAAAACCCCCAATTTTCTGTGTTTTATGCCCAAAATAGAACACCTACAAAATTCGTGCCACAGTTTGTATCGCATTAGTAACAAAGACTTGTCCTGAAAGACTTCCAGTAATGGTTTCACAAAAGCTTTACCTCAGATCCTAATGCTGATGCTGTAAGCTCACTCACAATACTAGCAAGCAGCCCACAGGTATTAGAAACCAGATGTGACGAGAACAGTTCGTTTTCTCTTCGAAGGCTGTTCCGTACTGGTAAAACAACAATGACCAACATTTTTTCCAGCACTTCACGAAAGCTTGTCATCCCTGAAACATTTTCTTCACTCTGCATTATGAAGAGAATAAAGACAAATGACATGGGTCTTACTTCAAAAAGCAACCACGCTGACTTTCATATAAAAAAAAAAGTCTAGAGAGTTAAAAAAGTAATTAAAAATTCTCAATGCTACCACACTATGTGTTTCCTTGTGAAAAAGAATTAATGATTATTCCTCATTTCCAGAGGTGGAGCAGATTTTGTTTATTGTACTGCAAAGACACAGAGACATCCATATGAGGGGAGAGCTGTCCTTATAGACCTCCTTGCCATATTATCTAAAAGCAATTTTAAGGTACAAGATATAGAGCTACCTGTGGAGCTTTTCATTGTCTTCCCCACTGTTTCAAAAGGAACTCAAACTTTTGCCTTTGATGCTAACCCAGAGAAACTTACACAAAAACAGGTTAAGACAACAGTTGCTCTTTACTGACTGAAGACTGAAACAAATCTAAGCTTAGGTGTCTATTCTGTCTTCTGCCTAGGAGTGACATTCCCAATAAGGAAAAATGAAAACGACTTGACTAATGGAAATGCAAACTTGGTCTTTCTCAAAACTTTTTCTCCCCAAAATATCCAAGTAGTGAATATTTAGGGGAGACAATCAGATCAAGCAAACCTTCACTGCTATCTGTACATAACTTTTTCTGTCTTTAGCAGTTAAGAGGCAGCTGTAAGATTAACTTTACATTTCATGGCTTTAGGTGATCTTTATTAATTTGTGCAGGTGCTTTCTAAGTCTGTGAAAGTTTTTGGCATAATAATGGCCTAAAGGAAGATGCTCCACAGCTTAACTGTGCATTTTATGAAGGACAGTAATCTTTTGAATTTCCTTTTGTGAAGGTTTCTGTTTGCTCAAAAGTTTTTGTTTTGGAAGATTTAATTATCCTTTATTTAACTTTCATGCATCTTTCTTCACTTCATATGAGCACAGCTTCCCATCTTGCAAAGTAAATCTATTCTGGAATAACAGCACTGGACTCACGAGCACCTGCTTAGAAATCTCTTTAATAACCTTTGATAGAACTGTACAGACTGGGCTTCCCTAGTACACCTGCCTACTGAACCCTTTAAGAACTTCAGTATGAGCCATGACTTTTTATTTGCAAAGCTGTTTTATTAGCAAAGCTGTGCTGACTCTTCCTCAAAACACTGAGTGTATCCACATGATCACTTTTGATCATGCAAAAAGCTGACAAATTTGCAGAAAACACTAAGCAATGGAAGACAACTCCTAACTCTATTTCTGCCAATTTAATTAAAAAAATACTGATTTTGCTCAGACATTCACCAAACAAACAACAGGAATATTTAATACTGAAAGAAGAAAATAGGATAAAATCAGTTTCTGAAGCCAGCCTAGTAGAAAAAACCTCAGAGGCAAATTCAGCTACATTCTTATAAAGATAAGACATCAACTCACGTACGTTTCCTGTTTCAAAGTAAATAAAACTTAAATTTTTAGAATACATTCTAACCTGACTAAGTTTTTCCATGTGTGCAACCAAAAGAGGAAAACGATGGGCCAGAGCAGAGTCGTTTTCAGTGCTGACTTGCTTAACCATTGATCGCAGCAACGCCTCTCCGTCATAAGCAATTGGAAAGATGGAGGTCAGCTTCACTGAAGTATGGCAGAGAGCAGACATAACAGCAGCAAGAAGCCGGCTACTGGAGGTTTTGAAGTTTGCTTCCTGGATGTCCTAAAAACATAGAAAGAAGTGAATAGAACGGCACCATTTGAGCTATGTTGTACTGTTTACTATTGCCACTGCAACGCACCTGGTCCAGACAGTTCAGCAAGTCACAAAGGCATGCCCACTGCAGAGCTGGCGTTGGATAAAATGAATGAAAGCAAGCTGTGAATGTATTATGGCATTCCTGAAGGACAGCTTCTAAGAGACTGAGAGGCTGACTGAGATATCCTTGTGGATCGTTGTCCAACTTCAACATGCAGTTATCAACTCCTTCAGATAGGATTTTTCTCAGCAAGGTCCTAGTTTTCCCAATGCAATCTGCTAGTTTGCTGGTTTCTTCTACAACTGCCTTTGCTGTAGCTACAAGGTTACACAAAAAGGAGCATTAAATGTTATAATAAACAAAACATTTTCACATTAAAATGCACATTTTACATGCAAATAACTAGACTTTAGCGGCATCAATGAATCTACATTCGAGAAGTTAATTTCAAAAGGAAAACAGTGAAGGGTGTTAAACTGCATAAAAGAAACTTGAGTACCAGAAAATTACAATTTTTTGGTCTTTTATAGTAAATGCTTCATTTCAGTATGGGTGTTATTATACTACAGGCATGAAAAATAGATGCTGTCTGTCAAATTTAACTTGCGCTCACCATGTCAAAGCAGCTGTTATGTACAGAAATGGGAGAAAAGAAGACACAAATAGTCCAAAAGAACTCAACTGTCAAGCCAAACAAAAAATTAACATTAAACTTACACATAAGTTATACCTCAAACACTGGACATTTCTTTACATAGTCATAATTATCTTATTTGTTGCAATAAAACCACCTGCATAAGCAATTCCATCTTATAGCATGCCCCTACATAAATACTCAGATCAGATTTTTAATATCCTGATAAATACAAATTTATCAGGGATACCTGATATTGGATATATCTCACACGTGTAGACCCTCAGCAACCTCAGGCAGCAAGTCCCCACAAAACGCAATCTTTCCAAATCCAAAAGAGTAGCCGTGTACTGGAATCCCTTCAGTCCGCGAAGTTCCTCAACTCCCAGCACCAGTGTTGTCCAGCTCCAGTGAAGAATGCTCAATAAAGATTCAAAGCATTCCTATTGCAGGGTATGAAGGACACATGTTTATGTTGAAGACAAAAAGTGAGCTTTCAGCATGGGATGAAAAGCAAACTGCATCTATACGCATGTTTATTATGAAACCTACTTATGTCTACACCCATGTGCCATGCAACACACAAACCCTATTTGGTGGAGAATGAAAAAGGAGCACTGAGACTGTAGGGAACACTTCACTGCAATACTGTGCTAAAAGCAATTTATAATGCAAGTTATAATGCTGTATGTGTGTGGAAGTCTTTCAGTTAATAACTGCATTCACTTGTAGTAGAGATTTTTCAATGCTTTACCAGCAAATAAATAGTATAATGGCTACTTTTAACTGAACACATTCTGGTCATTACAGTGAAGACCTATTGGGGCTGTCTTTCTTTTTGATCTGCAGGATGATGGAAATTGTACTTACAGTTCAACAAATGCACAGTAACATTCTACAGTATATTTGAGGATTTAAAAAGTGTTGTCAGAAAAATTCTGAATTAAAAAAGACAGTTTCCTATAGTTGTACCTCATAAGGAAACGACAAGTATCACAGCATCACAGAACATTAGGGATTGGAAGGGAGCTCGAAAGATCCTCCAGTCCAATCCCCCTGCCACAGCAGGATCACCTAGACCAAGTCACACAGGAACACATCCAGGTGGGTTTTAAACATCTCCAGAGAAGGAGACTCCACTACACCCCTGGGCAGCCTGTTCCAGTGCTCTGTCACCCTCACTGGGAAGAAGTTCCTTCTCTATTTATATGGAACCTCCTATGATCCAGCTCACACCCGCTGCCCTTTGTTCTACCATCGAACATCTTCAAGCTGCAAGTATATATTCAAGCTGCATCAAGATGATTGCTCAAAGTTATTTACAAAACACTTAATGATCCAGAAAGCAAAGGGGCCTCTTATCTGAATTGAAACCTATGGTGAAGGTTAACAACAACATAATGAAGAGCAAGGATACAATATGAAGTATTAAAAAGCCTAGGAGTTCATAGCTTTATGAAAATATTTTTAAGGAAACATATTAAGTAAAGCAAATCATGTAGATAATGCATTTCTAGATGAAACCTGAACACAGACCTGATCATTAAAATATACTGAAAAGAAGCAGGATACATAAATGAGAGAAATCAACCTGGTTAAGAAAATTGGACTCTCAGTGTCCACACGGAGGCAATAACTTCAATGTAACTATCCTCTGAGAATACTGAGAGCACACGCAAGGCAGTCAAGCTACAAACCTGGATGGAACTGAAAATAATAATCATTGCTCTAATGGATAAGAAACTGCACTTCAAAGACAGACAGAATTTGCACTGCCATGCATGATAATATTGCATTTCAATCTAATGAGTTTTCATCAAAATCTGACTAACTTCCTCGTGTGAGAATCTGCCGACTACGTTCTATTAATAGCTACAGTTCATGGTACCTATAAATACTCCTTACCTATGTTTATCAAGGTTTAACTAAAGGCTGTCTGATCCTCAGTGTATATTGGAATGCATCCAGTGGGAATACTCTCACCAATGACTAAATGACAGTGACACAGAAGGCATGGAAGAGATCATACAGTAAAGTTCCCTCAAAACCGTGTGCTAGTATTAATATCTTGGCAGGCAGTGAGGCTTCTACATTGAATACAACCACGAAGAACAGACTCAACTCCACACCCAAATAAGTGGCTCAATCTTGTAAACCAATACAATTCTAGGCTCTGGTCCTCAGGTCAATACCAGGTTTAGCTGACAGTTCAGTTTACATCTGAAATCTTTAGTCTAAAGTAAAAAAATCAGTTTTCTATATAGCAGTGCACCTACCTTCAACTTGATAAAGCAGACAAAAATACCTCACTAGTTATTTCCATATATATGTCTTTCAGTTTTCTAAGTATGAATAAATGTTCAGGAAAGTCTCAAGATTCTTGCTAATACTCACCACTGAGACAGTTCTGGAAAAAGATCTTTTCAAAATATGCACAGGCTCACTGGTTTGCTGTTTTCCTTTGGATGCACTGCCATCACTTGTTGGCAGCCTGAAAGAACAATGCAAAAACAGACTTGAAAGCTGCAGTATTTTTTGTTGTTTTCTACAAAAAGTAGAAAAGCTATTCAAGTGGAACAAAAGTGAAGTTTAAGGTACTTATAAAAAAAATTTGTTATATTTCAGCAGAACTTCTTCCAGTTCCTAACCTTCTAGACAAGTAATCAAAATCATGAATTTCACTCCACTGGTAGAAATAAAGCTGATATTTAATTACATATGGAATTACTACAAGTATTTACTGGTTTTTTTCAAATTACATTTTTAAGACTAGAAATGTCACTCCTTAAATAGTAATTTTGTGGAGGCAGACAATACAAACAGTGCCTGTTACTGCAGCACTTTTGCTTTAGTGCCAGTCATGGCTCTTCAGCCATGTTCTGCTTTCAGAGGCCTCAAGATTTGTTTGTCTTAGGCTACAGCTATCTCTCCACAGAAATGACACTAGGTTATAGCAGGACTTCATTATGTGCATCAGTCAAAATGAAACCTTTTTCTAGAGAGTCAGGGGTCTATAGACACAAAGGAAGAAGTGTGCTGGAAGAGATCCAAAAGGACATGGTTTAACAGTGGGAGCGCTACGTTTAGTTTAGTGGTTGGACTCGATCATCTTAAGTTCTTTTGGAACCTAAATGACTTTATGATTCTATCTGAGAATAGCTGAAAAATCTATCACCAATACAAATGAAAGTGTTAAACAGAGTTATGTAACATTTATAACAAGAATAATACATTTACTCTAACTTATTTTGAAGCAACATTCATCAGTTTTCTGTTTGAGAGTTGATTTTATTAAAATAATTTTGTTGATAATAAACTGCTTTTTAATGAGGCTCATTGAAAAGAACAACAAGCAAAAACTGAAGCATTTGAGAGGAAATAATGAAGATCTAGAGAAACTGTCAGAACACAGTATATGAAGAATGGCTGCTAGAAAAACTGCAAAGAAATAAACGTTCAGAGAATCATAGAGTGATTAGGGATTGCAAGCGACCTTGAAAGATCATCGAGTCCAACCCCCCCACTACAGCAGGATCACCTAGACCAAGTCCAGGCAGGTTCTAAATGTCTCCAGAGAAGGAGACTCCACAAACCCCCTGGTAGCCCCCTCCAGCACCCCGTCACCCTCACTGGGAAGAAGTTACAGAATCACAGAATCAGTCAGGGTTGGAAGGGTATGTTGGTATAAAGGATTTATTAATTTTCTCAAAGACAGTAATTTTTCCCCTATTCTTTTCAGATACTGTTTTCTTTAGATTAACAAAATAGTAATCATGTTAAACATATGCTTAATTTAACTTGGCTTCTCTTTGATGTCAATAAACTGCTCTAGAGGTTAAAATATTACCTGTACAGTAACTGCGGGATCTGCCCTGCATTAACATCTGTACCATTATTTGACTTCTTGGAACTTTTAAACTGAAAGACAACACTGAAAGAGAAATAATACAATTATTCAAGTTATGTAATTGGTATCTTCTTTTCCATTAAAAAATATATTTAAAAAAACAAACATACCCATCATCTGTAGTAATGGAGGCCTGACCATGAGATCCACAATCACTGCTAGGTCCTGACACTCTTGCCCAGGCTACATACCACCAGCCAGCCTGTAGGAGTACTGGCTCATCAAACATCATTGCATACTTCTCTCTGGAAGAAATATGTTTAAAAAATGCAAATTAGTTGTTAGATTAAGTAACTAAACCCTGCTTATAGAAGTGAAAACTAATAGAATGAAATTGTTAATCTCAAGTATCTATTTATATTCATATTTGAAAATATTTCACGAAAAATACTGTAGTAATGAAAAGAAACAGTCATTCATAAGGAGCTAAAAATGCCTAAGTCTACCTTGACCTTGCATTTTGAAATTAGCAAATATCAAACAGAGTAAGGGGAGATTAAATTAACACACACAAACACAATTACATGTTATATATCATACTGGAAATAAACAATTATATTCTTTGAATTAAATTTCAGAAAAGTTTTGTAAATGATGAGAGCTTACACATAAATTCTTCAAAAGTACACAGGAATATTTAAGAATATTAAATATTCTTAAGAAAACAACAGAATATATATTTGGGGGTGCTGCTACTAAAAATTAAACCTAAAAGATTAGTCATAAATTATTTGAATGCTAATTTCATTAGAAAAGAAAATGCAGCAAAAACATGACAAATCCCATGCATACAGCACAAAACCATTAAAGCAATAACTGCTTTTATGCTGATGATCTGAAACACAGGAACCACTCATTTCATGCTGCAGTTAAGTTTAATGCAAGTTGATTAATGCAAATACTCACTTGTGCTTGAGAGCACACTTCTCATAGATGCATTAAAAAGAGCTGCTGCAATGCTTTACCTTCTTACCACAGGAATGTGGAATTGAGATTTTACTTATACAAGAACAAGTGCGAGATGACTTTTCTTTCATTCAATTTATTTCTTTAACTGTATTTTGAGTACAAGTTTTATATCACTTGGTACAAGCTTCTAATGATGTACATCACCTTTGTCAACACTTCAAGTGATTTAAAAAATGTCTATGAAGAAAGTCAAAATAAGATCAAGATGTTGGTAAGGAAACATCTTACCTAGCAGCACAATCATATGCCAAGACATCTGTTTCAGCGAGAAGATCTCCATCAGTCTCATGGTCTCCCCCATCTGGACCCAATTCAAACAACTGGCGGAGTAAGAAAAAAGGTAAAAACACATCTGAAGTGTTAGAAACCTCAGAATATCATTTCATCCTGACTACTACTATTCTTTCTACTTTTCCACATTAACTGGTAGATACTAGCACTGACAGGCAAATTCTGATCAGGGTTTAGTAGCAACATTAACTGTTAAAAAAACCAGAGGCTGACCTCCCAGCTTTATGCCCACAGTGGAGAAACTGCCTAAGTCTTGCAGGCAGATTAACTGCAGAGCATCTAACAAAAGGTGAAGATGGGCAGAAGGTGTAGGCTTTCCATCACAGATTGAAAAGCACTGAAGTTAAGCTCAATTTCTGTGGAATGTGACAGCTTGACTGTTTCGCAGAGGTAGCTGGTTGGTGAGAAGGGCAAAATGTGATACCTTTTTGGAAAGAACCTGTGTTTGTCATTCAAAAACAATTTCTACAGTTTGATGAGTTTGAAAAAGACAATATATTGCTATGACTTCTCTTGCAAATGTTTATTTAACACACAGCTTTTCTCTGGTAGGACTTAGAGCCTGGCTCTAAGATAATCCTAGATACCAGAAATAGAAAAAAATATTAAGAGTGCTTCCATAGCTCCAGAACACAGCACATGCTCCAGTCCTAATAACCCTCATGCCTGGAACAAAGCAGCATTTAAGTGTAATTGGTGCTGTTCACTCTCAGTTGGAAGAATCCCAGCTGAGAAGCTATCCCTAGGGCAGTCTGAGAAAGAAGTGGCACAGATAGGGGGAAGTGATGGCTCAGCCCACAGCATCAATATTCTGCAAGCAGACCTCTGGGTAAGCAAGTTACAGAACCACTACTGTATCTGCTCAAGACAACTGTAAGATAGCAGAGCATTTAGAAAACTAAAATTAGACCATTTCTTGTAAATTAAAGTCAGTAATTCTCTGTTTCACTCAGAGAATCTAGTTCTATTGCTAAAGCTTTTAATATACAGTACATGGCTTAAACACCAAGAAACAAAACATATCATGGCTTTAAGAGGTATTTCTGAAGTTCTGATTTTGTAACAGAACATTGTTTAAAATAGAACAAAACCCCCTCACCTTTATTTTAGCGGTGTATTCACCTCTACCTCCAAAAAGACCAAGACCACCTAACAAAATATCTGTATCGGCACAGAAACGGATAGCTTCTACAGAGTGGGCTGAATAACCCCAACCTCCTCCATGACCTGCAGGAAAAAACCCAAGCAAACAAAAATACCTTAGTCTTTTATTCCACAGGCCTGATCAGCTTGTGCTACATTACTACTGTATACATACTTTCAAATCTGTTAACAATGCTGTAGTCTTCTTTAGAATAAACTTTCATTACTGCTTGAGTCTCCTCTTCTGTATTTGCTATACCCATTTTTAAGTCCTGCATAGCAGCCAAAGTATCAAGACAACCTAAAGGAAAGCAAAACCAAAGAGAGTTCAACATTTCTTGCTGTTGATAACAATCAGCGAAACAAAAACAGATCAAAGCAACTTGTTTTGTCCCTAAATCTCACAAAAGCTAGAAGCTCATTATTGCTTTGATTAGGTCAGAGGTCAATGCTGTAGAGTCTCAAGGTTTACTATTGAAGATTAGTTTAATTACAGTTTGCTAATTTTCCAGAATAGCCAAGAAATGTGATTAAGTCTTCTTTGCAACTTTTTCAATGGTAAATAGAATGCCATCAAAAGCTTCATTATTAATTTGATTTTGCACTTCCCATATTACCAAAAAAATAGGAGGTGCATTATGAGCAAAACTGAGAGCCTTCACAAAAGGCATTCAGTATTTTCACAAAGATGGTTACCCAACATGTCTTACTCTAACCCAGACACAAAATAGTACCATTTGACATTTATCACATCTCAAACACAATGAAAGGTGCAAGACAAGGATCACTCATCACAATTAGTGAGCAAGAGAGCTAAAATGATCTCCAAAGCTGCGCTTTGAATGGTTTGATATACTGCTTATGGCCAGTTTATACATGAACACACTAGGATTTTTTGTGGGAAGGCTTTTTAAATTGCATTAGGAAATCATATTACTCTTAGTATCCCATCATATAAAACTGCAAACAGCACATTCTGATTTTACATACTGCATTTAACTTAAAAATAAAAATAGCTTGTTTAAGCATCCTTTTTTATGTTTTTTGAAGACTTCATATTAACGTCACAGCACTGACTTTATTCTTTAACCTATCCCAAAAAATATCATTCAGAAAGGTTTTTTAATTATGCTGACCTCTAGTAACAGGTTACATCAGAAATCTAAACTCCTTTAGCATCATTAAGAAGACAGAATTAATGTGTATTTTCCAGGTTATAAGTGCTAAGAGCAATGGTGAAAACAGTACACAGTAACATTTTTAATCAAAAAGTCAGGAAGCTGTTAGATTACAGTTCATTTGTACATTAAGTAATGGGTTTTTATGTCATTAAAGCTTCTGACTGATCAGCTATAAGTGCACATACCTAGAATGTGCAAAGCTGCATGAGATCTGGTGGTCAGAGCTTTGGAACCTGTTGGTAGAGCAAGTTCTGGACTCAAAATGCTACACCGGGATTGCATGTCCGGAGCTGAGGGAAGTCTGGAATCAGCAACTACCGCGTTGTAGCTCCACAGTTCCCTAGCATTTGGTTGAAACCTAAAGCAAGACAACACAGATTTTAAAACCCCAATCCTTTCATATAGTTCAAAAAATACAAAACTGCTAATTAAATTTTATAATGTAAAACGTAGACCTCCTAGTACAAACTCTTAAAATTCAAGGTTACACCAAATAGATATAAACTCTACTAACTTCACACACTAACAAATGGAATGACACAAAAGCATTGCTACTTTACTTCAAACCAAATCATGTGTTTACACATTTCTGAAAATATTAGACACTTTTCAAAGCTAATAAATTAGAAAACAATATAATAATTGGCACTGAACATGAAGCGACTAGCAAAGTATTAATTATAATGGTAGGTATGCTCAAAACCAATAAAGATGCCAAGTGAAAGTACAAGGGTTACTTACCTTCAGGTAAGAGTAAAATGATCTCAAGAAATCCAACATATTTTGTTTGGGCTTTTCAAACTCTTTTATGAGTTTTTAAGAGATTATAGAAAAGGATAGCATGAATATGGATTTTGTACATTATAGAGTAGCAAGAGAATGAAAAAAATGAAAGTCTTTGATATCATTATGTAAAAAGAAGAAGCAGGAGACGTAGGCCAATGGAAAAGTCCTGAGTAAGCATAAATGGAATTTTTACATGGCACACTGCTCTAAAAATCCAAATGGGGCTAACATGAAGTAACTAACGTAAAAAGAAACTGGTTTTTAACTAAATGTACTGTAGCACACCAGGACATTGATTCAGAATTTTAATGAGTTAGCAATATGTAAGTTTATGCATACATACACTTAATTCATTAAGCCACAAACACATGAAGAAAATCTTGAAAAATCTATGTAATCAAGAATGCTGTCTCCATTCAGAGAAACCACCCTTTTCACTTAAACAGGGACAAATAAAAATGCCCAGGAATATTATACCAAATATGTCACTATTAAAAGGCATTTTCACGTTTCTTCTTTAGACTGCACTAATATTTTCAATATCTAATATTTCAACAAGAATGAGGTATTTTGATTAAGGAAGAAGGGGATGTAACACTCTGTGCAGTCTGAGAATATGTTCTCCAGTTAATTATTTAAGCTTTAAATTAGCTCTACAGTAATCAAAATTCTGCAAGATGAAAGAACACTTCAACGCATATTTAGCCATAACATCTTTAACAGGTGATGTTGAGCTTCCTCAAGCTGAATATCCATGCCTGTGTGCCTCATCAAGATGAAAGTCATCCCCTTTTCTGCTCTGAAACTTCTTTCTTTCCCCTGGCCATTGGTAACTGCATTTTTCACTGTGCTTCAGTTTTGGAGTGTGTTTCATCACACTAATAATATCATGACTGAGAGCTTGAAGGGATGTGGGAGCTACTCCTCTTTATTTAAATTATTCTGAGATTTGATACAAGAACTGGTACCTAGCTAATGAGATTCAAACAATCTTGGGGATGTGCATAATGTAGAAGTACAGCCATCCAAGGAACTTCAGATCTCATAAAGGAAGATGCTTAGCAAATGTGGATGCTTCACTGTTAAGTGGCACCTTTTTCTTAACTTTGCCTAAGCCTTTAAACAGCTCAAACATCATCTGTCGGTTGTACTTGGATGACTGACAGTTCAAACTTTTCTCCCAAATCTTGGCTAACAAAACTTTGAATCACAGAATCATTAGGGATTGGAAGGGACCTTGAAACATCATCTAGTCCAAAAATCATTACAGAGCAACTGAATGTTACCATTCTGTTTTGAACTAAGGACTTTCAATCTACATCAGCTCAAAGACTCCATTCCTAAGTGTCTAAAAATAAGTAAGACCATAATTTGAAAGACTATGACATGTAATCTTTATTTTGACCTCCCAAAAATATCTGTATTTAAAAAAATACTGTTATTCCATCCCTCCTCTTCAAGTCATATCCACTAATTAGTATTAAGCTTTAAGCCACAAGGTTATGGAAATGGGGTATGGCAAGAAAATTACTCATTGAAGTGTGAAATAGGAAAAGATGAAGCAAAGTAAGGGAAGAATAAAAGAATAAATAAGTCTGCTTATGTATTACTAATCTGTTCCAATGCACTGGGGTGCCCTAAACATTATTAGACTGGAATGAGAATGATACAAAAAAGAAAGAGAAAAATATTTGTTTTGAACAGAATCATTAAAAACAAAAGTCCAAAAAGATACATGGAAGGTTAAAAACTAAAAATTGTTCTTAATTTATCAGGGATATGAACATAATCAAATCTCAGCCTTCCAAAATGTTTTAAGAAGGATTTCCACACTACATCTTTAATAGCTATAATCCACACTTGCCTCCAGATAACATCATAGACAGGATCCAGACACACACCAGAACCTTGAAGGTCTTCTTGCTCTGAATCATTGAATGTTTTGCAACTGCCATCTACTTTGTTTATGAGAAGACATTTAAAAGGAGGAGGTTCTGATATTGAAGCTGGTACCAAACCTAGATGGGGGAAAAAACCCAGAAGAAAAACATTTGAATATTATGCGGCATTTTTTTTTGCTACAACAGAAAAACAAACCACAGTAAGATTCAAGTGCAAGAAAAGTTAATACATTCACATTTGTATTTTTAATAAAATTCGTTTCTAAAAAAAAAAACTTGAATCACTGTGTGCAGTGTAACTAGAAAACAAAGACATTTTAATTTCGTTTATTCGTATTTTTGACTTGCGTGCCCTCTGTTGTTTGCATGACAGAAGCTGGTTTTTCTCCAGTCATTGTAAAAGCATTTAAAATAGTATAGAGAGTTCTTGCCTATTATATGCCTGCTTGCAAATATCTCTGAGGTAGCGAGCACAT
This sequence comes from Rhinopomastus cyanomelas, assembly GCA_013400115.1. Classification (NCBI taxonomy): domain Eukaryota; kingdom Metazoa; phylum Chordata; class Aves; order Bucerotiformes; family Rhinopomastidae; genus Rhinopomastus; species Rhinopomastus cyanomelas. Next base: position 137,592 of record VXBP01010179.1, read on the forward strand.
GGGAATTAATAAGTGCTTCATCAATCCGGAGAAAAGTCTGGTCTCCACTCGCTCCAATCCACGTTGCTTTGCGTCCATATTTAGCGCCTATATTAGGCATAGGTGCTGGTTTTGCATTCCAGTAGGGCATATCCAAAATTGGTCTGCCAAGCTGACCTTTCTATAAAGAAAATGAAAGAATTATTAAGTTTTAAAGATGAACAAGTTATTCTGATAGTTACAATACACAAAATTAGTAATCTTAAACAGTTTACCACAAAATTACCTTTAAAAAGCAATGGTTAATCTAAATGAAGCGCGACACGTAAAAACACAAGGAACAAACTATTGGCAGATATTATTCTCCCCGTTAAGATTCTGACTCAACTTTTAAAAAACACAAATCAAACTCAGTATGATGAATAACCCTCTTTCCCATCTTCGGAAACAAATATAAAAGCATTATTCTCCTTCCACACTCAATAGCAAAATAACTTCACAAAAGAATTAATAGGGGAAGAAAGCCCCTACATTCAGGTGCTGACAGTCTAAATTCCACTCAAATCTGAACTTATTTGGACTACAAAGTCTTAGAGTAAATAGGTCTTAAAAATACCTAGAAATCAATTAGAACATCACACTTAAGGTAAAAAGAGCATAAAAGTGCCTATGCTGACTACCATTCTGACTAGGAGATGTAGGATTCTATCTCCTGTGTACAACAGAAGAAATGTTGAGAAATGGATCAACAGCTCTTACGTATCTAAGGATGTATCACACACTCACAGAATATCTTTGGTTGACCTTTAACATAATGAAGTCCAACCTTCGACCAAGCACTGCCAGGTGACTCCAAACCCATGTCCATTAGCACTATGCCTATATGCCTTTTAAATACCTATAGGGATGCTGACTCCACTACTGCCCTTGGGCAGCCTACCACAATGTTTGAGAACTCTTTCAGTGAAGACATTTTTTCTAACACACAAACTAAAACTCCCCTTGCAACCTTTTCTTATGGCCCTGTCACTCACTCACTACCAGGAAGAAGAAGCTGAGCCCTTCCTCACTCCCACCTTCTTTCAAGTAGTTACGGAGAGCTGTAAGTCACCTGTGTCTCCCTCCACCCCGCCTCCTCTTCTCTAAGCTAAACACCTCTAGTCCTCTCAATCACTCCTCACAAGGCTTTTGCTCCAGACCCTTCATGAGACTCACTGCCCTTTCCTGGATGTGCTCCAGCAGTTCGATATTGTTCTTTTAGTGAGGGGTCCTGAACTGAGTATCACTAGTGCCGAGTACAGAGGTACAACCACCTGGTCAATAGACCTGCGGGCCACATTATTTGTAACATGTCATTGGCCTTCTTGGCCACCTGGGCGCACTGCTGGCTCATATTTAGGTAACTGTCATTCAATACCCTCAGGTGCTTTTCTGAAGGCAACTTCTCAACCACACATGCCCAAGTCTGTACACTACCAGAGGGTTGTTACAACCCAAGTGCAGGACCTGGATTTTTGCCTTGCTGAACCCCATAAAATTAACCTTGGTCTACCTATGTAGCCTACCTAGATCTTTCTGTAGATCCTCCTTACTCTTCAGTAGATCAATACACTGGCCTGGTGTCATCCGCAAACTTACTGAGGGTGCACACAAACACCTCTTCCAGATCATTAATAAAGATACTAAACAAAACACGCCCCAGAGTACTGAACCCCATGGAACACCACTTGTGACCAGATACCAGCTAGATTTAAGTCCATTCACCACCACTCGTTGGGCCTGGCCATCTAGCCAGTTCTTATCCAGAGCAAGGTGTACTTATCCAAGAGTTCTACCATATGAGCAAGAATGCTGTGGGAAACGCTGTAGTAAGAACTGCTGCACTAAATCTGCTCATGAACCTCATTCAGGCCATGGAAACTGTCTGCAGCCTAATGAAATCACAGAAACTTTTCTAAATGGTGAGAGAGAAGAAACATGCATGTACAGCCAACACCCTCTCTCTAGAACACGTAACTTACCACACTTTCTGCATTAACACTCTCTGTAAGTAGACTTAGTGAAGGTAATTTCAAAAAACATGCTTGCTTTTGAGTTTGTCTTCACTTTACGAAGCTTTCAACAAACTTACAAACATTACAATATCTAAACCAGACAGAACAGGTCTATATCTGTCAACAAGCTAGCTTTTAAATACTAGTTCTGAAAATCTGCCTGTCCAAGTCACTTTACCAAAAACATGAACCACAAGGCTCTTGCTTAAGGTTTGGAAAAAAAAAAACTATTTCCAAACCAAAGGGCCATTTTGTGGCACATTTTTAATTCTAAACATGATTTTCAACTTCTAAAATGTCAGTCTTCACCTTTTTAAAATTTTTCATTAAAAAAAATATATTTCAGAGGGTGTGATTTCCCTTTTATGGTGTTTGGCAGTACTGAATTTTAAAATCATATAAAAATAGCTCTCTATAAAAGTCCAGTTTTTGCCAAAATGATGTTGGTGGGAAAACAAAGACAGATGACTCTGGAGAGATTGAAGTTAGGGGAGTATTTGCAAAGATGGGGAGGCACAAAAGCCTAAAGTCAGGATGAATGGAAATAAACAATGCTGAAGTGTTTATTCAGTGAACATACAAATTCCATTCCATGAGAATGGACACAGAGAATACACACCATGCAGATATGGATGAGTACCAGAGAAATGTTGTGTTATACTGAGCAATAATCTCTCCTTGTGTAAGCATAACTGGTGCAACTCAATGCTGTTTCTGTGTAAGTAAATGGGTCACTTTTTCTAAAGAATGCAGTCAGCTAATAGATCTCTCTGCAATAGAACTTGCAACACCAAGAGTTTGAGAAAGCTGATATAACACAAAAAAATAACACTGTTTTAAATCACCATCTTTTTAAAAATATTAATACCACCAAAAATGTCTGGCATAATGCTTTTCAACAATATTAAACATAACAGACACAAAAGACTTGAAAAAGTCATGTATAGTTCTGTAAGAGCAAGTACAAGCAGTTTTGAAAGGTCTTGGGACATTACATTAACTATTAGCTTATTCCCATAAATAAGTAAGAGGAGTTCCTTACTGAGAAGCTTCCAAACGTGAAAACCTGGCCATCCATTAGGAGAATAGCTGTGTGGTTGCTCCCAGCAGTAACTTGTGTACTAGGACCCGGTAACGCTTGCACCAAAGTGGGACATCCCCTATTTCAAAATAAAATTAATTTCCTGTCAATACATATTTACACAACATTTACCACACATTATTAGAATAAGGATTTCAATCACTGTGTAATATATTCACTATGTTTACAAACTACATGAAAACAGAGTCAAGCAACATTTTACATGTTAAATGAACATATTTAAAACACTGACAGATATTTATTAAAGTTTACGGCCTCTTGTTACAGAAAACAAATCAAATATCGTCTCTTCAGTTGAACTTCAAAATTAGAATAAAAACTATTAATGTGTCATTGTAGAATCCCCATCATGCTACTGTACTAATACATTACTAACATATATAAGCATATATATTAAAAAATACGGTAACGAACTGTAGCAGTAAAAAGGTTCTGCATTGAGGATGCTGGTTAGGCACTTAAAAAAAAATTCTCTCTTTTCATTATGAAGCAATCAAAGCCTTTAGTGGTTACTACTCCAGTACAACTCACACTCTACTGACATCACTGTCTAGGGAATTACAAAAGAAAGAAGGTCTACCCACCTTCACCAGCTTTCTAATGGAGAATAAGGCATTTAAAAGTGCTCTCCATCAAATTCAGACTCAAGAAAGAACAAACCTCTCCAAATTGTTTCCCAGAAAGATCTGAAAAAGTCTAATCCATGTGCCTCCCAAATATGGTTAAGTGTAAGAAAATAAATTTCCCATTCAAGTAAAAATGAAGGGGGGGGGGGGGGA
>VXBP01010179.1:149697-196114 GCA_013400115.1 Rhinopomastus cyanomelas
TCAAAGTGATACTAATTTGGGTCTGAATTTGCAATTTCTCCATTTTCTTAGCCATTTGTGGAAGTCTGATACCTGAGACTTCATTATTCTGAGTGAAGCACAGCACTTACAGATTTTATAGCATTTTTAAAAATAATTGTTTTCCAATATATTGTTCAAACTCCCTTTCTATTGCATGAAATTTGCTGATACAGTAATTTCAGCTTTAATAAAAAAAAAAATCTTACTGTTTTGGAAATAAAGCAATTTTTTAGTGATGACTGAGTACAAGAATTATATTAATCTCTACGTAGTTTAAATCCATAAAGTAAGAGTGTTTGTAGGCATTAAGTAATGCTTCGGAAGCATTAGGTTTAACAGCAGAGGTAAAAATAATGCTTTGAAAATGTGGGTGCCCTTGATCAAAAAGAGTAACACTTGCAGTACATGCTGGCTATGTGAAATTGAGACTTCATCAAGGAACTGCCTGGCTCTCAGAATTGCCATGGGTTTTCAGTTTTGCATTATTAGACTGCACAAACGTTACTGCTTGACAGAAGAAACTTTTCTGAAGGTTTGTCTGATGTATTTTTTTGTACTAACAAAGGCAATTGCACAAAGAACCACCATTTACAACAATAAAAAAAAAAACCCCTCTAGCAATATTGATTTTTTTCCTTGTAGTCACGTTAAGTCTTCTCACCATGCTTTTGGCATTTTAGTTAACAATCGGGCTATTTTTCAAATACAGTACTTTAGAACTTCTTATGTGTGCTTCTGCATTAAACTCTGTATATCAGAGTAATGAAGAGATGGTTTCTAAGGGCTAATACTGCTACCAGAAATGTTTATCCAGCAAGCAGACTACTTACTGCTTAATGCCCTTCACACAAGCTCTTCAGACAAGAGCAGAAAGGTTTATGCGTATTTCCTGCCTTGACAGTATCTCAGAATGGTAGAGGTTGGAAAGGACCTTTAGAGATCACCTAGTTCAGCACCTCCAACAGAGCAGGCCCTCCTAGAACAGACCACACCGAACACATCCAGGTGGGTTTTGAATGTCTCCAGAGACAGACTCCACAAGCTCTTTGGGCAGCCTGTTCAGTGCTCTGCCACCCTCCAGGTACAGAATTTTCTCTTTATATCTATGTGGAATCTCTTGTATTCCAGTATATGCCTGTTGCCTCTTGTCCTATCACTGGGCACCACTGTGATGAGTCTGGCCCCATCCTCCTGATGCTGACCCATTTACATATTTCTGAAGCATGAGGTCCCATCTCAGCCTTATTTTAAGAAAAACATACTACTCTTAAATGGTTCAACAACTAATTGTGAATAGTTTAGGACTACTGTTTTCTCAAGTAATGAATTTATGACACTGCCCTTAAACACTACATACTGTTGTGCAAGATCTAGAAGTACAATCATATCTATTTATTGGGTAAGTTTTATGGAGTGAGCATGCTTAAATGCCACAGCTAACATCTGAAAGCCTTTAGGAATGCAGGAGTGGAAGCACACGTCTTCCATACATAAGGAAGCACACTTGGCTTAAGTGTGAAATCTGCAAACTGAAAATGGAATTTAGCTCAGCCTGCACCACATGGTTAGTGACTGCCTCATAAGTTTGGAGTCAAGTGGTTCTTCAGAACTTCAGGACTACTCTAAAATAATTTATGTATGGGAAGTACAAAACCCTTCCAACTGAAAAAGTGAGATTCAGCTTGTCTTGCTCAGGCAAAAAAAAAAGTGCCTTTTGTTTAAAATACCCAAGGCTACACAGAACAGCACAACTTCCTTTTAGAACAGTATTTTTGGTCTATACTGTTTATGTGTGTACTCTGTTACACAGCCAATGTATGTATTTTTTTTTATGGTACCACAAAAAAAGCAGTTTTCCAGAAATGCACTGGAAGGTCAATCAGTCCCAGCATCCAGCGAAGTCAAAAGTTATGAGACATTTGCTGGTAAAAAAAAAAAACTCCCAAATTATTGCAGAACAGTAAGTGAGACCCTTGTTTCAGACTTGAAAGACATTTTGTTAGTGTTCCCCAGCTGCAGTAAGAGGTCATGCTTCTCACTGATCATCTTTGGAAGAAGCAAAAAGCACTTTTAAAGGCATAACATGCCTTTTTCCCCACATTGCTTTAACGCAGTATGACTGCATTCTTATAAAAACCATCTCTTTAGACCATATCACTTGCCAAGAAATCTTTGTTCAGTTCAGCAGTTATTTCTCAAAGAAGCGTATCAGTCAAGCTGCTGTTTGGTATCTGTGATGTTCAGCCCTCACAGGATAGTCTGAATACCTTAAAATCATATTCTTAACTTTATAAACAGCATTACTTGAACAAATCAGTCAGTGACTGTAGCTTCTTCACTGGCCAACTGAGGCTTCAGCTGAAATATCTGTAAGCAATATTATATCTACGGAGCAGAGGGAAAGAAATTATCAAGGCAGAAAAAAAAAGTCTGTTGGATGCTTGAACAGTTGCTGTAGGGCTTTACATGAGCTTACAGGTGAAATCTGGTATGCAGAGTCACAAGCACATTGTATGTATGATAATGTAAATCTGCAATATGAAGCAAGAGGAAAGCACATCCATCCTCTCCATTTACTTACTTGTCTATGCTGTATGAAATACTGCTGAGCACATCTGCCTACAAGCCAAAACAAGTGCATTTGGCTGAGAGTGAATTCTTGGGTATTTTCAGTGACCCATTTAGGTTGTCAAATAGAAACATACATTTTGGAGAGGTAAAGAGCCTTTGGAGAAGTAAAGAAAAATACATTCTGGAGGAGAAAGAGCCAAAAGCTGCATTCAGTGTTGTCTTCTCCAGTTAGGTAGTCAGCTCCAACTGACAGATGGACACAGGGGTATACAATTAGTAGTTACTGTAGTTCCTGATACCAAAAAACCCTGACAACATGATAAGAAAATCTTTTCACATGATTTAACAAGAGTAAATTCTCAAATAAGCAATTCTCTCAATTCTTTGAAAGATAAGAAACAATAATTTCTAAACTCTGGAGAGGGAAAGCTCATGTCAGTTCAAACTTTATCCAATTATTCTTCAGTAGTTTTTTCTTCTTCTACCACTGAAGCAAATTACAAGTAAATTTTCTTGACAATTCTGCAAAATGGCTGATATGCAGCTTGTTCTATCCAGGCAGGTTCATTTTCATCAAGCCCTTGTCCTTTTGAAGCTATCTGGTTTCATACTGTTTAAACCACTTTTTTCATTGCCACTACTCCTAAATACAGGAAAAAAGTGTCATTTGCTTGCAGGACAGTAACTGAATCTTACTCTGTTTTCAGTTGCTACTCCGTTCCTTTCTGCGGTTGTAAAAATTCTACAGACTTGACGTCAGGAATTGGAGATGCAGACTGAAAACTCAGTATCTCATTAAAGAACAAGGATGAGCCACAAGCTTAATTTTTCTTCTTAGTGTCAAAGCACTCTATGAATACCAAGGTGGTATCTACTACTGCTTTCTGTCTATACGTCTATGGAGACACAAACAGATCAGAAAGATTAAGACTATAGACATTTTTTGATATTTAGACTCTACATATATGAAATAAGTGTATGACAACAGCAAGCTTTCCAGAAAGTGAGCATTTTGATGAAGTTGAAGAGTCTTCAACTGAGTGATTCAACAGAAGAATTCCACAAGTGAAAAACATGTGGCTTTGAGAATAAGTACGTATCAAATACACTTGTAAAATTAGGCCATAATTGTCAATCCTGAAGAACCTGCTCACATTCAAGTTTAAATATCATCATTATAAGTTCTCCAGTGGCAAAAGGATAAGCAAGAACTGGTACCAGAAAGTTTTGTACTGGCCTCATCAGGACCTTCAACTGAAATAAATTTTCCTTGCCCAAAGATCTTGAAGGTGTGATGGGTGTGAAAAGCTGCAAGACTACTTTTGCAGAAACACCTGAAATACTGCATCAAAAAGCATCACACCCAAAAAGAAAGAACACACCGATTCCAGTGTTATAGTGTCCTGCACTCTTCCATAGTTGTCTAGCATAAGGCACAAAAACTACAATGAACTGAACATTTCTTCACATGTAGCCTTCCTCAAAGAAAAGTAAGTGTTTGGTTCACACCTCTCAGCACAATAGGGACACTTGCATTGTTCTTACTATTCCAAAAAGCAATGTAAACCTGAAATGGAGAACTGAGCTGAAGTGAGCCCCAACTATGAAGACATGACAACAAAATTTAGAGCTGTAGGCAGGATGAGCATAATCCTATCTGCATGTGCCTGGGATATAAGGCCTTGGATGCAGGACAAGTAGCAGTACCATTCATCTCAGTAACACTAGTCAACAGCAAATTGTCATTCAAACTTTAATGTAAAACCACTACCTCTCATCCTGTTGCAACAGGTTCAGCTAAAAAGACAGTCCTCATCTTTTTATCCAAGCCCCACTTGAATATTGAAAGGCCAAATAAGATCTTCCCAGAGATCCCATCTTTTCCAGGATGAACCACCACAGCTCTCTCAGCCTGTCTTTATACCAGAGGTACTTCACCCCTCTGATTATTTTTTTGTGGCCTTTCTCTGCATTCTTCTCCAACAGGTCTATCTGTTTCTTATGTTGAGGGCTCTAGAGCTGGATTCAGTCCTCCAGGTGAGGTCTCACCAGAGCAGAGTGGCAGGATTGCTTCCTTCGACCTGCTGGCCATGTTTCTTTTTGTGTTGCCAGCAACAGTTCCAGGTCATTCATAACTACTAGGTCTGTCTCTCACACACAGAGAAATCACAACCAAAAGGCTTTAAACTGTCATACAGTTTGCCTGCATATATGCTAACTTGTGTTAATTCAACTGAAATGCCATTCTAGCACCTCTCCTCATATTCAGCTAGTCCTTAGAAAATAGTTGGGAACATTCTGAGCCTTCAACATTTTAGGAGCTTTTTACTTACTTTGATAAGGTTTGTAAATACAAATGTATATTTACAGGTACATCTATATACAAATACATACAAAATGTGATCAGATGTGAGACAGCTCTGATTTAATAGATCTAGTCCAAAGTTTTAGATATATGCTACATCTTCCTGAAGTAAACTACTCCGATCTGAATAAATTACTCATTTAGAAATGCAAAGTTTCATGACTTGGCTTTCCATAAATTCAAAAAAAGGTAAGAAATAGCAAAAGATAACTCCTTACTTACAATCTGCAGGAGAATGTTTAACTTCAGAATATTGCAGCGCAAACCCTGCATTTTGATTTCTATTATCCCCATTCAAACTTCGTAAAAAAGTGTTGTTTACACTATTTTAAATATTTCAATTGTAAAAACTGCTTGTTATAAGATACCTATGAAAAATTATATGGTAGAATTAATAAGACTGGGATTGGTATATGGGATTTGTAGAGCAGAAAGGTTCTGAAAAACAACACATATGCTATCCAGCAGTCTGAGTCTGGGGTTCACGTCTCCTAGAGTAAAAATAAACACTTCCTGAGAAAGTGTTAAATTCTTATACAGCCAAATTAAAGACCCTTAGGAATGATACAACATTAGAAATGAGAAAAAGACACACAGAAAGACAATGCATCAAATAAAAAAGGAAAGAAAAATAAATATAACACAGAAAACCAAACATTTACATTCTAAATAAAAAGGTCAACATTTAAATGCTTTTTTTTTTCTCCTCAGGTAACAATATACTAGCAAGAAGAAAGGTAGAACCCATTTTTTGAAGTTCTTTGAAAGGAAAGATTCAGCACATGATGAAGTGTTTGGGAGGATGGGCTTATTTCCACACTACTCAATAAGGAAGACCAAATACCTTTGTGCTTGTCCCGTTTATGCTTTAGCTGTGCTGGATGGGGTCTGATTCTGGCTAGAGCCTGTTCTCGATGGTTCATAAAAATAGGACCAGGAAATACAAGGGGGCCTGAGGAGAAACATTTTGCACATGCATAGGAAAGCTCACAAAATAAAAACAGTGTGTTAAATAAAATTCAAATTAAAAGACATAAAAAAAAGAAAATCACATAATAAACCTTTTATTTAGGGCCTTCTGACTTCAAGGAAATTGTCACTACTCGATAAGACCCAAATGTTATGCAAAAAATAAATACACCACACTGAACTGTTTTACCCAAGCTTCTCAACATGCAACTGTCCTCCAAGCAATGGAAATACTACAGTCACACTAGAGTAGAATCTGATTGAAATCATCCATTATTGTCTTTAACAGTTTGAAGGATTAATTATGAATGCTTTACATTCTGCTACACTACATTCAAAATAGCAATTTGGAACATCATCGTACCAATGCTAAATTTAAAAAACAACCATACAACTGTTTGTAATTACCTTATTTAAAATGCAGTCATCACTTATAACAAAAATATCTATCCAAAACCACCTGTTCCAGAAGAAAATCATTGAAATCTTATGACATTTTTTAACCTACTCACAAATTGTGAAATGTAACTAATTTTTAATTATTTCCCAATGACATAAAATTCTTCCAGAGATCTGTGTTTAAGAAAGCAATGATTTATGTATTTAAAATTTTCTCCAGACTTCTTTTTAAAATGTAGAGACAAGCACTGCTGAATTAAGTTTCACTGCAGCTGAATGGTTAATCATGCAAGCAAGAATCAATTTGGAGGCATTTCCTTCCTCCAGCAGACTCACACGGAATGTAAATCACAAATAAGGAGCAGCTAATTCTTTCAAGTGCCACTCTCATAATTTCACAGGTTTCCAGACCTGGTCCTTACACAGCGTTTCATAAAAACAAAGAAAACCCCACAAGAAAACCCAAAAACCCAGCATCGAGCTTCATGTCCTGTTATGAATAGTTTATGTGAAGCTTTAAAAACAAGTATTCTTCCCTCTTTCACCCAAATCAGTGATTCTCCCTTTCTTTAGCTGAACTTTATTAACAAGATGATGTTGGCTAGCTTTTCATAAATGCCTACTGTGTCATTGTTTCTGATGTCATTTTCAGTCCAGTAAAGAGTTCTTTCAGTAACAGTAAACGGTTTGGAAATAAATACAAGTGGAAGTTAGGTCAAATCTTTAGAACCTTCAGATCAAGAAGCTTGTCTTCACACACAAAAGTTCTCACATCTTTCCATTAAAGAAGAAACTCTAAAAAAGTCTTAAAAATCCAGTACTGCCCTTCCTTTGAGTCATACATGTGTGAGCTAATGTAATGGTCCACAACCTCACTAATCACGTATGTTCCTACACGTGGCAGAGATGTTTGATTTGGTTCTACTGTGTTTATCTGGACTTTATAGCAGAAAAGGTCCTCTTGTTAACTAAGAACTCCTACTGACAATCGAGGATCATCATTTGCTTTTACTTTGCTTTCATTTTGCACATTCATTCTTCAGCTGCCTTGTTGTTGCTCTCACTTTTCCTAGTCTCTTCTCAGTTAGATTTCCATTTGACAAAGACATTTTTGGTAAGGCCAGACCACTTGCTGTGTTGTCCTCCTTCCCAGTGTTTGGACTTATACCAAATAAAATATAGTACACTTGCCCTCTTTTCAAGTTGGATGGGAGATATTGAGGACTACAGAGGGGCAGAGAAGGCAAGAAAAGGGAGACAGATGTGTGACATGCAGATGATGACAGCTAAAAATGTTTGAAGGGTAAAAGACACAAAGGAAGGCTGGATGAAGAGCAGAAGAAAATGAGGGGATAAAAAGGGCAAGCAGTAACACGACAGTTGTGGCTAATGAAATGGAAAGCACAAGAAAGAGAATGGACAAGACAACGTGGCAAAAGTGAAACTCAGGATTATGAAAGCTGCAGAAAGAGATGGAAGGACTATGTTAAGTATGTTGATCTAAGACATTTGTGTGTGATCAATCAGAAACGATCTCTAAATAACTTAGGCAAAAAATTCTGAAGTTCCAGAAGATGTCTGAACAAACAGCTCAGGGGATGAGATACAGCCCTGAAGGCGGCCTTTGACATTTTAGTGCTAAATGCAGATGGCAAAAGAGGATTTCAGGACAGAAGAAAGTAAAGATTATTAGGCTAAGAGAAAAGAACTACACGAGATTTCGGAGATGTGAATGTTTAGGAAGCATAAAATGTTCTTAGCTCCAGCAGGGTGTTAGCATAGGGCTCCCTTTAGTTGCCAAACCACTCATCCAAATCACACTTGTGTGCAGTTCAATTACGATGACATAACAGTAGCTAACTTTGTGAACAGACCAAGATTTATCTTTGCTTTGGCATATTCCTATACAGTTAACACTCAAACTCATTATGTACAGAATCTGAATCCAAACTAAAAATTAAATGCAATGTACCTCCAGTTCCTGGTAATTTGCATCCAATCCATGCAACAGAAGTCTGTCACCCCCTTTGGCTTTTTATACATGTTTAACCCATAACACAATCACAATGTGGTAGGAAAGACCTGCATCTTTATAATTGTTATGCCTGCATGTCTGGTCATGCCCTGGTAAGATGTAAGTACCCCCTCTCCTTCCAACGTAACAGGAAACAAAACACTAGAACAATTCCTACAAGCCACATCTGTTCTCTGCTTACATCTAAGGTTATCTATACAAGGCAGAAGACTTTAGACACTATGAATTATTCCTATGGAATTATTCAGCCATGCATTAGACACCTCCTCTACAGTGCTAAAAAACACCTGCAGATTATTGAAAACCTCTTCTAGAAGCATCTAACATAGACCTACATGGAGAATAACAACCTATTACTATCCTTAACTATTTCAGTAGCTCAAGTTACAGTCATAACCAAAGGAGAGACACTGGTAGACTGTACTGCTGCTATCTTAAAGCAGTTGCTATATAATGCAAAATTGTGTTCACTCTCTCCCTTTATTTATTTTTTTGTAGGATGTTTTCTCATCACTGAGCTCTGAGAATGAACATCTTGCTTAGAAAATGTCAACATTAACTTCTGCATCTTGGTCCTGAAGGATCCAGACCTTTCAAAACGGACTTTGTCTGTGAACTAAGAGCATAAAAGGAAAAAAATATTTATCTAGATAAATCGTTTCATTTTCTAGCAGAACAGAAAGCATTTCTTAGATAATGCTGTTGAGTCCAATTCTACATGCACTTATAGGCTTTTGTATTCTTGGTCACAGAATCATTATGGCTGGAAAGGATGTCCAGGATCATCAAGTCCAGCCCTCATCCTAATAGCTCCCTAACTCATGGACCATAAGTGTTCTATCTACTCATATTTTAAACACCTCCAGAGATGGTGTCTCCACCACCTCCCTGGACAGCCTGTTTCAGTGCCCAATCACCCTCTCAGTAAAGAATTTCTTCTTACTATCCAATCTAAACCTCTCCTGATGCAACTTGGGGCCATTTCCTCTTGTCCTATAATCAGTAATTGGGGAGAAGAGACCAGCACCAGCCTACTACAATCTCCTTTATTCAGAACTATCAAAGAATTTACTGTTTTACATCAATTTATATTACATATATTTTCAGCTCTTTTCTAGGTCCCTTCCCTAACAAATACTATTTGTCATGCAATGATTACAGAAGACTGAGATCAATGATCTCAAATGGTGACTTCTACACAAGTGCACTGAATGTACCTGAAAAAAATAGTACATGATCACACAATTTGCTATCACAAGGGAGAAACACAAGCAGAATAAATAAGGTTTGTAGAGGAAAGTCCTAGTTTGGATGCTACTTCCTGTCGTAAAAACCTACTTTTGGCTTTATGAACACTTGTAAAAGAAAAATCAGGGTTTTGGTGGTCTTCTATTAAAGAATAAAATAAGGATGCAAAAGCCTAATATAGAAAAACTATTTAGTAGGTCAAACAGTGGTAAATTTTCCAGAAAAATATTTCTGAAAACAAAACTGAGAATAAATGCTTCGCTTCAGTGACACTGAAAGTTGAAATCATAATGAGATCAAGACCCACATCCATAGCCTTAAACAAACAGTATTTCTTTGACTCTAGAATAGCCAAGGTGCCTTAAAAATTCTTTAAAATCGTGTTTCTCAGACTATGAGTAGCGATTTTTTATTATGGCAGAAACATTCAGAGAATGTCACTGCACTGGGCAGGCACTAAGGTATAACCACAGTCTGCTGCTTTGTTCAAAACACTGAAAATAAAAAACATGATGCACGCTTTTCCCCGTGTTCTTAAAGCTTTTTTCTATTGACACTTAAATTGTACAAATCAAAAATTATAAGGGCTTTCCATATGGGAGAGAGAGATGTAGACTAGCAAATACAAGAAAGCTTGAGGTGACAGAATGAGATGGAAGTTAAGATTTATCATAATCTTGACACTTTCTCCCTTCTGAATTCTTGACTTTGTATAGACTGTCAAATAAATGTGGAAGATGCTTTTCTGTACATAAACACAAGTTAAATTAAAACAATAAATATAAACCAGAACTGCTCAAACTGAGTCTATTGCAAATCTGAGTTCTAAATCTATAATAGAAATAGAAATATTTCTACTTTTATAGTTAGCTATAACAATAGTCAGCTCTTTCAGAGAGTAATCACAAGTTCAAATACAACAAGAGCCATTCTTGCTGCTCATTATGACAAGATCCTACAGCTTTCCCTTGAAAGTCATGTATGAGTTCCATATGGTTTGAAGTCAAAAGAGGGTTTTTTAGTAGTTTATAATTTGTTTCAGGAACTTTAAAATAAATAAAACTTCCTGGTCTTGAAATAATAAAATAAATATTTAACAAAAATTATAAAAAGAAGCTACATGAGTATTTAATGAAAAATATTGTCTTTTATTAGATATTTCTGCTTTATATTTAGGTATATGTTCAGCACCAGAGAAGAGTGTTACTAAGAGACTGATTTCAAGCTCAAGCTTGGGCAGATGTTAAACAGATTTGTATTCTTGGCCTACCACAGTAAAACTAGTTACTGTACTAATTGAATTGGTTATACCTCAGAAAAATAGAAAATTGCCTCAGATAATAGTGTCTCATAACACAGCAGCCTTCACTAACACGAATCAATCTCTTGTGCATTCTTTTGTTCTTCCAAGCAGAGTAAGACTGATCGAAAATAATTTTCCCTTTCTGCAGGGGCATCAAAAGCTCAATCTTGCTTTATCAACACACCAAATCTATATCTCAGTAATGATCATCTAAAGGCATTTATGTGATAGGCTGAGAGAAGTATCAAAATTCCAGTGAAGCATGAGAACACTTATTTCTCATCATATTAAAAGCTATTTTTTTTAGCTTTGTAGTTAAATCTGATTTGTTAAAAAAAAGTTTCTTGGACATTCTCAGCCATCTGAAATAATGCCATCACAAAATAATCATGAAGTGATAAAAAGGCTAAACTTCTTCAGGTTGCAAAACCTTTTGCACAGCAAAATGCCAGTCCAGTAGATTATTTAAACATTCTTCATCTCTCATGAAAAGAATAACTTAAGAGTTCAACAGTGGTGCAGCCTTTAAATGGAGACGCAACACAACTGCAACTGCTTCATACGATTATGTAAATCAAGATTATCAAATCAAACTCTCATACCTGTCCTTGTAAATCAAAATGTCTTAAATGTATATGAAACACTATTCACAGATTTGTATCACCTAAGCCATCCTGAATTACAATTAAGACTAATCCTCAATCCTTCCAGTCAGACAAACAACTACCTGCAGTAGCCACAGAGGAATGGGATTTCAATGCCCTCTTGAAAGAGAATAAAACACAGATGTGTGTAACAAGTTGAAGAGCAGCATGTTTTAAACTACAGTCTTTATACATCCATCTAACCAACACTCACAACAGATCCTGGGTATTTTTCACCTGAGACTAGATCCAAATGACCTTGTCTTTGCTCTGAGTTTAATTTTAGAAGGCATACAAAAAGGGATAAAATACTTCCAACCACAGAAATGGAAGCAAACCTGTATGTTATTCTGCTGCTCTTTTTATTATCTCCCAGCTCTGTCATCATTACTGTTCTGGGCTGAACAGAATAGAATCATAGAATCACTACGGATTGGAAGGGACCTCGAAAGATCATCTAGTCCAATCCGCCTGCAACAGCAGGATCACCCAGACCAACAGCAGAAGCTTTCAATAAAGTCCAGGCATTTAGTGAGGATTTAAGAAAAAATAATTGCTGTACCTAATACTTGCCAGTAGTTCACAATGCTGCTCCATCACAACCTATACAAAGAAAGAAGTAAGACTTCCCTCCTCCACCTCTCAGCTAAAAGCTAAAGTTGACCACAGATTCAAAGAAAAATTAATATTCCATCATTTTCCATGTGCATAGGCAAGTACAAGCTTTCTCATCCTTGTTCCTTATTTATGGAAAACGTAGCTATTTCTTACATGCAACGGAAATAAAAGCACAACTTTCCTCATGGGGTTCACCGACACTGAGTCTAGGAACTACGTTTGACCACAACATGCATTTTGCATCAGACTACCAAGAGTATCTGATTCCTAAAAGAATCACATTTATATTTGATATTTATTTATATAGCAGGAACTCCAAGAGCATAGCATTCTGATAAAGCTATTATTCAGTAGACATTAAATCTTACCAACCACAACATCATGCTTCACTAAAATGTTATTATTAACACCAGTCTAGATCTCTCAACATTACGTAGCAGATTAAGACACAAATATTTTAAAATGGAAGTGCCCCAAAAACCTCTTAAGGCCCACGTTTTGTGAGTGGAAAATCAACAATAATTCCCAAGGTGTCTAATGTACAAGGGGACAACATCTTGAAACAATCCTTTTTAATTCAGTCAGCATGATGGGCTATTCAAAACCAGATTGGCCACTGTTCTCCAAAAGCATGCTAAACAACATAAAAGTGCTGTTCAGGTTCCCATTTTGGTCTGGTTACTCTGTTGGGTCCCTGGAACAGTACTAATTTGCATTCTTACAAAGAGGATTAAGTAGTTTGCTTAAACTATTCAAGCCTCTCACCAATAACAAAGTCACTTACCTCTTCCTTCTTCCAATCTGTGTCTCCTGTTTACACGCTGCCGCTTTTCTTCTTGTCTTAACTGAAGGTGTTCTTCAATATTAACTCCAGGAACAGGGACAGCTACACAGAACAACACCACAAAATGTGCAAAAAACTGTCTTATAAATGGTAACAAACCCTAGAAGACATCAACTAAATGAAAACTGAACTGTCCTTATTTACCTACTTGGCTGTGCCATCATGTTTAGAAATAAAGGAGCTGAGGGGAAATCTGAAGGAGAATTTTAGACCTTATTTCCAATGAATTTCTAATTCTAATGAATTAGATTCTAATACATTTCTGTTTCTAATGACTCTACCACAACTCCGACACCACTGAATAAAATGTAGTACTTTCTTTCTATCAGACACATACACAGTTATATTTAGTCATGTGTTGTCATGGTTATCTCAATTTTGCCCAAAAATGTTTCAGAAAGGATTATGAGGAGAACACAAAATTGCTTGCATTTGAAACACTTTTTAAACAGGTATTTTTTAGTTTGAGAATGCTTGACCACTTCTGTGTTTATTTTAAAAAAATGCAAGTACTTTTGGGCACATACACATTTATTAGTCTGACTTATTTACCAAACTAGCTAATTTAATAGGACATGGACAAGTATTGCTAAGTACTTTTTTAAACAGAAATCACTACTTCAATGAACACAACAATAAAACTATTATAAGCACTTTTTCAAATTTTTTTTCAGAAAATTCAAGCAATCTAAAAATAATAGATCTTGCTCCAAGCACCAAACAAAAAGTAAATTACAAGTAAATTAGACATATCTGCATAGAGCCCTTACTGCTAATTTAGCAAGAGAACTGCTTCTACTTTCCATTTAAATTTTGTTTGGGGGAAAAAGAAAAATCCCACACAGAAAGTACAGCATTTCTCTCTACAATTACGTAGAGAGAAATCATTTTTATCCTCTTTCCCCCTAAACAAACTTGTGAAATGTATAAATATTTCCAAGTCATATATCTGATTATTTTATGGTCCCTTTTTTATACCTGATACTATAGCCACACATCTATGCATGATTAAGGGCTCTATGCAATTCTAAATTAAAAATAGGAAGTCTGATTTCCAAAATCCTTTAACTGCCCAGTTGCAAGTACTGAAAATATATAAAAACTGCCAGTATAACAGAAAAGGAAAGATCCCAAATTGTATTTTGCAATAATCATAACAGCTGGTACTTTATTTGCCCTATAGTGGGTATTTTTGGGGGTCAGTTGGGACGTGGTAGGTGTTCACCAAGTAATTTCTGTACTTCTGGGAGCAAATTCTCTCTAAAAATATTAACTGAAAACAATAAACCTCTATCTAACCTGACCTGTTACTTCAATTCAAGTTTCAGAAGTCAACAGTGCGATTGAGTTTATTAAAAAGTGTAAACAGATGTACTGAGGGGAAAAACAAGGGCTGTAAGAAAGAAAATTAAAAGCCCATTTCATATCACTTACCCAGCAAGAGATCTAAAGGTATCATTTCTTTCACAGCATCAAGGATTCCTCTTTGCCTTGCTTCCTGACCATCCAATTCCCTAGCACAAGCCTTGCAGCAGCCACATACAGCACAGCCTGATTCACCCGAGCCGCAGCCACAAATTCTGCAGCAAACAGAGTTTCTTTGTCATTATGTCTTATTTTTGTGCATTACCTTGGTCATTCCAACATACACTGTATGTTTGTTCTATCTGTAGACGTGTAATTTTTCAGAAAGCATAGCTAGTTCAAATCTCAGCTGACAAGATATCTGAAGTGACTTCTCAGCAGTAACTTCTCTTAGTTTAATTGAACATACACCATATGAAAACATAAACAAGGAAACAATGAGCATACGCAGTGCTGGGGAAACAGTAATGGCCACATGTAATGCGGCAGGGCCCTATATGCAGCTCAAGCTTGAAGGAACTGATAAAAGCAACTGGAACAGCAAGATCAAAACCACCTTCCATCATAGGATGAAGAAAGGTTATCCCAGAGCCAACAGCTGTAAAGAGACAGATTATATTTGTACTCATATCAACAGCTTCTAGTAAAGAACTGTAAAAATAATGCATTCACATGCAGCCATCACAAGCTATCTACTTGGTATTTTAAAAGTAAAGTCTCTTTTTAGACGTAGTATTACCTTAGTGTGAAGCTTAACAACACACCAACTCACATTTAACGTGTGCTTCAGCTGTGTGACACAGTCTAGTATGTGCAGCGTGTATCTCCACGCAGTTGCTTACCCTCCAGGTACTCTGTCAGGACGCCCACTACTAACACAGCTAGCTCCATAGCCTGTGCAGTCTCCACATACAGTGCACACCATGCACTGCTCCAACTTCCATTTATGCATGCCTGGAGGACACATCATAGACTTCTCATCTTTTTCATCCAGTTCCTCTTCTAGGTCTTCATCCATTGCTGTTGCCATATTCTCAACTCCAAAACCTAATTAAGATATTGAAAAAAGAAACAGCTGTTTGCCAAGCCAACAGTGATTGCAGATGAAGCAATACATAATACTCACAGATCAGTTTTTAAAAGGATTTACTAGCCACACGTGATCTGCATGTATTCTAGCTAGCACTGTGACAATTTTGAAGTCCCTGTGAGCACAACTGGCTCAGGTGTACAGCTAGATTTGATAACTGAGTACAAATGCAACATTAATGGTCAGTATACAAGTAACAGGTCATTTACTTGCCACATATAAAATAGTCCAGTCTGGCAAAAGGGGGAACAGGTATGACATTTTTATACCTACATTTACAAGTAATGGAAAGGTTCTGTTGTGTGAAGTAAGATGTAGCCTTGCATTCATGTTCTCTTTTTCTTACTAGGACAATAGCACATAGTAACATAAGAGCATCAAGATTTGGATTTACTAATTTGTTTTCAAGAATAGCTTTATCACCACCAAAGAAAAACAACAGACTTTCTTATGTAACTAAGTTTATTGATATGCGCAGAAGATCAAACACCTGGCAGCTGAGTGAAGCATCCATACATTTTTTTTTTTGGCATGTACTTAAACATTAGTACTAGGAGTATACTTCTTAGCAAAATATTCTGCTATGTTTCCACTTGTGGTATTAAATCTAGGCCCTCACCTTTTCCTCCCTGGCTCATGGAGCCTGTGTCTCGTCCACACTGTCCTTTGTTATTTACACCAAATGTCCAAACTTCTCCATTCTTCATCAACACACAGGTGTGAGCTTTGCCCATGGCTACTTGAGTCACAAAATGACCTTTCAAATCTGTTACTAAACCTGTGAGACATAAGAATTGAGTGGTAAATTGCATTTGCTACCCAAGAAGAAAACTTAAGCAATATAACAAAACTGAGAGTAGATACTGAGTTATGAAATTAACAGCAAATGAGAAAACTAGCAGATATAAAAAACAAATACTATGATAAGAAACAAAAGGAGCACAGGCCTACATTATTTGTTCTGCAAAGGAAAGCCAAAACCAAATGCTGCTGCGCATTTGTTCTGAAAAGAAGTTATAAATGAGTTGTAATGCTAATGGGGTTTATTTCATTAATGCTCTATTTTAATTGAGATGTACTAAATTACCTGCAAATTCAAACAGGTGGTCTTATGAGCACAGACTTACAGAGTCTGGTTTCCTGCAATCTTTGTTCAGAACTAAACACATCTCATTTTTGTGACTTGTCCCTGTGTGGCCCTTTAATGTTAATTGATAGAACAAATTGTTCTATTTTAACTTCTTAGTGGAAGTTTTCATTTGGGGATTTGTCACCAGTGCTGCCATGTAAATGACAGAACTTATTAAAAACTGTCTTCTCTATTGTTATATTTACTCAACCAGCAGAAATTCAGGAATCTATTAGGAAAGTAAGACACACATAGACAATCATTTCCAAAGGCCAAACATTCCAGACTAATTTCAATCACTCTGGTTCAGAAATCGCTTCAAATTTAAAAAATGTACTTACTTGTACTATCGGAGTAAATAGCATCTTTCCCAAACATGTACAGTTCTCCATCTTTTGAAATTACAGAACTGCTTCCATTGTTGCATGCTGTAGATATGACAATCTTGCCTTCCATTTTAATAATTTTCTTAGGCTTGTATGGTTTTGACTGCCGTCTGCTTTTAGCTTGAAACAAATAAACAGCAAATTACCAACAAGCAGTAAAAGACACAATCATGTTTGTGTTATCATCAGGAATTACTCAGCAGACTGCTGCTAAAAAGAAAACCCAAGCGCCTGTATGATCTCCTCATTTAATTTTTATTGGTTTCTCTCAAAAAATTCACAGCAAGCTATACATGGATTAGACAGGTTTCCTTCAGGAATGATTCTTCAAATTCCCATTTTCTATATATACACTGAGGTTTACAAAGCAACTTATAGTAAAAAACATCCTCATTGCCATCTGAGGACAACACACACACACACACAAAACACCACCACAGAGAAATGTTACGCAAGTTCATTATTAAGTTCGCTGTTTATTGAGACCATGTTTAGAAAACCTTTGAGTCACAAAAGGAAAAAGGGATGAAGAAGGACTAAGAAGTCCTGATACCAGTCTGTCCTCAAACGAACAGTAACAACATAACTGAAGAGTGTATGAAACAACATACTGTCACCTTCCTCTCAACCCATTCAAGAGTTGACTCTGGATTCATTATCAAGCCTACAAAATATGCTATTGCCTCTACTGTAGTTGTATTTCATGGCAAAACCCACACTTCCTTGGAGTCTTTGGGGACCAGGAGAGGTGCCTGTGGAGTGGAGAACCGCAAATGTCACTCCAGTCTTCAAAAAGGGCAAGAAGGAGGACCTGGGTAACTAGTCAGCCTCAGCTCCATCCCAGGAAAGGTGATGGAACAAGTTGTCCCTGGCACTGTCTCTAGGCACATCAAGGACAAGAGAGTCATTAATGAAGTTTACTCATTAATGTTTATAAATATGTAAAGGGCAGGTTTCAGGAGGATGGAGCCAGGCTTTGCTCAGTGGCATCCAATGACAGGACAAGAGGCAACATGTATAAGCTGGGACATAGGAGGTTCCACATCATTATGACAAGGAACTTCTTCACTGTGAGGGTGATGGAGCACTGGAACAGGCTGCCCAGGAGGGCTGTGGAGTCTCCTTCTCTGGAGATGTTTAAAACCTGCCTGGACATGTTCACGTGCAACCTGATCTAGGTGATCCTTCTCTGGCAGAGGGCCTGGACTTTGTGATCTTTCGAGCTCCCTTCCAATCCCTAACATTCTGTGATTCTGTGAATACTCTGAGTGTGGTTAATCTCTCAGAGGAACTGTGAGTTAAATATGCATGTGCTACTTTCTTGAAAGGTAAAACTACAATTGATTAGGATAAATCAGGCCTTAACTGCTACACTTTATCAAAACTTTAAATCTGCTTTTAAACAGTATTTTAAATGAATTTTCAAATTCTAACCTCCTACAACTGCCTCAAGACTTGAATCTTCTACCAACATTTGAGTGTTACTTATCATATTTCTAACCAACTGTATGTTGCAAGAATCATGAAGCTCCTTCAGAAGTGGCAGATTTCTTCCAATATCCTTTCCAGGATGTTTCAAATTCAAGTTTGCATTGAACATAGTTTCAGCAATATGAAAATACTATCTATGAAATACACATTATATTATTCTACCAAAATGTGTACTTCATGAGGTTGACAACTCAGAAATAGTAGCTTTAAAATCTTCAGGAGGCAGATAATTTTCTCAGCACATTACTTATGCCACATTTTTTTTGGCTTTTAAATTCATCGAACACAACAGTCTGTTTCCAAAAGTGAATTAATTTCACAGCAGATCACAGCTTTCAGGCAGTTAATTACATATTTCATTGGCTTATAAACAGTATTTCATACTTCAATACACAACTTTAGAGATCACTGTACAGATTAAGATTAGGGAATTTGTTAGTGTTATATTGAACAGGCATCTGTTAGCTGGAAGATCAAATTAACACATCTTTTCTAATGCCTGAAAAGTTCTGCTTGTTCAAGCTGAGGATCATGTTTTTTTTCTAAGTTCCAATCAATGTGCATTAGCTGGCAAAATTCTCTAAAACAACAGTGAACAGGCAAAAGTTTAGATTTTCAGTTTTTCAGATGAAGACCCAAGCAGAGAGCATGATCTCTTGAACAAATTTATAGCTGCCTTTTCTCAGGACAAGTCTAAAACAGCACTCCCACCAGACAATTCAAACTGAGATCAGCAAGTCTAGCTGGGAGAGGCAATGGCATTGGTTGTGAAGACCTGTGGCTGTGACCTAACTCAAACCTAATGGCAAGTTTACATGTTCTTTGAAAATGCTACAACTTTTCAAAGTAAAAGGCAGTTAACAGGCTTTTATCAACCACTGGTCAAGCCAAGTGTAATACGTACTTGATTCACCATCCTCTCCTTTACTAGCAGAACCTGTGAAGAATATGCTTCCATCCTCAGCAACAAGTAAGGCATGTGAGCCATCATGTCCAACGGAGAACTGGATAATCTTTGGAGATTTTGTGATTGGTAGTTCAACCCATTTTCCTGCTGAAGGACCACCTTGTTTGATTCCAAGGCTCTGATATTTGCCAGTGTAATATATCTGGGAGAAAACAGCTCATCATTTTCAGTTATACCACAGCACTTTAGACTTGCATAATTTTCAAGTTGAATTGTTTTAAATTTTGCTATTTCAATTACACATCTCTATCCAAAACTCATGAATTTTGACCTAAATGGGGAAATGATCTGATTAGATTTTGCTTGCTTTGAAGTGTGCTTTTTATTCTTCATATATAATCGTTTGGCTAGATCAGTTGAACACACAAGAAAACTGCTCAGAGGGCATTTGAAACAAGAGAAGTGCCTGGTCTGTGCACAGTAAATACTGTAAAAAGTCACAGTGACAGTTAGGTTTCTACATTTCAATGAATATGTGGTAATACACCATTTGTAAACAAAAGGTATTTTTATCCCCAAATCTAAAACAATGCCACACATTGTCTTCTAAGCAAGACTGACAGTAAAAATTCCTATAAATTCAAGCCACCATTTCTCAGTGGTGCCACCCTCATTTATTTGTGCCTCTAAATAGCTTTATTCCTTTAAAAGTAGGCTCTAAAACTGTATTTAAATACTTTAATATTGATTAATCATAATCTACTAAAAAGGCAAAAATTACTTGTGGAGAATAGTAAGTCAATCACAAAACATGCAGAAATGCACTGATACTACTTGCTACAGAACATTTTAGATTGTCAGTACCTTTCCACTAGCAGTTTTCATTAGTGCAAACTCTCTTCCAGCACCGAGGACAGCAGATTCCTCATCAAACCCCGTACCTGTACAAGTGAGACTGCATTAGCTGGACAGTTCAACCGGGCATTTCCACAGACCAGTTTGTGGACCCAAGTCTGCCCGGGAAAATTAGTCATAACAAAGGTTCTAAGGAAGTTACAAGTGAAACAAAATTTTGCTGCCACAGGAAGACTTAGTGGGCTAGAAGTAGCAGTTTAGGTAGCCAAACATACCTTTGTTTTGACAACTCCAAAAGCAGACATCTGAACAGTGGAAAAAGAGAACCCAAAGCAAACACCAAGTGATATTTTTCCGAAATAACTTTGCAGGCACCAACAATTTTGCAGCTCAAATTCTCATGCAAAGGGTTTCCACGCATTTCAATGCACTTCTCTTCCATTCATTCTATTCTTTTTGCTAACTTTGACCCACAACAGGGAGTTCTATAGCTGAACTGCAAATTAAAGGTGACACTAAACACTACAGGAGGTCAGACTAGATGACCTTCACAAGTCTCTCCCAACCCAAAGCATTCTACGATACCATTGTAAAAGCACTACTATGCAGTCCTTATTTGAATCAATTTTTGAATTTCTAGGCTGGTTATTAAATTTTGAAGAACAGAACTTACTGATAATGTGCAAGTCTTTCTCCAGATCAAACAATGAGATGCCACAGGCATGCAAGCATTTTCTTGCAAGCTTAAGCTGCAGTTCTTGTTGCAGTACTGGCTCAGTACTTGTTGCAAATATCCGCACTACAAAGCCATCCTGAAATAAACAAAATCTACTTTATACGGGACAATAAATGCATTTATTTATTTTGAATGGGCTAAGGGCATGGGTATAACACTATTTCAACATCAATTATCAGGAGATACTTTGATAAAGGAATACTACTTATAGATAAAAGAAGAAAGTGACAAACAGGATGAACTGAACATAAGCATCTGACATAACTATGAAAACACTATGAACACTATGAAAAGAGCAAATTAGTTCACAAATAATTAACTCTTGCTTTTATAAATATTTAGAAATATAACAATAAATACTAAATGTTAATTATTTTGCTTTTAGATTATTTTCTATCTATCTTTTAAGCCCCAAATTTCTGCTGACTCAGAACTCAAAATTCTGTACGCTTTTTAGAAGTGGCTGCTTTAAAGAGGAGCTGAACCTAGTTTCTGCTTACAAGTGTAGATTAAAATAAAAATTAAAAAAAAGTTGTTCTGTTAGCAGGGAAATGGATGCAGGTTTTCTTGCAGTTGCATGTCTACCATGTTTTGCCAATCCTGTTTTATACAGGTTTCTCACTGTCAAAAAAACACTGACCAGTCCAGAATAGGAATGTAATAACCATACACCAAACAAAACATAGAACTTTGCCCCTAGGAGGACTCATTTGGGTTTCCACTGCTTGCAATTTTTGTATAAAAAACTGTTGGAATGTTTTATCTATCACACCTCTGATTGTCTTTTATATCTTCTCTACTGAACATGCCTGAAATTCCCCAACAAGTACCAAAGCAAATACAGGAAATGAAATAAGAGAATAAATGCTAATTAATCTCTAAGAAGTTTATCCCACAGACACCCTTTAGAATAACATTATAGTAAGTCATTATTCCACGTATAACATATCTTTTTCTCAGAAATGGCAATACAGTTTTCTTTAAAACTTACTTGCAAAATCAACAAAATCTGAAAAATCCATCCCAAATCAAAAATATTTCCTCAAATACTGCTCCTTAATACATAAATTTAGCAACTTCTCGTTATCTCTAGATACATGGATTTCTGCTACACAGTTGTGTTAGTGAAGGAAGAGGCAAACTTTAAGCAAAAGGAAGCTATAAGCACTATAAAACAATTCAATTGAGAGAAAAATAGTAAAATAGTTGACTCATCATGTGTAAACACTTACATCTCTAGAAGCTGCTATTTGATTAATATATTCTCCATCAGTGAAAAGGATATTCTGCCCTTCAGTATGACAATCTGAGAGAGAAAAGGGTGCACCACATCAGTTTACACTAATATCACTACTCCGATAACAATTTTATTGCAGAATCTCCTCCACCAAAAGCACTTTAATAAATCTTAAGAGACAAAAGAGTAACTGCAAAAGCATTTGGTATGAATAACATCTGTTCTAAACTAAACACAAGTAAATTCAAATTTTCTGGCAGTGTTAGTCTCTTTCCCCAAAGAGTTCCATTTAAAAAATTTCTCCATTGCAGAATATAAAACCTACAGAAATAAAATAAATAAAAGAAACAACTTTTTTCCATGTTTCATAAATTTCAAACCATCAACAGAAGACCTGTGTTTTTTTGAAAACTGTAAAGCATATTCTTGTAGGAACTGAACTCTTATAGTAAGAGGATCAGCCATGTCTAAGAAATATGAGGTAGAGAAAGAATTCTACCTTTAATAGGGGAAAAAAGAAACAGCACGTGCATGAGTCACAAAGAGAGTAAGCAGAAAGGAGGAAAGAAGAATGAAAAAAGTCTCTTCAGTTTGAAAAACTGCTCTCAGAAAGAATCCCATACTGCGTTGCCAAAGTCAGTTAGTAATTCCTTATGCTGCAATGTCTATTAGTGATAAAACAAAAAAATTGTCAACAAATGGGAGTTCCAGAAATAACCAAAGTGACATTTCTGAAAGGTTACAGCAAGAAATTATTACGACCCCTTGAATGGCTGGTATTACACGCTCACAGAAGCACAGCAGTCAAGGAAACACGATATTCCAGCCACCAATGGATCTGTATCACACTGTTGGGTCTATTTCTTGAGTCGTTTCATGGAGAGGTGAGCCTCCCAGTAAACATTTGCAGGGGCAAGTGTTTAGTAGGTGTATTCATACAGGAAATCTGGGACACGGATGCTTTTTAAAAAAAGCTCTTCGTAAGACTTCATAAAAATTAGCACTTGATTAGGTAACATGCAGCACTAAATACCACATTAATAGGAAATGCAGAAAAAAGAAGGTGTTCTAGTAGTTAACAACTGTAGACTTAGTCTGGCTTTGGAAGCTACACAGGGAATGAAAATTGCCAAGGTTTCTGTCTGCAGATTACTGCAACAGAGATTATGTATTACTTAAAGGACATAGCTGTAGAGGTCTGTTAATCACAACCTCCTTAGAGGCTTCAAAAGTAGATGACTGTTAAGCATCACCTTCCTATTTATATAGTGCATCCTGTGCTTGTCAATAAATACTCTTGAGGTCATCTAAGCTAGTGGCAGTTAGCAGTACTTTTCAGACTAACAGTCCTGAGCTCCCACATATTGACAGGTGAATTCAGAGTGAAACTATCACATGCCACTTCAACTTGGGCCAATTGAACACAGCAGCCTTTCTCTGAAGTAAGTAGTAGGCTTTACTGTTGGAGAAATGGTCACGACTGAAACCTCCTCAGTGAGCTGAAATCCAGTCACACATTAAGTATCAGAGATGTCATGGATCTTTTTGCAATACTGGACTTGGAAGAAAGAACCACAGTGCTGGGACAGCTTGGCAAAGGCATTAGAAGAACACTGAGGCACAGTGCAGAAAGCACTACCTGCCAAAGGAATACAAACATACAAAATAGATACAGACACACAGCAAATCCACCAAAGCATATTTTTTACCAACAGAGCATGTCTGAAGTGGGGAGGAAAACCCATTGAAATCCTACAATCTTTTGGTGTCAGGTTCCTGTCCACACCAATTCAGTTCCTTTAAAGGACTGATATTTATATTGTGTTTCCTGTGTGTGAACAGACTGTAGACAAAGTTTCACTGGGTGTAGCAGTAAGCACAGATGAGCTTGATGTGCAGTTTAGCTTCTGCTGAGCTTTCTGGAGTCAAGCTATTGTTTTGAATCAATTAAGACTACTCTATCCCTTTGTGCATGAGATTCCCTTTGGAACTTTTGCTCCAAAGTATGTCTCTAGAGTGGATGGTTTATCAGTAGTCTGGTCACTGTTTCTCTGATGACTTCTTCCTTCTTGTGCTCTGCTCTACCAATCACCAAACAGAGCAGAAAGGCTGCCCTTTGATGTTTGTGGTGTCAAGACGCCGGTGGATCCTACTGTCTGAGCAAGGAGAAGATAACGTTCTGTAGTTTACTAAGTTTTCTAAGGTCACTTCTATAGCTAGGATCAACTCCTAATCACTTCTCCTAAAAAGCTCCTAATCTCCTAAGCATCCACATACGATAAAGACGAATACCTTACTTAAATGCATTAGCACCAATCCAGGCACTTGAAAGAGATTAACTCTGGACACAGCCATGTCCTACCACAGCAACTGCAAGGAAATAGTTGGAGTCATATCACTGCTCAGCTGTGAGCAATGTACTGCAAGGAAATAGTTGGAGTCATATCACTGCTCAGCTGTGAGCAATGTTATTGCCCTCTCTAGCTTTAGCCAGTGAGGTTTTTCATAACAAGACATTAATAGGATTAGAGTGGGGCAGCCACTACTATCTAGAAGTTATGTACCTATGTTCTCAGGTTTCTACTGGATAGGTCACGTACCCTCTCTCCACCTACATTCCTTCCAATGGGAAAGAGAAATAACCCCAAAGGGACCCTTTGTCCTAGCAAAAACAACCAGATCAATATGAAAAAGATCTACAGAAGTGTGTAAAATAATAAACAGACAAATGCAAGCATACAAAAGGGAGAAGCTACGAAGAACATCCAGCAGCCACTCTGACATCATCACAAACCATATGACAGGCAACTGTTCGAAGCAGCTTAAGGGATTTCTCAATAGGTGTTCTCACAGTTAGGACTTGTCTTTTCTCTCAAAGACTACTGTCTTTTAGAAGTCTGTATTTGTTCAATTAGTGCCTTTTTACAGTATAAGGACAAGGCTGGAGACAGACACTTGACAGATTTTTTTAAAAAAAGCTAATGTTTCATAGGTGTAGACTTTCAAGGTGCTGAAGTGTCTCTCCACATACACTAAAAGCACTTTTGTTTACCAATGGGAACGTAATGAAGGACCTCAAAGGACCCTACTAGTTGAAGAGGCTGCCTTGAGGTGAAGAATGTGGACAATCCTGCAAGGTAATCTGTCCTTGACTATGCACTAAGCCCACAAAGCGGCTTAAACACGCATCCACATTTTAAGGATTTGCAGAAAATTGCCTAGACTAGATTCTACATTAGCACTTCATTTCAAAATCTATTCTTTAAAATATATAAAGCTTTAAGAAATTTTTGGTGGTTTCTATCAGTGATTTCTTACGCAACACAAAATCATGTTCCAATCTGTAGAATCGGTGTGTTACTGCTGAATCAAGCACTACTGTTGTGCCAGTCTACTGTTCGTATGAGCGGCTACCAAGAGATGTGTGTCACCAAGTCATTAAAGCTCACTCCGGAAACATTCTCATTTTCACAAGAGACACGAGTTAAGAGGCTCCTCTGCAAAATAACCCAGACGAAAACAAAGCTACAAAAAATTTCTCCAAACACATAATCAAAAGCCATCACCAATTTAAATATTAGAAGTATGATCCATTAATGTTCATTAGCTGCCCTTCTTTTTTGGATATATTTCTACCTAGATGGAAAAGCAAATGGTTTAGGTCATAATTTGTAACTACCTACATGTAAGAGATAGTGGAAATAAAGTAATATCTGAGCCAAAAGCTCTCAGTTCAAACAAAGAAGAAACAGAAATTCTTTAGGAAGACAGTTACACTCCTGAAATCTTTAAATTCAAATTACCAATGCATTCTAAAATATTGCAATATTCTTCTAGTAGCTGGAGCAAGATGAAAGACCTCTGAATAGAAACTCTGCAGCCGGTCTAACGCAGCAAACCAAAGTTACAATAAAAAAATGATCTTTAAGATCTCAAAATCTGTCTCCATTTCTCTTCTGCTCACCTGAAAACACACAGCACAAACAGTAAACTCGAACCATTTTCTCATGTCTCACGTTCTTACCTGGCAAAGCGACTGTACCGTCTTGTTCCAATGTTTCAGGGTTTATTCTTATGGCTGTCATACTGTGATTATTTGTATCTCTATATAATAAATAACCCTGGTAACAGTAGGAGTATATATTAGAATGAAAATATTTTTAAATATGAAGGAACTGTCAAAAGTGAAAAAAGCTAATTATTTGGGGTTTTTTAAATGTTCAAAGCTTTTTCATAAAATTTGCTTGATTTTGGTAACTTTTTCCAATAATAGAATTCTGCAATAAAAAAATGGAAGCTTCATCCCTTCTCTGCACACTTTCAGCATGCTGTAGGTCAGTGTACTGAAGCTCATATACAGCATTTGAAGCCACGCATAATAATGCTGCTTTTCATACATCTATGCAATGGCAGAATCATTAGGGATTGGAAGGGACCTCGAGAGATCGTCTAGTCCAATCCCCCTGACACAGCAGGATCACCTAGACCCAGTCACACAGGCAGACATCCAGGTGGGTCTTAAATATCTCACAATTAAAAGCCACTGCAAAAAATTATGTTCCTGTTCCCAATTTCCAAATGAACAGAAGACTCACAAGAACTCCAAGGAGATTATAGTATATTAATAAGTATTAAATATATGCATTAAATAGATATTAATACATATGGAGATATGCATTAAGAACTAGAAACTTTCCCAAACTTATTAATTATTTTGACTCCCATACTATCAAGATTCCATGTAGGAATTCCTAGGGGGAGGGAGAAATTCAGGGCTAATGATTTCCTCTTGCAGTTTCTCCCCTTGCAGAATACCTTCACTTCCCCAAAATTATTCAGAAAATCAAATATTCTCCTGTGTTATACCAAAATAGTAACTTCTCTCTATTCATTTGTACATATTTTTTAAAGATTTGACTCAATCGCCAGCTTAGGTTTTTCAGTAAAAAGATTTGCCTACCTGAAACTTCCAATTTTCAACAGTCAAATAAGTTTTGCTCTAGCTTAAATCAGCTTGGTTGCATAAGCCCCCATGTTTCCATAATATACACAGATCCATAAAAGAAGAAATATGCCAGTTTTGCTTTCCTATCCTTTTTAATCCAATAATGCCTGTGATATCCTTCAAATGTTTTGAGGGAGCAGAGTAGGAACACCATTGAGGAATGTATACTTTGAGAGCACTTTTGCTATAAAAAACCCCAAAATATCCAAAAATAGTTAACTGTTGCTCCTTCTGCAAAGTTATCTCTATTTATGGTTTACACAGCTTCAAACCTCACCCAAACAAAACAGCACTTCCTGATTTTAGTGCAAGTGTTTCAAAATGAAATTATTTCCATAAAATGACATTTGAAGGCTTTTTACACTATTTTGTTGCAACAGCACATTTTCATGTCGACTTACTTCTTTAAGAAGTACATCCAATTGGATGTACAATTCATAACTTCACGTCAAACCATGCTATTTTGAAAAAGGCTTTACAATGACAATAAAAATCAGTAAGGCTTTTAATTACTCCTTTCTATTATGCCAATACCATCAGATGTTCCTCATCTTCCTCTTCACAATTTAAATGTCAGTACTAAAAAACTGTAACTAAGCCAAAGGAACAACAGAACATCCATGTAAGCTTATTCTAAGCCAAGGTCTACTTAAATTACTCATGAAGGTTGAAGAGATGAAGTGAGTCTTTTTATGTTTTACCTACCTGAGCATAGCCTAACCAAGACTTTTTTTCCTTTCTGTTTTTGATGCGGGATGTAGAATTGTATATGTGGCCCTGAAAAGCAAAAAACTCCAATCATTCAACAAATATCAAAGGGACAATTTTACACATAATCATTTAACATCTAAAGAACAGGGTGTTCAACCCTGTTGAGGAGAAATTGCAGTAATTTTTATCCAAATAATCATAGAAGCTCAGACAAACCATAGAAGAACTGCTCATTAGGAAGCTACAAAAGACTCTATAGAAGTATTATAAACATTGAGTTTAATCAAATTTTAAATCATAAAAGTTTAGTTGAAATACTAATTAATTCATCAGATAAGAAGATACCACATTACCCTCACTGTCCCGCTATATCCAGAGCCAATTTTGTAAAGCCCATCTTTACATAACAGATAGAGGAAAAAACCATCACTCTGAAGTAGGCACTGGTCATCTTCATCTACAGATATTTCTTTCAATGGCCATTTGTGCATCAAGGCTGCCTTCTTTATTCCATTACTGAACCAGTCCTGGATTTGGATTTTGCCCACTAGAACTGCCTGCACACTCCGCTGAAGAGAGTTTAAAATGGTTGGCACCTAAACAGTGAAACGAAACGGGGAGTGAGTGAAAGAAATTACATTTTAAATTTTAAATTTTAAAGTATTGTCTTTTCTGTTCTAGCTCCACCTCAAAAAAGGCAAAGAAATACCTACAATAACCTCAAAAACAGCAAGGGGAGAAAATTAACTGCATTTATACAGTATGTCTTCAAAATCAGGTACACATCATTTGCATAGACTCCCAGATATAGAAAAGTTTTAGGGCAAGACCTGAATTGTCTGACAAGCATGGCTGCCATTATTGGTGAGGATAGCAGAGATTGCTTGCAATGTTCTTCCAGTCTCTCCCCAAGCAGCCACCAAGCTGAAGAGGCAAGCACAGGACAGTGCTGTCAAGGCTTGTCCTGTACTGTCATTCATTCCTGTGCTTCGGACAGTTATCTCCAGAAGAAGCTGGAATAGGGATTCTGTAGACAAAACACAACAACTACATCAACAAGTCACAAAATCACATCAAGCAAATTGCCAATCAATGAGACTTAAACTCACAAAATACTTTATACATCCTTCCTCAGCCAGTAGGTTTAGCCCTATTTCCACACAGAAAAGAAAGCATCCCACTGAAGCAGGCCTCAGACATCCTCGTCATACTTTTTCAGCCAGAAAACAGTCAGTCTTGATATTCACAGTGGCCAGAGAAACACTAAGTCCTTTGTTACAGCTGAACACTAATAAGAAATTGGCCAGAAGGAGTTACTTTGCTCAGTCTACCTCATCACTGAGATGACAGCCTTCATCAAACCTCTTTGATCTTTATGATCATTACCATGTTGAAGAACATCCCATTTCTCAAAAAAGAGCATTTCAAATCAAAGCTTGAAATTCTTTTGATCGTATACCTCTTTTCAAGCATTGTTTAGAGGCTGACCATCTGTAACAATCAAGTTGTGAACAGAACTCCACCTCCATTTTTGTGTTAGTGTATACAAATAGTAACTAAGGCAGCAAACAAAACAAAGCCTTTCAATCCTCTGTGCATGAATTCAAACTAAACACTTCCTGTAGCAAATTACTATCATTGCAAACGGAATATTGTTTGGCCATAATATAGAAAGACATTCACAGAAATGTCTTAAGATAGACCTTATTTTTCTTAAGCAACAAATGCTATAGCTGAGCCTTCCTTGCAGTTTTATAAAACAGTAAAAGCTATGAATTAACAAAAGATAATTGGATGTTAACTTAGAGGACATCCATCCATTAGGAGTTCATTGCTAAAAACCATTTTCTTCTGCCCAACACAGTAAAGATGTATGTTGAGATATTACCTAGGACTTCAGGAGGCTCTGACTGCAGGCCTTCTGGTTGCTGGCCCTGGAGTACATTAAGTAGAGCTTGTAGGCTCCTAAGACACAAGGATGGGTGAGAAAATCTCGTCTCCTTTATCAGTTCAAAGACTTCACATAATCCAACTTCAATGATCTAAAGAAATACAGATATTTCAGATTAGTATATTTCATATTAAAGTTTCTTCATTAATTTTTATATTGTTAGCATTTTTTTTATTGTCACCAATAAAGGTATATCCCAGTGTTCACATAACAAGATGGCTATTGGAGTAACAAAAATATAGAATACAAGAGAAATTCAGAAGAGAATCAAAATCAAGAAGTCACTTACACAACTGTACTAGCAAATATTACATGAGAGTAATGTAATTATACATGAAAAAGCCTATTTAGGCAGAGTAATAGTTTCCTGAAAAAGGAAAGGGAACTTGATTTTTTGTTTTGTAAGTATGATGAACTGTTTCTCTGAGTCCTTCTACCAAGTTCACACTTTATTTGACAGACCTCTTTCTCCTTGTTCATTAATGCAAAACCAGCAAGCCATGACTGGTTTGCAACCTGACTTGCCAACTTGAGCAATGACACTGAGTAAGCATTTAGAGTGCTTAATATACATTCAAACCTCGAGTGAGATCTAAAGACCAAGTGTGGAAACAAATAAAATTGTTAACGGAAATGGCACTCATGCTTTGAACAGATCTATTCTGACAGGCAGCCATAAGTTCTACTGGATGCCCTGTAGCTGTCTTGCTGTTGCTCGATTTCTTTCCACTTCTGTCTTTCAGAAGTTGTTTTACCACCTGTGATTTTTGGAGGAAGAATAGAAACATAATAAAATAAAGTCTTCAAAGTGCAGCAGCAATTCTCCTGCAAACTACACCTCACATTTTGTAACTTCGGTGAAGTGAGGGAAAACACATACATGGAATCTACAGGGGAAAAAAAACCTGTCAACAAAATAATACAGTACAGATGGTTTTGCCAGGATCCAAAACTCAGCATCATCTCACAGGCTAAAGAATAGAATGCAAAGCAGTACATTTTTAAACATACTTCCTTCTCATTGACAGCATGTTAAGAGAAACTGAGAAGTTTAGTGTATACTATCCAAACTTCAAACAAGAAGAGCTCACTCATCAGCTGACAGAAGCAGCTGGAGAAAGCAGAGAACCTAATACAGTGAAGAAAATAACGTGACCTTCCACTACAGCAGGAATCAAGCAGGGATTTTGCCTAATCTGCACAAGTTTTGGGCTGGGGTTTTTTTAGTCTGAGATGAACAGACTGGGTGGACTTCTTAAAAACATCTCTCACCACCTTAACATATATATATTAGGATGAATGCATTTATTTTGTGGTTAGAGGTTGCAGGGCAGATGGTTGGACCTGACACCCATGACGGTCTTTTCCAAACTTGAGAGTTTCACCATGAGAGTGGTGAGAGCCTGGAATGGGTTGCCCAGGGAGGTGGTGGAGGCCCCATCCCTGGAGGTGTTTAAGGCTGGATGAGGCTCTGCCCAGCCTGATGTAGGGTGGGGTGTCCCTGCCCATGGTGTGGGGGTTGGAACTGGATGATCCTGTGGTCCCTTCTAACCCTGACTGATTTTATGATTCTGTAACTTCTTCCCAGTGAGGGTGACAGAGCACTGGAACAGGCTGCCCAGGTGGGTTGTGAAGTCTCCTTCTCTGGAGAGGTTTGGAGCCCACCTGGACACATCACTGTGCAGCTTGATCTGGGGCATCCTGCTGTGGCAGGGGGATTGGACTGGATGACCTTTTGAGGTCCCTTCCAATCCCTAACGTTCTGTGATTCTGTGAGATATAACTACAGCCATTTTCTGAGCAGCTGTCTTACAATGCTATTCTTTATTGCCCACAAAGAACATATCACCTTTAGATCACCTACTAGCTCAATTTAAACAGTACCCAGCTACTTGCCTTTGGAAGTTTAATAGGTGGCTCTTTGGATTCCTCTTCTTCATCGCTGTCCGAATCCCCACTCTGTACACTGTTCTTTGAGGCGAGAGACACAGATGCTTCCTTTTTTTGCCACTCCAACACACAATGGCGGACATTGCAGTAAACATTGAAAGCTGAAGGGTTGCTATGTAATCTGATATCTGGTATGGTTATTGTATTCTCTAGGTTTTCAGTCTGAAAAACAAGATTGGTTTTAAAGTTTACTAAAAGTTTCAAGCTTTGCTTAATACAAATAATCTCAACAGTCTCAAAAATTTTAGCCAAGCAAACAATTCTCACACTGGACAATGAACTTCCCAGTTGAAGTACCAAATGTATTTCAGGCAGGAAAGAAAGGAGGAAATTTCTACATACTCCATCTGCCTTTAGTCTCTACCTCTCATAATTTGATAAGGATTCTAGGATGGAAAGGGAAAGTAGCTTAGGCTACAGAATGGTCAAAACCTGTGCCACTAGCAGAATTCAGGATTTATCTTCTTAGCAGGCATCCAGTTTTTTGTTTGCTTTGGTTGGGTTTATTTTAGTTATCCTCACTGAATTTTAAAATACAGTATTTGTTATTTGTTATTTTTAATATACTGGCAAATAATAAAAATAAATTAAGCTGTGTGCTAAATGTGTATTTGAAATTAAAAACAGTATTAGTTGTTTTCTCATTAAATGAAAACAGAAGAATAGTTCAAAACCTCCACTGGCAGGACGCTGCGGACAGTTATTCTGCTACCATGATCCACAACCTCCTTGCTATCTACTACTGGTGTATTAGCGTCAGCCACTGCCAAGACCCAGAAGAGGCTCCATGAGGCTGTCATTAGACTTGGAAAGACAAGAAGAAAATTTTTTTTTAAAAAAAACCCCTTATAAATTCTTTCAAACACTCTCCCTTTCTGCAACGGTAGTTGGGACAGAAGGAACAACAGATTTAAACAAAGAAACAAACAGTCACACTGAAAAAAAATATCCCAGGCACAGTTATACTTTCATACCAGTTGTGTTATTAGTGAAGACTAGGGCTGGTTTGAGCACAAGCTATCAAAAACTGAACTTCAAAGCATACAGGAGGGAGAAAGTCTCCATAATACCTTGGTGTAGACACTGCATAAGGAGAAAAAGCCTAGGCTACGTGTACAGGACAAACATGCTTGAACATGCAAGGCAAAATTTGGAGGAGCATCAGGCCAGGTTGAGTCAGGCTCGTGACTAACTTCACAAGATGGGTTTCTTTATTCTTGAGGGTTAGTGAGGGTGAAGGGTTTCTGTCTTTTTCTTTCTTTTTATTTAAGAGGGCTAGATATTGTAAACAAGCACATTCATTTGGCAGGAGAGTTCACCTTGAATTATATTAGAGTGATTTGGAACAGATCAGGAAGGAAACACTCGTGCATCTGTGAAAGCAGTGAGGAAGACTTCAAACTACAGAGAAGGTCAAAGATGTCTGAGAACCAGTGAACTGGATAATGTTTTAATGGATGATTTATTTTTTATACAGTATGGAAGGCATAGTTTGTACATCAAAACGTTATCTACATGTATTTTCTATTATTACTAGAAATGACACTGGTTTCAAAACTAAGACCATTTAACATCAGAGATTCAAAAAAATAACCAAAAATTCAAAATATTTCTTCAACAGTTGTAACTTCAAAAGTATAAACTTTGCTTTACTTTTCACTGTACTATTAGTCTAACTGTACTGACACATACTTGCATATCTTTTCTTTCCATGATGACTACCAGATTAATGCAAACTAAAACAAGAAGCAGCAAAGGCTTACTCTGTGGCTGATTTTGCTCTACACAGTGTTAGCTTTCCTTACCAGTACTAGCAGAAGGAAATAAAGATAATTTAAAAAAAAAAAAACACCAAACTGGAAAAATGCCCCTCAATATATACTTAAACTTTGGGGTTTATTTCCTTTTTTGTAGTGCAACACAAGTTCTAACAATAAGCACTCTGAAATAATAATTCTGCTATTAAGAACCCACAATGTTAACCAGGGTAAGGCCTCAAAATGCAGCCTCCTATATTACTCTGGTAAACTGCATCAAAATAGATTTGGACTGAAAACAATCAAAGAGCTCCTACACACATTAAAATACACACAGAAAAATACAGTTATAACAGAATGCTTCTGTATGTCAATTATCAACACACAAGACTTTTTAGAACTGCCACAGAATATCAGCTTTCAACTTTAAAGTGGGATGAATTGCATAGGTTAAAAAAAAATTAAGTTAATTATGCATTTCCTAGTTTACTGACAGTTACAGGAACAGAAAACTACCTGCATCCTCTGAAGTTCACCTATCTAATTAATATTACACATTGTACCATAACTTCTGTGAAGTTTCGATTCCAGTCCTTTCTTGTCAAGAGTTCTGTAGCTCATGTAGCCTCTTCTGACATACGTTGGCCAAACTGTTTAACTAGCACAGATAATTTTAGACATTACAGTGCTAGATAAAACGTCCATGTATGTTTTCTTGATTATTAATATGCTGACTAATTTTCAGAAATAAACTCCTTTCTTAGTCTCAAGCTTTATAAAACTACCTAGAAATCCCTTGAGTAACGCTTGTTTCTCAATGTCTTGGCTTGTGAAAACAGGTTCAAACTCAAGAATCATTGTGACTTTCACTGCTTACCATCTTACATTTGCAGGGAAAAACCCCTCAATTAAAATGACATTAAATGAAGCAGCATCTGAATGCTTAGCATGTCGCAAGGCAAAAGAAAGGTCTGGAATGACAAGACACTTTTTTTCTAATTGCAGAGTAGGAAAGGGAACTTCTAATCATCATCCTGCTCTCCCTCATTCCCCATACAAACTTCACATGGTAAAAAACACTAACAATTTATTAGCGATCAACTTCCTCGAGTCTTTGATGGGCTTTGAGTGTCAGTATTTACGGTTTCCAGGTGTTCAAAACAAGCATAGCTCAAAAGTGAACCTAATACCAGCCTGCTGTATAAACATTTTCTTTTAGATTTATTTCACAAAAGGAGAAGATGGAGCTGATTAAGAAACAGGAAGAATTTCTGACTCTTTAATGCAGACACTTCTTCAGTGATCACTTTTATCTTTTTTCTTCAAGAAATGTATTCAAAACAGACATGAGCAATTTTTCCATGATGCTGCCTTTGCTGATTACAAGAGAGGTCAGGATGTACTCAATCAAGTTAGGAAACTAGGATTTAAGTTCATTCTATCATTAGCTGGAATACTGTGTCCAGTGCAAGAAGGACACAGAACTGCTGGAGAGAGTCCACCGCAGAGCAATGAAGATGATGAAGGAAGCAGAACACCTCCCTTATGAGGAAGGCTGAGGGGGCTGGGTCTCTCTAGCTTGAAGAACAAGAAAATGAGGAGTGAGCTCTTTAATGTTTATAAATACATGAAGAGTGCGTGTCAGGGGGATAAAGCCAGGCTCTTCCCAATGTCATCTCATAGAATCATAGAATCATTAGGGATTGGAAGGGACCTCAAAAGATCATCTAGATCAATCCCCCTGCCACAGCAGGATCACCTAGACCAAGTCATAGAATCAGTCAGGGTTAGGAGGGACCACAGGATCATTCAGTTCCAGCTCAGGCTAGCCAGAGCCTCCTTTGTCCTGTCCAGTGACAGGACAAGGGGCAATGGTTGTCAGCTGGAACATAGAAGGTTCCTCATCAATATGAGAAGGAACTTCTTCACAGTGAAGGCTATTAGGCGCTGGAACAGGCTGCCCAGGGAGGTTTGTGGAGTCTCCTTCTCTAGAGACGTTTAAAACCTGCCTGGATACGTTCCTGTGCAACTTGGTCTAGGTGATCCTGCTGTGGATTGGACTAGATGATCTTTCACAAGGTCCCTTCCAATCCCTAACGTTCTGTGCATCTGTGTGAATCTGTGAGGTTCACAGATGCATGAGACACCTTTCTGTGGCACTGAAGATAAGGTGAAGAGCAAAAATAACTTCTGCATCTCTAAATGTCCTTTTCTTCAAAGCTCCTGCAACACAGCAATCTAGATCTCTAGAAGCACAGACTCTAGGATATCTAAGTAGTAAGACAAGATAATGGGCTCTGCATTTTTTTCTCCTAAAGCATTTGGTTTCTCAGAATTTCTCAGCATTTCTCAGAATATGAAATTGCTCTCATTTTCAAAAAGAAAAGCTTCAAGACTAGAAAACATAATTGTGCTTTTTGAAGGGCTTTCATAAGAGCTGTAAGAATGTGAGACATTTTGAAATCTTTATTTTTGTTATTTCATTTGGTATCATATTTAAAATGCACTTTAAGACACAAGATGAAACACATGCTGCAAATTTAACAGATACCCAGGATTTGTCACATCTTTGAGTGCTAAAAATCTGTGTTAGACAGAATGTCTAAAATTACATTTTGGTGAAAAGGAAAAGCACTTTTGAAACATCATTTCCTTCTTACAAAATGTGCAATATTAAGCTGCAAAAAGCAGACTCTCAACTGAAACCACAGAAGGCAAGACAACAGTGATGAAAAGGACACTTCAATGGTCATAAGGAGTAAGACATCTTTTTCAGAGGGACAGAGAATCTGTAAAGGCTTAATAAAACTAATTAAATCCTCCACAAAAGTTTTCTGTGTTGTAGGCAGCCAAGACAGATGACGTTCCCTAAACATTTAAGATAAAATTGGAAAATTTTTTCTTTTGAAGTCTGAAAGGATACTGAAGAATGAGCAATTCAATCCTGAACTGAATAATAAAATCTCTATGTGAGTCTGAGAAACTGCAATGCCATTTTAAGAGAAGATTCATGAACACAGTCTTAATATATAAAGATAAAAATTTGTTTCTTGTGTATTTTTTCCCTAAAAGACAAGAGGCAATCTTATGAGAGAGAGGATGAAGTGCAGATGTCTATACTGTTGTGTGACTCATCCCTGAAACAGTTCCTGCTAAGTTAAACAGCCTGGGTTCATCACAAACAACAATCAGACTCACAAGTGTTTTTCTCAGCCTTTTCTAATGTTCTAGTGTAGTCAAGTTAAAAAGTAGGAAAAACAAAACCCTATGGTCTCCTTTATACTTGTCTCACACTAAAACAAAATGTTGATCCAAAAGATATAATCCATATAGAGCTTATTTACTTCCTATTTACTTCCTTCCTCTTGAATCAGATGACTACAATAATTCTCAGATGCAGTGGAAATAGGCTCTATAATGTAGGAGAGGAAATTTAATCTGTTGTTAAAGATAGG
Source organism: Rhinopomastus cyanomelas (assembly GCA_013400115.1). NCBI lineage: Eukaryota > Metazoa > Chordata > Aves > Bucerotiformes > Rhinopomastidae > Rhinopomastus > Rhinopomastus cyanomelas. The sequence continues at coordinate 186,740 of VXBP01010179.1, forward strand.
TGAGGCTATAATAAACATCTGATCTAACCTGTGTGTAACACAGAGCACGGAGCGTCACCAAATTCTCTGAACAGTTCAAACATCTCTTAGTAAGGGATGCCCTCTTGAGGGTGACACGCTACATCATGCAAAAGTCACTGCAAACACTGCCAAAGTATGTGAGAAACGTGGTTGTTTCATTAAAAACTCTCAATTTGTGTTGCATGATCCACCTCAGACATCTAACAATTAACTTAGCAGTAGATTTGTCTGCTACATGAGCTGTCTTTTCTGAGTTGTGTTTTTTTCCTTTAAATTAAATAAAGCTCAACAAGTCAAGGTTCAAAACTTCTGCATAAACTACAGTGGTGGATGATGATCACTGGAACTATCTTCTCTGTCTCACTCCAGTTTTTCAGTACTCTTCAATAACACACCTGGAGTATTGTGTCCAATTCTGGGCTCCTCAGTTCAAGAGGGATGTGGAGCTTCTGGAGAGAGTTCAGCGTAGGGCAACAAAGATGATAAGAGAGGTGGAACACCTCCCTTATGAGGAGAGGTTGAGGGAGCTGGGTCTCTTTAGCTTGGAGGAGACTGAGGGGTGACCTCATTAATGTCTACAAATATTTGAGGGGTGGGTGTCAGGAGGATGGCACTGGGCTGTTCTCGGTGTCATGTAGTGATAGGACAAGGGGCAATGGTTGTAAGCTGGAACATAGGAGGTTCCACATCAACCTGAGAAGGAACTTCTTCACAGTGAGGGTGACGGAGCACTGGAACAGGCTGCCCAGGGGGGTTGTGGAGTCTCCTTCTCTGGAGATGTTCAAGACCCGACTGGACAGGTTCCTGTGTGACTTGGTTTAGGTGATCCTGCTGTTGCAGGCGGATTGGACTAGATGATCTTTCGAGGTCCCTTCCGATCCGTAATGATTCTATGATTCTATGATTATGTCAGCTGAAGAGGGTGAATGCTGCCTTTCCATCCCATCTCTCAGCTGAGTATCCTAAGCAGCACTTTTCTGTGCTAACAGTAAAGTGGGAAAAGTCTAGGAGGTACAAATGGGGGAGAAAAGCAGAACAGCATACTTATGGGGTTGAGGTAAGCTGTACGTCCTGTGCTTTCATAGTGATAACTGCAGCAAAATTAAAAAAAAGAGGTGAGGGAGTGCACAGGGGCATGAATTCAAGGTACTACACCCATGTCTAATAATCACACATTTGTTTTCTGTGTAGAAGTCACTTCACTCAGTACCAAATTTCTAAGACCAAACCACACCGCACCCACATGGAAACCTTTTATACCTCTGTTTAAAAAAGAAAGACACTAAACCACAAACCTAAAAGTCAACAGTAGTTCAAATACAAGTGATCATAATATGACCCCAGCTTAGAATCAAAATAAGGCACAAAGTACAGGGATGCATTAAATTAATGCTTTCTACTTCAAATGTTTGAACATTTAATGCTTAAATGGTCAAAATAATTTTCTTTCAGTGCTCAATTACATTTTTTTTTCATCTTTTCTCCTCTTTAATGACTCAATTCTCATATTTAATAAGTGCAGGGTATAAATACAAAATCTTTGGGTTCCTTTAGCTTACCAAGCCTCTACCAAGCATATTAGGAGAACGCTCCCATTCTCTGTTCAGTCTAAAAGACCCTGGTCCCCAAAAATAAATTGGCTCACAAGCTCGCCTGCTCAGAAAGTTCAGCAGCAAAAAAAAATCTTTTCAATCTACCCTATTATAAGACTTCAAATGGAAACTCACATTTTCCTTTCACTACACACATCTGGTTTTAAACATTCCAGTGCAGAACTGATTGTTGTGCTTATTCTGTATATGGGCATGGAAAACCAAACCAACAACAAAAACCAAGGAAACAACAAAAAAACCCAAACCCACACAGCTCCATCAGTAAACAGAGTTTGACAACCTAAAGACATGAAGCTGACTGTATCTTTCCCTTTTCAATTGCATTTTCAGGAAATACACATTTCCCCTCCATCACACAGGAATAAGCTGGAGTGCTGTTCTGTACCTCTGTGACTCAGACCAAATACCAGTTCTCTACTGGTGAACCCTGGCCTGTGTCAAAGACTGTCTAGAATAGAGGTAACAATGAAAGCCATACAAAATTCCATTACTGTTTTGAAAGAGAAAGACATCTCGATGTTCCAAGTAGAAACTGTTTTAAATCCAAGAAAAACCTTGAAAACAACCCTCCACAGGCATGACATGAAGAGGCAATCAGATCAGTTGGTGCCAAATCTTTAACTGCTGACAAGAACCAGCATGTACGTGCATGTTGTCTTTGACTGGATCCTGTAAATCCATTTATCCAGTGCAACCACACACTGCAAGATTCCCCTCATATTTCTAACTTCGTTTTCTGTGTTGACAGTGGGTCTGATAAAATCATGGAGGGAACAGGGCTAAAACTTGTAATATCATAGCAAATGAAAAAAGGCCGAAAGAAATTCAGTTTGGACCAGAAATACTTTGCTGTCCAGCACTAAGAAAAGACATGAAGATAAGCCCCTTCTATACCATAGACTGGAGCTGCACTGCTTGAGATAAGCAGAACAATCTGGTATCTATCCAACAGAGCAACACCAAATGAAGAGATACAGGGCTTGTTTCACCCTCCCAAAGTCATCTGTCTTATGACAGCATAACCACAGGAGGTTTGGCAAATATGGATAAGATGGTCAATTTGATCAACAGAGTATTCCTGTTATAAGTGCATTCAAGAGACCCGAACGTGTTTTCACCGGCTATTTTAGTGGTTCTGTCCTTCACAGCCATTCAGAAATGAGCTACTTTGTCTTTACTGACTGCAGTGGGACCCAGGAAAAAGGTTTCTGTGCCTGTAGTGAGCTCTCATGAAACAACCCCCCAAGACTCTGGCTTTTTCTTTAATAGAGAAAGAATGCAGCATAGCAGTATTTCAAAATCCTGTTACTTCTGCTTAGAAGTCTTCCCTGCAACAAGTAAACTTTAAATAAAAACAGATCATGCTGATCTATTCTATTATGTAGTCATTCTCAAAGGTAATTCTGGATTCCCTTTCTTCTTTAGCCAATATGAACAGAATTATTAGCAGTATCCTCTGCCTGCTGGCTAGACCCATGCATCTCTTTAAACTGTAAGACTACCACAGTTAGTTACATCTACAGTTTAGGAACTGGAGAACTGCAAGTGCTGTTCATATTATTTGATGCTGAACATTAGTAGCAAACACAGCTGCATAAGGTTAACATTCATATAATATTAATGCAGAATACAATAAACAGACAAGTGGTCTATTCTCCTTTCTACACAAATCAATTGCTAGTCACACTTTTTTTCCCTTGCATTTCTCTCCATTTAATTTACTTGTCAAATCAGAACTTTCTCAAGGTAGTTACAGACTCACCTTGTTGCGTGTTTTTACTTTCAATTTAGTCTTCTGTTTCCTTTTCAATTTTTTCTTGCTAAAAAGTTTCTTAGTTCTGAAAAAGAGCAGAAAAGCCGTAAGAACAAAAGAAGTCAGCTACTTCCCCCTATCCAATGGCAAATAACAGCATTGGCAGACCAGAAAAAGGTCAAAACTCTTCTAAATTTTTTCTCCCAAGAAAAGGAAACCAACACAGGCAGAACTGCAGAGTATAAATTAGAACATAAAGCACCCAAAATAATGCTTCCTAACGCTCTACTGATTTAAAGGTCTTGACTCTTATCAATGTGGGCAGAACACATGCCAGAACAGACAAAAATTTGTGTTTTCTATTGTTTTACCCTTTACTTCTATTACAAGTCCATCAGTGCTACGCTGATGTTAGAAATAAGAACTAACGATGCTCAGTAACACAACCTCTTGGTACAGAACACATGTTTAATGAAGCCTTTATGATACCAAGACTCAAATCTTCAAAGACAAAAAGAAAGCTTTAAGAGCTTATCATTCATCAGAAAACTTGGTGGAAGAAACTGCTACTTTTTAATACAGGTTTTTAGATTTTTGTCCAGACTTTTCCTATTCTCACTTCACAGGCCTCTCAGCCTACACAAGTCTCATTTCCATCCCTTTTTATTACAGTTCTAGCTAACACACACTCCTCTAACTCTGTTCTGCCCACATGTCATTCCTATCACATTCTTTTTCTCCCCCACTTTCCTACCCAGTTAAAAAGACAACACAAAAGAAAGGCAGGCATGAAGCACACACATACAATTATTTCCCTCATCATCCCTTGGATGACTCTTTGAGATGTATGCTTTTTAAAGTATTCTGCACTTCCCTGGTCTGCTCAGATTACAAGCCTTCCACCAGAAAAGGCAGATATTAACTGTGCAGCACACAGCTCATCCTGCACAGGATTTTAAGCAACAGCTACTAACATTTCTCTGAGCCACTTGAGTATTATTCTAACAGTTCACAGTGTGGATCCTTTGGAAGAATAAAACTATGGAATCAGAAGCTGCACATTCAGGTAACAAACTGGAAAAAGAGAATCTGAAGAATCTTAGTATTTTACTCAAACAAGTTTGATCTGAGGGACTGAAAACATGGGGCTTACTACTCTCACCAGCACAGCATTCAACCTGCAAGAGTATCCAAGTCTCACCGTCCCACAGTCAAAAGCTGGAAACTAAAATTACGACTAACAACCACCAGTGAGAAAACAAGCTCAACCGAAGAGCCCCTGCACTTTCAAGTATACTGCAAGTATCCCAAGAAAACCTTCTGCTAGAATTTTCCTCACCTTTCACATCTTCAGCTATTAACAAAGAGGGAGGTACATTATTCATACCAAGACAGTTCCTACGGAGCTCACAACTCTTTTAAGGAAATGTCACCATTACCCTGGAGCTCAATTAAGAGAAGCAATGCAGTGAGGGTGAACCCACTACTCTCCTTAGTAAATTAAAGCTTATGAAGAGAATCTAGATGATCTCCTAAGCTTCCTTCAACAGCAATGTTTCAATACACAACAGTATACAGCCTGTTTAAGAAGCGGGAGGAAGACACTTCATACACCTTTTAAAGGTCCAAACTTCTATAACCAAATTCCATAGCTCATTTCCCTATTTTGTTACTCTTATACAAGTTTTTCCTTCCTTATTAGAGTTGAAGGCAGCCAATCCTTATTCTGCTGTTAAACATGAAGAACAATGCAGTCCCTTCCATTCTGTGGCCACTCAATCTTCTTTCTCTGGCCTAAATAACTTTTTAAGAAACTTTTACCCTAAATTGCACATGTAGAAGTACTGATATATTCTGGATTATTACCAGACGCTCTCATTCGATACCACAAGTAAATCACAGGGACCCAACCTCAAAAACACCCTCCTGAGAACCTCCAAACTGACATTCCAATTCTCTTTATCAAGTCGGACTGATAATTATGCCTTTTAAACACATTACAAATTGGGATTATCAGAGACAACTTACTAAGCCTTTAAAAAAAAAGACACTAACTCAAGTTGCCAAGACATTTCAAATTAAACCATGCCTGCCAAATAAACCTTGCAAACTCTCCAAGTTGTAGTCTGTACATACAAGCACTTTATAATAATGCAAAATATTTCACAGGAGCAGTCCCTGTATTTTAATATAGTTCTCACTGTATGTGTACAACTAGAAACTCCCAAAATTAAGCCTTTTACATTCCCCCATCAGACTGGGCTCATTTCCAAAGTAACAAAATGCACACCATTTTGCAGAGTAACTTCATTTGTCAGTGATGCCTAGATACTGTTTTCTACAAGTAACAAGCAGGACAGATCATGGGCTTACTTTCTCACTCCCATTTCAAGTGATGGTGCTATAATCTCCTTCATTTGTAAATCAACCATTAAAGATGCTGCAAATAGAAACTCTTCCTAGTCACAACACTATGGCAGTCCTTATTTGAAGTTCTTGGTTTCAAGAAACTTTTAAGTCCAACCTCTGACCCAGCACTGACAGGTCACCACTAAAATCATGTCCCTAAGCACCAGATACACACATAATTTAAATATCTTCAAGGAAGGCAACTCTACCACTGCCCGGGGCAGCCCGTTCTCACACCAAACAACCTTTTCAGTGAAGAAATTCTTACTAATATCCAGCCCAGACCTCTCCTGGTGCGACCTACTGACTAGGAAAGTGCAGGATCTTCACCAACTTTTAGGCTTGAACAACTTTTTACATGGAAACGACCTGGGTATGCCATGTAGAGAACTCATCTTCATCTCCTTGTTTTTTCTTAAAACAAACCCTTGGACACCAGAAGGGTAGGAACAAGGATACCAAAATCCCAAAGGTTTTGTTGGAAAAACATACTTTCCCCTTATATGAAAATTAAACTTGAGAACTACTAAGTGATTAATCAAAAAAATTAAAAATAATCATCACTATTTTATCATCATTTCTAAGCATCCTATCTTTACTATGCTTAGTACTAACATGTTTATAATGTATCTGCATATAACATATAAAGACACAAGGCTGGCCACAGCTCTACTGTGATATACTAACACACCAAGAGGTTTCAACACCAAGTTAGAAGGGGTAAGATGTAAGTAAGTATATTCACGAACCAGAATGTTAAGTATTTTATGAGTAATTTCCTGTTGGAAACCATATGCATTTATTATAAGCCTGACTCTTATACTGCCAGAAGATTAACAAGACCTGGTGTGGCTTGGTTGGATTTTTTAGTTAAATTATTACATTATGGCTTCAGTTTTCAACTGTAAATCGTAAGCAGCCACGTACAAAGGTCCTGAAACGTGGTGCTAACAATCTGCTTCCAGTGGCAGAAGGCTGCTAGCCTTTAAATTTTAACTTAACTTTGACACTGTTTGCACAAACTAAATACTGATTATCAGCAGATCTTAGGCAGGGATTTTGCAAACTGCTTCACACCATCGAAACATTTCAGACCAAATCAGCAGATTGGAACCAGACCACAAAGGAAATGCAAGTCATATAAGCATAGAACGTGAAGATATCTTGACAAGAAAATACTTGTGACAAACTGACCCAAAAATAAGAAAGGTGCAACTGCAGCCTTCACAGAAAGATCTGTGGAGAATGAAAGCAAAGACCTAATATCTTTAACACCAGAACATGAAACAAGTGCCTCAAAGCAAAGAGGGGGGGAAAAATGTGGAGGATGGGCAACAGGTGACAGTTTTAGGAATAACAGCTGTTTGATTACCTAAGTACAGGTTCTCTTTAGCTTTGTGGCATCTGTAGTAGAAAGAAATACAAGCATGCTTAGTTCATTTGTATTTAAACCATAATTCCTATTAGCTAGTACTTGCAGTATTTACTACATTACAAGGGGATCACTTCAGTTGTCTTAACACCACTGCTCTCACTCTGTTCAGAAGAGCTGGAGGAACAAGAAATAAAGAGAGCACCCTACATCAAAGGCACAACAGTCCTGAACTGCAATTTAAAAGCTTAAATTCGAGACAGAAGCTACACGTATTGACTGTTCCAAATCAACTCAACATTGTTACTGAATTATTCAATATGGGTTAATATTAGTTTAACCTTATGTTAACAGTATCATAGAATCATACACTGGTTTAGGTTGGAAGGGGACCTCAGAGACCATCTAACTGAAAGCCCTGTGTCATGGGCAGGGACATCTCTCGCCAGATCATAGACTCATAGAGTCATGAAGATTGAAAGAGACCTCCAAGATCATCAAACCACCAACACCACTAGGCCCACTAAACCATACTTCCAGATGCCAGATCTACACATTCTTTGAACACTTGAAGGATGCCTTGTTGCCATTCTTTGAGTACACTCCAGAATCTCAATGTTTTTTTTGTAGTGAAGGGCCCAAAAGTGAACCCAATATTCAAGGTGAAGCCTCACTAGGGGCGATGGTTGTACGCTGGAACATAGGAGGTTCCACATCAACCTGAGAAGGAACTTCTTCACAGTGAGGGTGACGGAGCACTGGAACAGGCTGCCCAGGGGGGTTGTGGAGTCTCCTTCTCTGGAGATGTTCAAGACCCGACTGGACAGGTTCCTGTGTGACTTGGTTTAGGTGATCCTGCTGTTGCAGGCGGATTGGACTAGATGATCTTTCGAGGTCCCTTCCGATTGTAATGATTCTATGATTCTATGATTCTAGTAAGAAATGATCACTTCTCTAGTTGCGCCCACCACACTATTTCTGATGCAGGCAGGATGCTGTTAGCTTTGTGGGCACATTGCTGGCTCATGTTCAGCAACACCAAGTCCTTTTCAGCTGTGCAGTTCTCCATCATTCATCTTGAGCCTGTAGTGCTGCATGGGGTCACTGTGTCCAAAGTGTAGGACCCAGCACTTGTTCTTGTCAAACCTCATACAACTGACCTCAGCCCATCAATTGAGCTGGCCAGGTGCCTCTGCAGAGCTTTCTTATCCTCAAGCAGATCAACACATTCACTTAATCTGGTGTCATCTGCATTGAGGGTGCATGCAATTCCCACATCCAGATCCCTGATAAACATGTTAAACAATACTGGACTCAACAATGAGCCCTGGGGAACATCACTCATAACTGTCTGCTGTAGACCCCATTCAACCTGGCTTTGAACTCATCCAGGGAGAGCACATCCACAACCTCATTGGGCAACCTGTTCCAGTGCCTCACTAGTCCCATAGTGAGGAAATTCCTCCTAAGATCTAAAAAGCCTAAAATCTGCCACACCTGCCTCAGACCTTTCAGATTGCATGTGACAGTAAAGCAGCACCGATGATTGGGGGGAAAAAAAATTACTCCTCTGATGGTGTGACGAAACAGGAAAAACAACCATGCTGAGCTCCAACAGGGCCAGACCCCAAACGCTACTTATCGAGGTTTTTGGGTGATCTGGGGATTCCCTGAACGGGAAATCTTGGGGGAGAAAAGGGGGTCTAAATCAGGGGTCCTCAAACCCTGACCCACAGGCTGGATACGGCCCCCCCAGGGTCTCCAAAGCAGCCTGTCGGGGGTTGGGTGGGGAACCAAACAGCTGCAGATGACTTCCAGCCAACTGCACGGCCAGGCTGAGGAGGGGGGTGGCGGCATCAGCGAGGTGGGCGGCTCCCCTGTCTCTCCCTCCCTCCAGCTCCAAGGCAGGACAAGCCAGGCAGCACAAACTAGCCAGCACCAATGGGAAGCGCACATTGAAATATTGTTTTGGTTGGTGTAGCGGGTTGGGGATTCTCCACTAATTTTAGCAAGTAAGGTCTCGATGACATCTCGGACAAATTTGCCAGACAATGAATGGCTTAGGATACTGGATAAAAGTTTATTAACCTAGCTGTATACAGACAAAGAAAAAAAAAGGAAACCAAAAGAATAAAACAAATAAAAACCAGCAAGTTGGTGCACTCAAACCTAGAAACTGCGTCAAACATGCCATTACACTATCTGAG
>VXBP01010179.1:196809-215449 GCA_013400115.1 Rhinopomastus cyanomelas
CGCCGCAGCCCAAAAGGGCCTGCAGCACACACGAGCGGGCTACATACTTCCTCCTTCTTCTTCCTTTCTCTACTTCCTTCTTTTCTCAAAACAAAACCGCCCGCTCTGCTTTTTCATAGGCTCACCCAACACGGACATCCGGGGCAGGTCCAGGACCAGGGACACCTTCCCCCAGGACAAGTCCCCTGCGGGGGAGGAGTCCTCCAAAACAAAACAACTCCTTTTCTTTTCTTCTTCATGAAAGCAGAACTGCTGTAAGTTTGAAAACGCTAGCAATTTTCAAACCACAACAGTTGGTTACATCTGTTCTTCATTTTAAATATTGCAGTTTTTTTCCTGTTTTTTGTGCACTACTACAAATAAAATACGTGCAGTGTGCATAAGAATTCATTCATTTTTTTCCAAACTATAGCTCGGCCCCTGACAGTGTCTGAGGGACAGTAAACCGGCGCTCTGTTCAAAAAGTTTGAGAATCCCTGGTCTAAATCTCTCAGGGAAAAACCCGAGGCGGCTACGGGATCCATGCTCATCCAACAGCCTTACAGGGTGGTGTAACCAGAAGTTGTGCCCAGACCGTGCCGAGCTCAAACAGTGTCAGTCCCCGAACACTATTTATTGAGGTTTTTGGGTGACCTGGGGATTCCCTGAACATTAACAAATGTCTGGAAAGGACCCCAAAAGGCCAGTCTTTCCATTTCCCGGTCCCGACACATGACCACTCAAATTCCAATTCCTTGGTGACAGGTGTCTTCTCTGTGGAGATATTCAGCGTTGTCAATGATCAGACTTCCACCATAAATAATCCTACTAGAAAGCTCACTGTGACATCATTTCTAAAACTCAAGCTTACTGCAATTACATGCTATTGTTTCAAGTCTTTATTGTAGAAAAATCAGTTAGGTTTCCTCTTTTTCCATGACTAGCTTGAATTTATTTCAAGTCCAAGGAGAAAAAAAAGTCAGTTGATTAAGCAGTCTCATTTCCTTCAGCCTAAACCACAAATAATCAACATGAATGACATTTAATTTCACTATTCTCTCATAAATAGACATTCCTGCAGGGGGAAGAAAGTCATGAATTGCAAAGAAAAGGAGAACGGTTAAGAATTACTTCCAGTTTCCTATACAAAAGAATCCTTGTCACGCATTTTGTGGAGGGGAAATCTGAAACACTTCAACAGCATGACACTGCTAAGTCACATTGACTTCATAATTCTATATCATGTGTTGTAGTTTGCATTTGAGTGGTTTCCTGACAGGCATTGCAAAGTTGCTACAGCAACTTCTGTATTTGTTTTTTTTTTTTACTCTGCTCCTTCTAGACTTCTGTCTGCTTATTCAGAGAAGATGCACATGGCACTGCACTGGGCATGACAGCCATCTTGCCCTGGCAGCATGGTGAATGGAGAGAGCGTGAGAATACTCTTCAGAGATCAGCAGAAGAAAGGTTCTGCTTGTCTGTCTGCTGAAACAGATAGTTTCTCCCTTGTTCATGGACATAAAAATCAGGAAACAGAAGACTAGCTTGGAAACACACAGAACAGGGAACTGGACCTTAAAAGGCCCAGTGGAACTGAGGTGAGGTATGCATGAAGTGAATGGAGTCCATGCTTCCACAGAAAAAAGAAATGCTCAAAGCCTTTTCCCTTTGAGGCTGTGGAGATGGCAGCTCAGCCCAGTTATGTAACACGTTATTCATCTCTGTATGTCCTTGTTGAGGTTTTTATGTTACGTGAATGAAATGTTTTCCCCCAAATACAGCTAGTGTTAGGTTGTTCCTAACATTTCTTAAGTGGTTTTTGAACCATCCTTGGGTTTTATTTCAGCACGTCAATTAACTTCGTTGGTAAATCTAATCTCTGATCTGGTCAACTAATGACAAACATATAGAATCTGCCATGAAAAACTTCTACCTTTCCTTTAACTCACAGCTGGCTTTAAATCTTTGCTCATTGGTTTGTTTTGGGTTTGGGGTATTTTTAGGTGAGCATATTTAATTTACTGTCTGAATCCAACACTGAAGATGTCAATGACCAGGCTGAAGTGTTCAGGACCTGGGACAGATCCACATGCAGAACAAGAGATGCCACTCCTCACATGCTTCCCCCTTGGCAGGACCGCTCTGGAGTGGCTGAGTCGTATTAAGCCCACTCTACAGCTGTTGCATCTAGAACCCAGGTAGTCAAATTGACAGGCGGAAGGAAACATATCCAAAAATTCTACTTAAGAAAGGCTTCAGTACTGCCGATGGGACAACAGGGACAACATTAGCTTTCGTCACTGGCATGGCATCATAGAATCATGGCATCGTTAAGGTTAGAAGAGACCTACATCTGTTGGAAGATCAGCCAATGTTTCTTGGTGCAGGCTCAAGGTTAGAAGCAGAGTTCTGGTATACTCCCAGTTGATCTACTATAAGTGATAAGTTTTTGCTCAGTTCAGAGTAAGCTTGAAGTACAGACTATGGTGCCTTAGGCCCAAACTCAAATCCTAATTTTCAAATAAATTCAGTCCTTAAAGGTTTCTTTTGCTTACATGCATTCCACAAGTTATGGATAACTTGTGGAAAAAATTAGTGGTACACTAGTGTTAATACTAGCCAAGTACTAAATTTCCCAGGGTTCACCAAAAATCCATTTATGCCTAATTTATTAATTTATAACACATACAATTTCTTGGAGTACTTTTATAAATGTAGTGAACAGAATCTGCACTGAGAGTATCTTAAATCCTTCATTAATCTATTTTTTCAGTCAGGCACTGTTAAACAATTAGCTTTATACTAGTCTTCTAAAACCTTACACATCTTCAATGATTTCTCCAAGGTAATTCCCAATAGCCTAAAAAAATGCCTCAGACAATTTTTACAACCACTTTCTAAGGAGAAGTTTCACTATACTTGTGAAAATACCTGAATACTTCCTAGCCTGTATTTCACCCCTCATCACTGACTGTGATTGTTTTAACTTGATGTAAGACAGAGTTTTAAGCCACGCAGAAAACCAGGAGGTACTCTGATGAACTACAACACTGAATTTTGCCAGTTTTTTCTTTATCTTCTGTAAGCAGATGATCTAACATGTGATCAGACAGATGAAGGGCAGAGCCATTATAAAGAGACACTACAGCAATCACAATCTCTGCCTGGCTTCCCTATCTCCCATGTCATTTACTCCATGCTCCTAAGTGCCCCAAAACAGCTGTTAATTTGTAATGTAGCTTCAAGGCATCTCAATATCAAATACAATAACAGAGAATCAGAGCTGATAAATACCAGTGCACTTGTCAGCAAGGAATTTGATGATCTTCTGAGGTCCCTTCCAATCCCTAATGATTCTATTAACTTAATATTCACTGTCTTAATGCTACATTTGTTCAGCTACAAGAACTCCAAAATATAGGAAGAGGGATAAAAGGAATAAAAGGGATATAAAGGCTGGAGATACTATGTGAAGAGATCTCAAGATTGTGAGACCAAACTTTGTCCCTTACTGCAGGAAATAAGGTGCTTTTAAAATCTTATTTTACAGGGCATCCCGATTTTGTTAACAACTGAAAAGCATCTGGCAAACAAAACTAATGGAAAAAGAGAAAGAAAGTTCAACAGAAGTTTGGGACAAACAATAAGGGCTTACATGAGGAAACTGACAATAATATCAAACAAAAAGGAATTGAGCAAAACTTTAATGACCTAATCAACAGATGGAGAAGATGGTTTATGACCAGGGAACTAAACAGCAAGTAAAATATGCTAAGTCTGGATATTGGCATGGAGATGAAGATGTGCCAGTAACAAAATGCAAACAGCAAGTATTATTGTAAAGTGTGTAAGTTGCTGCTTGCCTTGCATACTTGCTTATTTTGGTACCACTCCACATTTAGAGAAACTATACTCTTCAGCAGCCTATCTTCTAAGAACCAGATAAACACTTTTTCTTGAAAGCAACTACTTAAGAGCCTCCACGTATAAAACCTCCCATGCAAGGCTACATATTAAGTGTCCTTACAATGAAAATCTCCTCTGACCTCGTTGTGATCTCTGTACTACTGTTACTTCATCTGCCAAGAATCCTAAGTATCTGCAATGACGAACTGCCTTACAACACGCTCCATGAAGCGACTCAAAGTAAACAGATAGTGTAATCAAAACACTGTACCTTCTACAAAGCTGGCTAACAGAATGTGTCACTTAAAAGCTGGTGCTTTAAGATTACATTTAGAACAGAAAATGAGAGATACGTAGAAAATTATTCCGTTACTGCTAGTCCTAATCTGTATTACCTACCTCCGAGTTCTGTCCTTAGCTCAATGGTTATCCTAGACTTGAATTTTCCTAAGGCTTTCCTTGCTTTGCTTTTTGTCGTTACAGAAACCTTCTTGTGATGACTAATTAGCCACAGCTAATAATTCTTTCCACTACTGAAATATCAACATGCTTTCAGCCACAGGAACCGTGTCAACAAACTGCATGAATAAAACCGGAAAATACCACTCCAAACCACCCCCCCCAAATCTATTCCTCTCTTAATAAACAAAAAGTCTTCTTGCAAACAACAGTTCCAAGAGTTTTTCAATGGTTCTTTTTTCCTATTACCTACAATACTTATCAAGTTTCCAGAAGCACCTACCATAGTCTAGCTAGCTGACAGGAAACACAAGACATAGATACAAACTGAAAACTGGTACATGAATACGTATCATGCATCTAGGCATAAAATGGAACACAAGAGATTCAAATTTTAACATGAAGGGAAACACTGTGTTTACAGGGAGGGTAATAGCGCTAGAACAGGCTGTCCAGAGAGGCTGTGAAGTGTCCATGTCTGGAGACTATCAAAGCTCAACTGGGTATGTTCAATGGGATCTGCTCTAGAAGAATGTGCTGTGGCAGGGGGGCTGGAGTAGATGCCCTCCAGAGGTCCCTTCCAACCCCTACCATTTGTAACGCAATAGTAAGTATCAGCAAGCTTTATGAAATACACATATGCACACAGAGTACATAACATACCATACATTTACATCATAAACTGACACATAATTTAACCTTGCAGACCACAAATAGATACAAATTCAAGCACCTGCACTTCTGAGGAAATACACTCATCTAATCCTTACACTGTAGCTTGGCAACAAAGTCCACAGAACTCATCAGAAAAAAAGATGCCTTTTGCTAATCCTATTTAGTATCCCTGGGTTTTACAGTATCTCTGACAAAAGAACACTTGCTTTGCGAAACACTTAACGACAAACACCTCGGGCTATCTGCAGTTTCAGGCAGAGTACAGCAAATGACAAGTCACTCTTTCTGCCAAAGTCACAGCCAGAGTAGCTCACCTATATTTTTGCCTGTTTTGATACATGAGAAGTTTGACCATATTTACTAACAAAAAACAAAGAGAGAAAAGGTGGAAAAAGCCTATCTATATCTCTTAATAAGCATTTTTAGGAGTCTGTATGTCATTTTAGGGTTTGGCATTTTTTAATAAAAAAGTCAATCATAGCAAATATGACAAGATCTGCACCTTTGGCCAACTTCCCATCTAAATACACCACCAAAATCACAGGGCAAGAAAGCTATCATATAAAGAATCATGTCAGCAGTGTTTTAATTTAGGCAAGATGCTCCATTAAGTTTAGGAAGAACTTCAGAAATAGCATGTTCCCAGTGGTTAATGACAGTATAACATCCTTAGAGCAATTACTATAGCAAGTAAACAACATTAATTCTACATTGTCTTCACCAAAGAGCACCAAGCCACCTGAAAACCCTTTAGTTTACACCTGTCCATGGTCTACCCTGTATAACAGCATAGCCTATATTTCCAAATAAAACAGGAGAGAAAATGGGTTGTTTTGAAGGGAAGTGAAATAGAGATGAGACTGTTCTGAAAACATACAAGCACAATGAAGATGTATGTTAGAAAGAATAATGAACTGGACAGCAGGACAAAGTCACAACCAGGTAAAAGGTGAGTCATAAGTAAGAATACATATAATTCATGGTGAAACAATCAAAATCATAAGAGGCTGAAATCATAAAAGCAGAAGAATAATGTCTTTATTTAAGAATAATCTCGATGCAGTACAAATGACTGGCTGCAAGTCTGTAACAAGATGAGTGATGTTATCAACTGCAACAAGGGAAACACTGGAGACTTAAGAGTTCAGAGTTTGACCCTGTTACGGTTAAAACTCTTAGCTAGACATTTTTTCAGAGTGACAGAAATCATGACCAAAATAATCTAAATACTGTATCACTGCAGCACAAGATAGAGGAGATGCTTCCAATTATTTTCATTTGCCAACGTGTAACGATTTTCAGAAGCAGTTTTGCATCACTGCAATGAATTTAAACTAGAAACAACAGGTTTATACATTCTGACCTTATTTTACTTTCTCTTTGTATGGTCTCCACCTAGGATAAAGACTAATAAGAAACGTGTATGCTTTGGATTTCTGATGAGAACAGTGTTGAAAACAGGGATGTTTTCATTACTGCTGAGGACTGGTCACACTGTGCCACACTTCTCACATGCCTTCATCTGCAAGCAGGATAGGAGTGCACAAGAAGCAGGGATGGGACACAGCATGTCATGTGTCATGCTGATGACACAGCTAAAGGCATGTTCAACACCATATGATGTTATGCTCTGCATATAAAACTGGGAGATGGAAGGAGTAACACGGGCAGTAGTTGGCCTTGTCTTCCAAAGTCATCATTCTGCATGACAGAGCCCTGCCTTCCTGAGATGGCCAACATCAAGCTGACAACAGGAACTACTGAAAGAATCCAACAGGGATGCAACTACGAAAGCCAAGGCTGCCATGGACTCAAACCTTGCAAGAGAGGTCAAGGGCAACAAAAAGGGCTTCTTTAAATACATTGCATGCAAAACTAGAACTAGAGACAATGCAGCCCCCCTGCTGAATGAGGTGAGTGCCCTGAAGACAAAGGATACAAAGAAAGCAGAGATGCTGAACACCTTCTTTGCCTCTGTCTACACTTCTGAGGGCTGTCCTCATATGCAGCCCCAGAGGAAGCTGGAACAAAAGAGGAGTTTGCCCTGGTTGATGAGGACTGGGTTAGGGATCAATTCAGCAAACTGGATGCACATAAATCCATGAGTCCCTGATGGGACTTGCAAGTGCTAAGGGAGACAGCAGAAGTCATTGCTAGGTCACTCTCCATCACCTTTGCTAAGTCCTGGGGATCAGGAGAGATGCCTAGGGACTGAAGGATAGCAAATATCACTCCAGTCTTCAAAAAGGGTAAGAAGGAAAACCCAGGTAACTATAGACCGGCCAGCCTCACCTCCATCCCAGGAAAGGTGATGGAACAGTTTATCCTTGATGCTGTCTCCAGGCACATCAAGGACAGAAGAGCCATTAGAGACTCAGGGATCAGTGCTGGGCCCCATCCTCTTTAATATTTTCATAGATGATCTGGATGAGGGCATTGAGTCAGTCATCAGCAAGTTTGCAGATGATACAAAGCTGGGGGCAGATGTGTCTGAGTTGGAGGGCAGAAGGGCTCTGCAGCGGGACCTTGACCGCCTGGACAGTTGGGCAGAGTCCAACGGGATGGCGTTCAATAAGTCCAAGTGCTGAGTGCTGCACTTTGGCCACAACAATCCCATGCAGAGCTACAGGCTGGGGTCGGAGTGGCTGGAGAGCGGCCAAACAGAAAGGGACCTGGGGGTGCTGATTGATACCCGCCTGAACATGAGCCAGCAGTGTGCCCAGGTGGCCAAGAGGGCCAATGGCATCCTGGCCTGCATCAGGAATGGTGTGGCCAGCAGGAGCAGGGAGGTCATTCTGCCCCTGTACTCTGCACTGGTTAGGCCGCACCTTGAGTACTGTGTCCAGTTCTGGGCCCCTCAGTTTAGGAAGGACATTGAGGTGCTTGAGCGTGTCCAGAGAAGGGCAACGAGGCTGGTGAGGGGCCTTGAGCACAAGCCCTATGAGGAGAGGCTGAGGGAGCTGGGATTGTTTAGCCTTGAGAAGAGGAGGCTCAGGGGAGACCTTATTGCTGTCTACAACTACCTGAGGGGTGGTTGTGGCCAGGAGGAGGTTGCTCTCTTCTCTCAGGCAGCCAGCACCAGAACAAGAGGACACAGCCTCAAGCTGCGCAAGGGGAAATTTAGGCTTGAGGTGAGGAGAAAGTTCTTCACCGAGAGAGTCATTGGCCACTGGAATGGCCTGCCCAGGGAGGTGGTGGAGTCGCCAACTCTGGAGCTGTTCAAGGCACGATTGGACGTGGCACTTGGTGCCATGGTCTAGCCTTGAGCTCTGTGGTGACAGGTTGGACTTGATGATCTATGAGGTCTCTTCCAACCTTGATAATACTGTGATACTGTGTGAGACAGCCAGCATGGCTTCACTAAAGAGAGATCATGCTTGACCAACCTGATAGCCTTTTATGAGGGCATAACCAGGTGGATAAATGATGGCAGAGCAGTGGATGTGGTCTATCATGACTTCAGTAAAGCATTTGACACAGTCTCCCACTGCATCCTCACACACAAAATGAGGCAGTGTGGACTGGATGATCGGGCAGTGAGGTGGATCGTGAACTGGCTGCAGGATAGAACCAAAGAGCAGTGGTCAATGGGACAGAGTCTAGTTGGAGGCCTGTACCTAGTGCAGTGCCCCAGGGGTCAGAACTGGGACCAGTCCTGTGCAATCTATTCATTAATGACTTGGATGAGGGATTAGGGTGCACTGTCAGCAAGTTTGCTGATGACACAAAGCTGCATGGCATCGTCAACACCCCAGCAGGCTGTGCTGCCACTCAGTGATACCTGGGCACAAATTTAATGAACAAGTACAAGTGTAGAGTCTTGCATTTGGGCAAGAACAATCAGTATAGGTTGGGGGTTGACCTACTGGAGAGCAGTGTAGAAGAAAGGAACCTGGGAGTCCTGGTGGCCAGCAGGATGATCATGAGACAGCAATGTGCCCTTGTGGACAAGAAGGTCAAGCATCCTGGGGTGGATCAGAAAGGGAGTGGCTAGCAGATCAAGAGAGGTTCGTTTTCCCCCTCTACTCTGCCCTGGTGAGACCACATCTAGAATATTGTGTCTAGTTCTGGGCCCCTCAGTTTATGCAGGAGAAGGAACTTCAGGAGTGAATCCAGCACAGAGCAATGAAGATGATGGAGTGGAACATCTCCCTTATGAGGGGAGGCTGAGGGTGCTGGGTCTCTTTAGCTTGGAGAAGAGGAGGCTGAGGGGTGTCCTCATTACCGTTTATAAATATGTAAAGAGTAGGTGTAAAGAGGATGAAGCCAGGCACTTCACAGTGTCATTTAGTGATAGGACATGAGGCAACGGGTGTAAGCTGGGACATAGGAGGTTCCACATCAATATGGGAAGAAACTTCTTCCCAATGAGGGTGACAGAGCACTGGAACAGGCTGCCCAGGGAGGCTGTGGAGTCTCCCTCTCCAGAGACATTTAAAACCCGCCTGGGTATGTTCTTGTGCAACTCGGTCTATGTGATCCTGCTCTGGCAGGGGGATTGGACTAGATGATCTTTTAAGGTCCCTTCCAATCCCTTATGTTCTGTGAATCCCTTACTTTGTTTCGCTTGTGCACATGGTTGTGGCTTTTCCTATTAAACTGTCTTCATCTCAGCCCACCAGTTTTTGCACTGTTATCCCCCCACATTCTCCTACAACAGGGAGTAACCAAGCAGCTGTGTGGTGCTTAGCTACCCACAGGATTAAACCACAACTCCCTTTTTTGGAATCTATAAAGTATTTTCCAAGAGTTCAAAAATCCCAATTCATGAATCACTACCTTAGACAAATATAATTTGGAACAACAGCCAAGGAAAGTTAAGTGAACAACATGAAAATAAAGAATGGTACTAATATAATCATTGATTTCCAGCTGTATATAGGGGTAAAGAAGCTGATTTTGATTCTTTTCCAAGGTGTACAGCTGGTATAAATTTTAAAGTGTATTCAATTATTAACAAAAGAAAACAAAAATACTCCTAGAATGTTCAGATCAAAGCAGTCAGATACACTAAATACAAAGAAAGAGGGATCACTGAGTTATAACAATAAAAACTCATTAAGTCCATCAATGTATTAATCACTTTGAAGGGAAGCAGTGACCTACAACATGCTGTTTACTATAAAGGACTTGCTACTATGAAAGAAGCATGTTAAGGATATTAATATGACTCATAACATGAAATATTGATATGTAATGTGCAGCAACTGTATGTCGTAATGTAGCCTCTTGTATGGGCCCACTACCCTGTATTTCTGGTATTCAGTCCTTTGAGAGGCACAACATTCAGAGCTGTCTGGGAAAGACCACTGGGAAATATGAGCCGCAAAAGAATACATTCGTTATATAAAAACTCAATTATAAGGCTACTATTCCAACCAGCACCTCACTATCAAGCTGTGCTTACAGCAAGCAAGGCAAAAAAGAGAGACAAAGTCAGCCATGCATTTAAGAGATTCTACAAGGGATAGTGTTTCCAAAGCAAACTAAGGATGTGGAAAATAGTTTGCTTGAAGTACTTCAGTACCAAAGACTATTACTGATGAGCTTGGATTATGACAAATACATACATGGTCATATGTCAAAAGAATTCACTAGACATGTCTTCAAAATATTTTGGTCAAGAGGAAGATGACAACATGGGAAGAAAAACAAAGCCAAACATCAAAACAGACACAAACTCAACACCAAGTTTTTAAGCATAAAGGAAGCTCATTTAACTCAGCTAGCAGTGAGGAATGGTAGTTCTTGCATTACTCTAGGTCCAGCCTAACTTTAACAGCTCATATTTGCCACCTAACAGATCATTAGCGTACCCGAGTAGATAGCTTAATTGAAAACTAATCTTTAACTGGCACTTCCTCTCAGATTAAAAATACAGATGACCCCAAAAGTCCAACAAAACACTGCAACATGAATAAAAAGAGATGGAACATAATACACTGATAGTTTCAAATCAGTAGGTGTAAGAATCTCAGGGACACACAGATTGAAGTCTGAAGATTACTGAGAACAGTAAATATATGAAAATTGGCAAAAGAATTCATATGACTTTACAAAAAGAGGAAGTGAACTCCAACTTCAATTAAGCAAAAATAACTTTGCTTGTTTCTTGAACTGCCAGTTGTAGCCATTTCGGAAGAAAAAAAAAATCAGTCACTGGTTAAAATATTCAGCAGCATAAACCACAATCTTTGCAAATCTAATATACTGATTCCTCTCCTGTCCCACATAAAAGAGTTACACTAACTTATGTTTACACATTAAAATTCAGAACTCCTGTGAACTTCAGCAGAATACTCAGGGAATATTTGCTGGTTTAAAGAGGAAGAGACTTCACTCTCCACAGGGGAAAAAGCACCACAAAATTCATGCAACCTCCTCGTATGGATTTAGTTACTAGAAGTATAATGCTAATACTTGAGCCAGACATGTAGTTGCTGTTAAGAACTTTGCTGCTGTAGATACCAAAACTTATAACCACAGTCCATTAAACCTCATCAGTAATCCCCAACCTGCCATTCAGAAAAGATGAATTATTAAAGCTTAAGACACATTCAATTATTTTACAACATAGCTGGGCACTCAAGATCCTCAGAAGTGTCAACAATATCACAAGATCACCAAACACCAGGGATTAACCTACTAATAAAGAAAAATGACAGTAAGGCCTTACCTATGCCTGAATGCTGAAACCCAAGAGTGGGTAAAAGAGGGCAACGGGAATCAAAAAAAGAGGCAATAATCTGATATTATTTACCTTACTAAAGGCACTCTTCCTGAGAGAATTACTATATGAGTAGTAAAACGTTAACAGCTAATGCCAGAATACTACAGCTAGACAGTCATGTAGCCAGCACAAATGATTCAGTAACAAACTGATTATGTGAAGAACACGTCAATCTTCCTCACAAGCAAAGATTTCTAATGTTTGTATTTCACAGTACACTCGCTGTAGCTGCTGCTGCTTGATACAGTCTCACAAGCACACTCTCCTAGCTAAAAAATACACAGCTTACGTTTTTCTACCTTCTATTGAATTTTAATTTGACACATAATTGAATTTTTAACTGAAGAGTAAAAGGTTCCACACAGGATTTATTCTATAATTAAAAAATGGGAAAAATAAAAACACATACACTAATTCTTTTCCAAACTACTTACTTTCTAAATGAAGAAGCAGAAGAATGTGACTACAAAACACAAAAATGTCTTTTAGTATCAACAGACTTCTAAGACTGCTTCAGCCTTTATTTTTCTGGAAAGAAAATGGATTTCTATCAGCCCAGAAAACTTGTATCTTCTCAGGGATTTCAATTCTTTCAATTTCTCAAATAGTTTATAGAAACTCTGACTTTTTTTGGGGTATATATCAAAATAAAAAACATAAGCCTCTCAACGTCATCTTAGCTTCTTTCCAGCTTCTATTATTGTTTCCTCTGCCAACATTGTGCAAATACAAATTATGTTATACTAAATTACTACTTTTGATTTTTTAAGAAACTACATAAAGATGTTTTCCTTATTTGGACATAAGGTAAAGAAGACATGTAAAAATACACTGCTTTAGTTGTTAGTTTATCTCATTTACCTATAGGGGGTGACCTCATTAATGTCTATAAATACATGAAGGGTGGGTGTCAGGAGGATGGAACCAGGCTTTTCTCAGTGTCATCTAATGACAGGACAGGGGGCAATGAGTGCAAGCTGGAACATCAATGTGAGAAGGAACTTCTTCCCAGTGAGGGTGACATAGCACTGGAACAGGCTGCCCAGAGGGGCTGCGGAGTCTCCTCTGGAGATGTTTAAAACCCATCTGAATTGTTCCTGCGCAGCCTGGTCCAGGTGATCCTGCTCTGGCAGAGGGATTGGACTAGATGATCTTTTCAGGTCCCTTCCAATCCCCAATGTTCTGTGATTCTGTGAATGCAGTAGTAAAACATTACTGTATTGCAACAAAACCCCTACAGCAGACAGCAACTCTTAGCAGCTTTCCTAATGCACAGGTCAGCTCAATAAAAGACTCAACAGCATAACAATTTTCCAATGAAATAAAACTTTAAACTTACATAAGAATTTAATTATATTATTGTTTGGGGTTTTCTTAAATGATATTTACAAAACTTAAGAACTGAAAACCTAATGAGAACAGAATAGAACATTTCAGTTGTAAGAAACCTAAAGAGCAAATTTTTTCAAAGGGATAAGTTAACTGTAATATGGAATGTGTAACACTTCACAATAAACTGGTTTGTTAGTCTTTATGCATAGGATTTATTTTTTTCAAACAAACAAATGCTTCCAAACTTTGCAGAATTAAAATTTCATTTTTAAAACCATTAAGGTTCAAATGAAAGCCAGCTTACAGCTTTAGATCTGAAGAAACTAAGGCTTTCTGGTGTACCAGATACCTACACCTATTTCACATATTTACATTTACTAAACACGGTTTCTACAAATTCTTTTATGATTTGGCAGTGCAAAGGTGAAGTGTTTCAGCAGTGTTTCGCCAAGAAATTTTGAACAATATATACTCAAAACATCCCAGGGCCAAATAAGCCTTTCATTACTGAGGAGCACACGAGGAGACTTTGTGTCAACTTTGAAAAGCCTTAAGATTAATCTAACCATCAATTTTCTCCAGAGGACATATAATTTACATGTGTGGATGAGATGGCCTACTCCCAAAAATTTCTTTTATCATCCAGTAGAAAGAAACACCATAAATGAAATTGTCTGCTTCTTCTACAGCCAAAATGGCTGGGAATACAGACACCTGATTCCTGGTTAATAGCAGAAATCTTGCATTCCAGTCATCACTGAAATTTTCCTTGATCTCAATCAAGCTACTTTCACAGTATTAGATTAGTTCAGGGTTTTAGTCCCCACAATGCAAACAGCAGCTTTTCTCTCAGAAGGAGCTACATTACCTCTTTTAAATTAAGCAATGAAGAAACAGACAAAAAATACAATCCCTCCAAAGCACTGTATTTTCTAGTGGTTAATGTTTTTAAACTACTTGATAGACTTTTTCTACTGAACTTTATGTACTGAATAAATTAAGTTACAAAAAGCTGAGTAGGATGTTTCTCCCTTTAGTAGCTCAATCTTCAGTACTGAATATTAGTCAATAAATAACGTTGCATCTCTGATACCTTCTGTTGCTACAGAAACGCAGACAAGTGCAGATTAAATCATAGAACCTAGAACCAAAAATTACTCTTGGATCTGTGTGATGTTACTTTCAGAGCTGCTGAGTTGATGTCCTACAGACCAAAAAAAAAGTTATGCTATTTTTACCAAAGATCACTTGATAAGCTATAAAACACTTTGACACGAGTGCAAACTTACTACCAGTTCATAATACACTGCACTGTAACAAGTTGGTCAAGATTACCTAAAGAACACTTTAATTACAAAACAGGCAACATCAAAGCTGGTATAAATTTATGTATCTATCCACATTTGACAAAATCTCTCAGAGACTGCATGTGTTCCTGTACAATCTTCTCTAGGAGATCCTGCTCTAGCAAGGGAGCTGGGCTAGATTATCTTCAGAGGTCTCTTTCAACCTCTAACATTCTGTGATTCTGAGAACACTCTAAGCCTGATACTTCTGATAGTACATACATAGGTATGAAAGGAGTAAAGGACCCAACAGTTTGAAGAATAACACAAGATGAACAAGAGATACTATTAGCAATTCAGCTGGATAGGGATGCTTCTTGAGATTAAGATATACAATTGAAAAATTGTACATTTGAGGGCAGCAATAATGTGAAAATCAGAAACACCTTACTTTGGTAAGGACTGAAAGCAGCAGTCAACAACTTTCACTACTTCACTAACAGAAAGCAGGCTTCCCATTTCATTCACTGAGAACACAGCATAGGAGCTAACACCCCCAACAACACTAAGTTTTTTACTTGCCCCATAAAGAGGCTCAGACTTCCTACTATTTGTTTCACAGACTTTCAGGGCTACATCAGCCATTATGACATCACTAGTCATTTTCCTATATTTCAGTAACCCACACAGCAGACACTACAAACTAGGCACACACCGCGTAGATTTTCCAAATCAACCTTGACTTTTCCCACTATTAATAGTACTTTACCAGATTCTTAATATTAGCAGAGTGTTGTATGTGAAGTTGGAGGATTTTCTGTTTCCTTTCATAAAATCTTCAGGCTGGCACTAGTGACAAAACCAGCAACTCCTCCACTCCCATCCCTCTGCACACAGATCTCTGTGCAACCTTCCACCTCCTGCTGTGACAAGCACAATCACAAGGTGAGCCAGATCAAGGAATTAATCTAGATTACAACAAACCACTTTTGCCAAGTTAATTTTAAGCCAGAGTGAGTTTCTAATCTGTTATTGCAAGGGACTATATAAACAATTATGTCAAGTTGGCAGGGGGAACAGGTACACTGACCAAACTGTCTCCTTGGAGTGTTTGTGATGCTGCAGCCATTATTGTATGAAGAAATGCAAAGTGCTGCTAGTTCCAGTCAAAGCCAATTACCAAGCCCTGCTCGACATGTGACACTCATCCCTTTCAGGCAACAACCGGCACAAACACCTTGCAAATGTGATAGTAATCTTTCTTGTGACTGCCCATGTAAGTTCCACACTGTTTCATTTCCTTGTCAAAGCACAACCATTTTCATACTGCTTTCTAGTTCTTCACAAAAAAGCACTTAGTGAGGCCAGCACTAGTCATCCCACGCGAAGTGCAGAGTACAACTTGGCAGACTTGAAACATAAACTCTGCATCATTGTATTGCAGGTAGGCTGCACTATGATTCTGACCTTTAATGTTCAAAAGCCTATCTGCATAGTTTTTTTAAGCTGTATCACAGTATTTTTCTAGCCATAAACACCCTTATTGACAGGTTATGAGGCTTTAGGTTTTACACAGAGGTAAAAGTCAGTTAATATTCTTGCTATAAACTATACAACTAACCTTCAATTATTTAATCCGGTGCTGTTACCTGCTATAGCAAGTGGATACAGTCACAAATCACTTTAAAGCATCTCTTTAGAAAATGTTTGGGATTTTTGCTATTTTTGTAAAGAAAAAAAACCAGAAAAAAGTGTTTTAATAATTTTCTGTAAGATTACCAGGTGGCTTAAGCAGTAGTATTTGATAGTAATACGGAGAAAGGGTGGAGAACACAAGCAGTACCTCAATCACCATCAGTCTGATAGATGAGATATTGGAGGTGAGCACCAAGAGATAGCAAGCCACTTGCTGATTATTAAATATTCCTCCTCTCAAAAATCCTACATTACACATTGGCTGCACACACCAGTATTACTTAGCTGCTATTTACCTGCCAATAGCTCAATATATACCCTTCTCACTGTACCAGGACTCTAGCTTCTTTGATCTTCTCTATGATAAGACAAAGGAGCAAAGATATATGACTACATGTAGCCTCCAAGAGACACCTGTAACTGCCAAAGTCACTTTTAATTGGCATCTCATAAGAATCTGCTAGTAAGAAACAAAACCCTCAAAAATGCAATCTGTGATATCCTGGAGTTAAAAGTAATTAAAAATTAAAAGAAACATTTAAAAATTACATTCACCTAACGCTAGTATTTTTAACAATTCTAAGTACATAACAGCTGCATTATCCTGAAACTGAGAAAGCACAAAACTAATTAAAAACTACAGTTTAATAAACCCCACAAACAGGTTAAGGCAAAATTCAACCAAATATCTGAGCACCCAGGAGCAATCACATGGCTGGTTTCCTTATATTGAGGTTTCCTTACACTTTGCACTTACAGTCCAGGGTTAAATGATACAAAGCTCAAATGGAGGAAGAAAACATTTGAAAGAAGCATGAGCACAGAAGGAAAGATGAGATGAGGTAAGCAAACACACACGTGTAAACAGGGGGAAGAGCCCATAAAGATGAACAGAGTGCAAGAGCACCTCTCTTACAAGGAAAGGCTGCGGAAACCTGGGTTGTCCAGCTTGGGGAAGGCTCTGGGAGGACCTTGTAACAGCCTTCCAGCACCTGAAACAGGAAAGCTGGAGACGGACTTTTTATGAGGGGACATAGTGATAGGACAAGGCAAATCAGTTTCAACAAATCAGGTAGATTTAGATCAGATCTTAGGAAGAAATTCCTCACTGTGAAGGTGGTGAAGCACTGGAACAGGCTGCCCAGAGAAGCTGTGTGTGCTCCATCCCTGGAAGTGCTGAAAAACAGGTTTGATGGTGCTCTGGGCAACCTGATCTACCTTGAGGTACCATTGCCCATGGCAGAAGGCTTGGAACTGAATCATCTTTAAAGTCCGTTTCAACTCACACCATTCTATGATTCCATGAACTACAGTTTCCCTGCCATACACGCTGATAAATGCAAAGACGTCAAATGACAATGTTAACAGCCCACATTTCCAGCACCTGCCGCATGCAAATCGGGAAAGTTAGTTATTCTTCCACTTTCTTATGTTAATTCCACTCCTAGGCACAATCTTTGGTGGGGGAATGGGGGAATAAGCCCTCCTGTCCCAGTCAGACTGCAAAACACTGACACTGAAGCAGCCAAACAAACACACGGTGCTTCACAACCGTTTGCAAATCGAAACAACCACGACTCAAAGCTCTCCCAACGACCCGGCCACTCACATCACACTAGAGGACGAGAACACAGGAAGGTGCCGCTTTCATGCCACCCGCATCCTCAGCCACCTCCAGAGGGAAACAATGGGGAGCGCCTGGGCCCCGCGGGCCCCGCGGGCCCCGCACCGAGTTCCCGTCACACTGCTGAGGCCAGGTCGGGGATCCCCGCTCTCTGGCCTCAACCTCGGCAGAAACGGCCGGGGCCGCGGCCCCCACCCCGCCTGTCACACTGTCTGTGCGGCGCCCAGGAGCAACAGGCGCCCAGACGGGGCCCGGGGACGGAGCCCCAGGGCTGGCGAGAAAGGAAGCCCCGAGCGGCAGACTCTGACGGGGTGGGGGTCGGCACATCCCTGTGAAGCGCTGCCTTGGACGCAGCCTCTTCCCAGACAGCCAGGCCGCCTGCAAAGGGGGAGAGATGGCCGAAAGAAGAGGAAGAAAAACGAGGCAAGGCTGCTCAAGGCTGCCCCGACACATGGCAGCGCACCAAGGTCTCTCGCCGGGGCGGCCCCGAGGTTCAGCCCGAGTCAGCGGCACGGAGCGACTGTGGCCGAGGTCTCAGCACGGACAACGTAGGGGAATGCTCCATCCATACCCACTCACCGACTGGCGGTGCGGGGCTTTACCGCGCTGCCCCTCCGCCACAAGGGCGTGACAGAGCCCCCGGCGCTGGGGGGAGGGGCGCGGGCACAGGTAACTCCCCGTCCATCGCCCGCACCGGGAATGTGCGGAAAGGGGGAGTGGGGGGTGTCCGTGCCATCTGCACAGTAACGGCGGCCAAGTGAGCGGCGAGGCCCGAGCGGCGGGGAGGGGGCGGCACCTGGGCAGCGCCGGGTTACATCACCGCCCCGCTCGGTCTCCCGGGACCCGGCGGCGCCCACATGGCAGCGGCGACAACCGCGGTGCCAGAGCTGGTGGAGAGAAGGGAGGATTAGGAGGGCGGCGGCCGGGAGGAAGGTGCACGCACCGAGCGAGGGG
>VXBP01010179.1:215528-309599 GCA_013400115.1 Rhinopomastus cyanomelas
GGGGAAGGGCCGCTCCCAGACGGCGATGGGAGGGGGTGGCGGCGCTGCCTGTCTCGTCTGCGGCCGGGGGGAGAGTTCGGCGTTCGTTACCTGCCCGGGTGGGTTCCCAGCAGCTCCCGGTCGCTCAGCGCTGCCGTGTAAATTTTCCGGTATCGGTCGGCCAGGGCCTTGCCGGAGAGCAGCAGCTGGTAGCGGCTCCGGCAGCCCAGCGGCGGCAGCGCCAGGGCGTTGGGCAAGACTCCCAGCGCGCCAGCTGAGCCCTCTTCGGGCCCCATGGCCGCCGGCGGCCCAGAGCCGCTGCAGAAAGAGAAGAAGCCGCCCTCAGCCCCAGCGCAGGCGGCGGCTCCCGCAGAGGCGGCTGCAGCGTTCATCCCCTCCCCGCCCGCCCCCTGCTGGCGGCGCCGCCTCCCAGCGCGACGCGGACGCAGGCGGCTCCTGCTGCCTTCAGCGCCGGGGCCCAGCCATGGAGAGGCCGCGCAAGCCGCCGCCCCTGAGGCTGCGCATCCACCGGGGCCAGGAGTGCGGGGACACCGCTCTCCTCCCTACGAACGGGGCACCCGCCGCCCGCTCGCACTCCGCCCTGGGCGCAGCGTAGAACGCCGTCCCCTCCCACCGGCGGGCGCGCCAAGCTCTGGGCNCCGCAGCGCCGCCGCCGGCAGCCTGCGCGCATGCGCCGCCCCAGCCCCGCCTCTCGCTACCTCCCGCGCCGCGCGAGCGGCCGCCGGAAAATCCGGAGGTTCGCACCTGTTGCGCGCGGAGCGGAGCGGGGCGGGGCCGGGGCCGGGGCGGGGTTGCGTTCCCCGTTCCCGCGGGTGGCTGTAGGGTTGGGCCCCGTAGGAATCGTGTCCGTTCGCCTGCTCAGCTCTGTATCCGCGTCTGCTACCCTGCGACGGGGCGTGGAACGGCCGGACTTGGCAATCATGTCCCTGTCAGCCTCGCCACGATGCAGTAGAGCGCGGCGTGCGGCTTCGCTGTAACCGCGGGCAGCCGCTGCGCCTCAGTGTGCTAGTGACCCCAGGCCTTTTCCAGCACCTACAGCCTCTTGCTTAACACAGAGTTTGCTAAATCCTGTTGCCACGTTAGGGCAAGAGTCACAGAATCACGGAACGGTAGGGGTTGGGAGAGACCTCTAGAGACCATCTAGAACAGCCTCTGCCAGAGCAGACTCAGCCACAAAGGTCACACAGGAACACATCCAGGCAGGTTCTGAATGTCTCCAGAAGAGACTCCACAAGTTCTCTGGGCAGCCTGTTCCATTACCGTTACCCTCACAGTGAAAAAGTTTTTCCTTATGTTTACTTTGAACCTTCTGTGTTCCATCCAGTTGTCCTGTCCCTGGCCACTACCACTCTCAGAGTCTGGTCCTGTCATCCTGACACTTTACATATTGATAATTAAATCCAGGTGGCTTCTTGCTGTCCTAGGGTGAGATCGGCGCGCTCGGCTCACTCCCTGAAATGCCTCCACACCAACGCACGCAGCATGGGGAACAAGCAGGAGGAGTTAGAAATCTGTGTGCAGTCAGGTGATTATGGTCTGGCAGCACTTACAGAGACATGGTGGGACAGCTTGCATGGCTGCAGTACGGTCATGGATGACTATGTCCTTTTCAGGAGGGACAAGTTAGTAAGGCATGGTGGAGGAGTTGCTGTCTACGTGAGAGAGCAACTGGAATGTATTGAGTTCTGTCCAGGGGCAGATGAAGACAGAGTTGAGAGTTTGTGGGTGTGGATTAAGGGGCACGCTGGCATGGGCGATGAGGTCTACAGGCAGCTGACAGCAGCCTGACAGATACAAGCCCTGGTTCTCATAGGGGATTTTAACTACTCAGATATTTGCTGGAAGACCTACTCAGCCAGCCACCCACAGTCCAGGAGGTTCCTCCAGTGCATTGGTGACAATTTCCTGATGCAAATGGTGGAGGAGCCCACTAGGAGAGGAGCACTGCTGCATCTTGTACTCACCAACAAGGAGGGTTTGGTTGAAGCAGTGAAGGTTGAGCACAGTCTTGGTTGCAGTTCCTGTACAACGTGGTGTAGGTGATCCTGGTGTCGCAAGGGGATTGGACTGTACCATCTATTGTGGTCCCTTCGGATCCCTAATGGTCTGTGATTGTGTGATAAGCAGTAATGAGCTCTCTTCTCAGTGTCTTCCAGGAAAGGAAAGAGAGGGGAAGGGAGTAGGAGAAGAAAAAAAGAAGATAAAAGAGAAAAGAAAAAAAACAAGAAAAGGAAGGAAATAAGAAAAGAAAAAAGATAAAAGAAAATATAAAATTAAATAAAAAAAGAAGAAAAGAGAAAATGAGAAAAGCCCACAGACACACCTGGCTGGACAAATGGACTATCTTCTAGTCTAACACTGTCACTTCTCAAAATGATTCTTCTGCAGTAATGCTGTTACAGCCCTTTTCAAGCAAAGGTCTGGCAAACTTCTATGAAAGTGATGCAATTTATTGCAATTCTTGCATATTGCTCCAAACTCAAGAATTTGTCTGGACTTGTGCAGAGCAGCACAGCACATGGTGTAGTGATCATTATTTTTTTGCATGCTGCAAATATTGCTCTGCATCTCTTTTTATCTCAATTATTTTTGCTTTTGGGGAGAATTGTTAAGTCTCTACAGTGCAGAGTCTACTTTGCATAAAAGCTTCAGCCTGTGGTGAGCAGTAGTGTTTGATAATGTAACTAGGATTTGCCAAGGAAGAAGAACTCGACCTGCATTAGTGCACCTTCAAGATCTCTTCACTCAAAACATGAAGTAGGAGGCTGTTAGTGGAACCAACTGGGAGCTGGATGTCCAGTCCTCATGGACAGCCATATTTTCACTTCTTATTTGGTCCTCAGATAAAGCCACCTTTTTGCATTTTTTTTTTAAAATGACTGTGGAACTCAAATTTCATGTCTTTCTCTGAGATTTTGTTCTGAGCAACAATACCAGCGCTGTGCCATGTAAAAGCATCCAGGATTACACATTTCCTCCAGACCAGCCCTGTGCTAGATCTTTTCTGTGTAAATTAACTACACTCCTGTAGTTAGCATGGAATTATTACAGGTTCAATTTTATTTTTGTTTGTTTGCTGGTCTTCTTTGGTTTGTTGTTTTGGGATTTTGGTTCTTTAAGTGGTAGTGTAGTTTTGGAGACTCTGTGTGAGAGTAGACCTTTGCTTTATGTAGCTGGAGTGGTTTTGATCCGGCAGTACATACTTGAAAGACAGATTTATAATACTGTCATCAAAACAGACAGTCATCTGAAAGCTACTATTAAGTGCTTTACAACCAGAATATGTCTTATTGCTGATAATACTCTTTTCCTGTTCACTAACATCTGGTTGCTGTTACAGAATGAAGCCCTTTGCTGGTCAGCCTCTCCCTTTTACTTTAAGGTGGGGTTTTTTAGCAGTTGCATACCTCTACTTGGCACCTTTATAAATAAGTTTTAGCAGAACAAATTGTTCAGATGTCATCTCAAATCAGAGTCTTGACAGCCTATTGTGTTCACTATCATGGCTCAGATCGATCAGCGTTGTACACACATGAGTTTCAACACAGCAGAAGAGAATTTCCACCAGGTAATTTGAAATCTCTCATATCCTGTGTGACAGACCATAAAGGAGAATGTTTCATGGTTCCATAACCTAGCCCTTACACTTTTCAATCACAGTTAGAGTGCTCAGGGTTTTTAAAGCTTTCAAATAGGATACAAGCTAATATAGTCATTTCTTCATAAGCAACCATGGACTCTGGAATAAGATAACTTCAAAATCTGTTTACATATTAAATTGTAGGCAATTAAAGCAATAGTAATTTAATTGTTAATAAATATATAATTAAATCACATATTAAATTGCAGAAATTAAATTTTTTACAATTATTTAATTTCTTAATTAATTTAATTCTGAATTAATTTAATTTCAGAATTAAGTTAATTCAGGAATTCTGAATTAAATTACAGAATTCAGTACCTCTACAATAAAACGTGCAATTCAGTACAAAGAGGTGATGTTAGAGTTCTTTGTTCACCTGAAGCAACTAGCTCTTATTTTCTTCACAAGTAGGACATAAGCATCATTTTTCATTATTATTGTGGGGGACACCAAATCCACAAAACTTTTCAACACAATACTTATCCCATGCTTTTCTGTTATAGAACACTTGAATGCTAAAGAGCACAGGACAGCCACTATACTGACTTTATGTTAGAGACAAGACCACCTTCTTCATCCCTACTGTGAAGATGCTTGTTTCTCCCTGTCAATGGCTTCCCAGGTCAAACAGCAACAACAGCCTACACTTACTTATGTTTGGTTTCTATATTCAGTACACAACAAGGCTTACATACTTTAAAAATACACCTTTTTTTTAAATAAAAACATTAAACTCTCAAAATTTACTTGCTTTGTTGTGGCTTTTTGCAAGGTAATTTTTCACAAACTTAATTGCAGAGGCATACTAAAGGAAAATGAAAACAAACAAGCCCACTGTATTTTTGATGCTAGCTGTCACAAATCTCAAAGGGTTTACTAACCAAGATATCCTTCTGTGCACTCCTTTACCCACTTTTATCCATTTTTAATTCTACATCAGACTTCTACTGTCTTCTTGAAATACTTCACTTGCTTCAGAGGAAAAAAAAATGTGCTCAGTAAAAGCTTAGAGCCCCAGCATTTCATAATGCTGGACTGTGTATATCAGCTGTATGTACTCCTTTATTTAGGTGGGGGGATCAACAAAGAAAACCCCTAAAACTTACTTTTATCATGGTCATACGACTGGCATTAGAATAAGTAAAAATAGATACACAATCAAGTAAATGTGATGTTCTTAAGTTTATCCTTTCAAGATTCTAACAATTGGTTATTTAATGATATTCCACCAGATTTCCCCTTACACAGGAATTCAGATTTCTTTATACATACATTTGTCTGAACCAGCATTGTACTGCATGAAGGCAAACCCAGTTGAAATCACAGAATCATAAGGGATTGGAAGGGACCTCGAAGGATCATCTAGTCCTGGGTCCTGGGCAGGGAGAAATTTACTGAACTGTAACAAGGGTCAGTATAGAGTCTTACATCTGGGCAAGAACAACCCCAGGTACCAGTATAGGCTGGGGACTGACCTGTTGGAGAGCAGTGCAGGAGAGAGGGACCTGGGGGTCCTGGTGGACAGCAGGATGATGATGAGCCAGCAGCGTGCCCTTGTGACCAAGAGGGCCAACAGCATCCTGGGGTGGATCAAAAGTGGAGTGGTTAGCAGAATGAGAGAGGTACTTCTCCCCCTCTACTCTGCCCTGGTACTGTGTCCAGTTCTGGGCCCCTCAGTTCGAGAGGGATGTGGAGCTGCTGGACGGAATCCAGCGTAGAGCAATGAGGATAATGAAGGAAGTGGAGCACCTCCCTTATGAGGAAAGGCTGGGTGTCTTTGGCTTGGAGAAGGACACTGAGGGGTGATCTCATTAATGTCTTTAAATATGTGAAGAGTGGGTGTCAGGAGGATGGAGCCAGGCTCTTCTCAATGTCATCTAGTGATAGAATGAGGGGCAAAGTTTGTAAGCTGGAACAGAGGAAGTTCCACATAAATGTGAGAAGGAACTTCTTCCCAGTGAGGGTGACAGAGCACTGGAACAGGCTGCCCAGGGAGGTTGTGGAATCTCCTTCACTGGAGAGGTTTAAGGTGCCTGGATGTTGTTCCTGTGTGACTTATTACTAGGGTAATCTGAAATCATGCTGAAGAGCAAGAAAAGTTATTGAAATCATTTTAACCAAGAGCACTAGTGTGTGAATGATCTGGAAGAATAAACAGAACCAGAAAAATTATTAGAAACCCACTAAGATGCCACATTAGTAGCATGTTCTATGCTATTACTGCCCTGAAAATGTGAAGTAGATTAAATGGAAGATAGAGTGTGGTTTGACATTCAACTCTACATGTGCCAGTAAATTTTGAAACCAGACCTTGGACTGTAACTCGACTGAAACTTGGAGACCTCATGTCCTCTCCAGTATAACACATAGAATAATGTTATTGGATCGTCACACAGAATGAAGAAATAAAGTGCAGGCTAGAATGCAATCCCATTGACAAGTCCTACCAGAGAAACACTTGTTCTGTACTTCTAACAACAACAGATTGAAAAACCCACTTGGGTCAGCAAGACCCAAGAACTACCAGCACTGATGCAACATGTATGAGATCTAAAACCCCTACATCTTTTATAAGGCATGGAGCATCTGACTTCTATTGGAAACTAACCTGGCTAGCAGGCAAAAACACCCAAGCAGTCCAAACACGTGAATCTGCAAGCAATGTTCTTGTGTATCCCAAAAAGAATAATGAGATGAGACTAAACTTCCTGTTCTGTTTTATCTTCACAAACGTTTAAAATCACATTCTTGAGACTTCTCAAATGGATAAAAGAGTTCAATTTTAAATTAAAAATCCTGCCTTGGAGCAGAATGCCAGGGACATATTTAGGACAACTGCGTGGTCAGTGAAAGCTTTGAAAGTCTAGCAAGGAAACTGAAGAGGTGGTGCTGTAATCACAGGAAAAAGCAGTCCAGGCTGCAACAGCTTTAAAAACCCGCAGAGCTATCTATGGACATGTTTTTAGTAGCTGTAAGTTACTTAAGAGAGTTTTCTTATGTTACTGTAAATGAAATTAAGCCATTTCAGGCTTTATGTTGTTTTTGAAGTGCAGAGTCCCAGGGTTCAGTGAAATGAATAGCTCAGGGAACTTTCTCAGCTCTAAGGTTCAACACACGGGGACTTTCTACACGTGAACCATCACACTGTGTTGACTGAACACTAAGGGCTCTGTGAATACCTCTTGCTGCACTAGCCACATTAATGCTTGGGGGATTTTTTTTTTCTCATAGACTTATAATTACTAAAGACTGCTGCATTAGTCACTTGAGAAATCATTTTTGTACTTATCGTTAGTGCAGCCAAAAGGAGCTTCTCATTTCACTTGTTCCTGAGAACAGGCACTATTCCTGGCATTTCTAGGACCATATAGTAAAGACACACACGTGCAACCTACAACTGATCATTCTACTTAGATTTTAACAACTTTCAAAGCATTTGGACGAAGCCTACTTGACTGTGAAATATTCTCCATCTCTACTGCTTCCCGTGCAGGACTTTGCATCTGAATATTTTACTGGTTCTGTCATAAGGTACTGCATTTTCTCATAGAGTTTAGCAACGTGTTTGTAGTGCTCTGGGAATTGCTCTGGAGGCTTGTGACTAACCTGATAAGACAGGGAATGTATCTTACCCAACTGGTTTTCACAACTGTTGTTCTCCCTTTTGCTCCCATTCATCTAACACAGACTTAGGAGTCCATTCAGCTATTTTCTCCCCAAAATTCTAGTGCTGCAAATGACATTGCTCACCCATGTTTATAAGAATCAGATACCATGCCTACAAGTTTTGAAGGCTTTGTTTTGAAGCAGGTTCTTCAAATCAACAGCTGTTATCACTCTTACTCCTACTGCCATGGTACATTTTGTCTTTTTCCTTTTTATTTGCTTTTTCTAAGGCTTTTGCATGATTTATAGAGAGGTGTATTTGGTTTATGTGGCAAAGTTATAGTTGTGGGGGCATGTAGGGGTGCCTTCTGTGAAAACTTTATAGAAGCTTCCTCTATGTTTGATAGAGCAAATGCCAGCTGGCTTCAAGTCATATGTGCCACTGGCCAAGGCCAAGGCCATCAGTGATGGTGGTAGTGCCTCTGTGATAACATAGTTAAAGAGCAGGGAAAAAACTCCTGTGTGGCATCAGTCCAAGAGAAAGACTGAGAATAAGTAAAAGAAGCAACTAGGCGAACACCAAGGTCAGTGAAGAAAAAGAGAGAGGAGGTGTTGCAGGCATCAGCACGGAGATTCCCCTGCAGCCTGTGGTGAGGATCATGGTAAGTCAGGCAGTTCTGCTACAACTGATGGAGGTCCATGGTGGAGCAGATATCCACCTGCCGGTTGTGAAGGACCTCATGTTGCAGCAGGTGGATGCCCCAAGGAATGTGGAGAGCCAGTGCAGGAGAAGATTCCTGGTGGGACCTGTGGACCCATGGAAGAAAGAGCCCCTGCTGGAGCAAGTCTGTTGGCAGGACGTGTGATCCTGTGGGGAACCCACATTAAAGCCCTCAGCTCCTGAAGGAATGCACCTCACAGAAAGTGAGGAAAGCACCTCACCTCTTCAGAAACCAGAGCAGTTTCTGAAGAACTGCAGCAGTTTCTGAAGAACTGCAGTTCATGGGAAACACTGTTGGAGTGTGGGAGGGACCCACAAGGGAAGGTTCTTTCCTTGAGAGAGAGGCAGCATCAGAAACATCATGTGATTGACTGTGACCCCCATTCCTTGTCCTCTTATACCACTGGGCAGGGAGCTGGTAGAGAAAATCAGGAGTAATTTTGAGCTTAGTAAGAAGGGAGAGTTGAAGGGAAGGTGTTTTGAGATGTCTTTTTATTTCTTATTACCCTGCTGTGATGTAAATAGTAATAAATTTACTATTTTTTTCCCTAGGTTGAGTCTGTCTTACCCGTTATAGTATAGTTGAATGATCTCCTCCTCTCAACCCATGAGCCTTTTGTTATATTTTCACTGTCCAGGTGAGGAGGGAAGTGATAGAATGTTTTTGGTGGGTACCTGGCATCTGGCAAGGGTGAACCTACCGCAAGAAGCATCACTTTTGGAGACTGCAATCTTAGATCTTGCGGTTTAGCATAATTTGACATCTACAGACACAGGGCTCTTGAACGGTTTAGAATATATAGCATTTGCTGTGTGCAGACTATCACGATCCTGCAACTGGAAAATCAGAGGAAAAGAAAACAACCTGTGGGTATCCATGTATGTGGTACACGATCCCTCAGAGGAAGCCTCTACAAACACACCTTCCCTCTGCAAGAGATGCTTTCCAAAGCTAGTAGTAGTCTGAGTGCATAGTACTACTCTTTGTCTTCTTGAGTCAGAGTTTTCTTCTATTTCTTTGTCTCCTGCATGGAGCATAACTCCACTATTCCTTACTCAGCTTCTTTGCTAGCCTTTTTAGAAGGCAAACGGGGCACTGTAAAGCCCCTGCTGGGAAAGCATCTTCTCTCTCTGTACCAACTTCGGTCCCCTGCAAAAAAGTTCCTCTCTAAATTCTAGGAAATACAACTAAATTGACCTTTGTGACTTATGGGCTCAATGAAGGAACCAGTACTGAGTGAAGCAGATAGGATCAATCACTTACGTGCCTTCATCTTGTGCATGCACACACACGCTAGTCAAAGGTGAGCTACGTGCCTCTGTGGTTTGGAAGCTGTGCAAGAGTAAAGTTGCTCACATTAGGTAGGGATGGTTTTTAAATTTCTTTCACCCCTGGGGAGGAGAAAGCATGTTCTCAACTCAAAAATGTTTTCTTATCAGGTCATTTTTAGTAGCCTACAAAGAAGCTAATACAGTTTCATGAGACTAGTTTAATTCTCATGGTTTCTGTGGATGAACTTGAGAATAGATCATCTGCACCCTGTGCCACATTTTCCACTTCCCATGGAAAGCTTCTGAAGCATTTATTAAAGACATTAGAATTCAATCAGAGAGATAGGCTTCTGGAGGACCGTGAAATCTCTGATTTGGAACCAGAATGTGAGTTGAATCAAAACCCAACAGAGAAGGAAAGTGTCAGGATTCTGTGTCAGAGACTTCACTTAACCCGAGCACATATGTATCTCAGATTACAAGCTCTGACAAGAAGATAAGGTGGTATCGCAGCAGACTGAGCTAGCGAACTACGGAGACACATGCAGAGCTTAGTGGAAATTCATACACCAAGAGTAATAGAAACAGAAACACTTTTGTCTAGTCCAACCCCCCCTGCCACAGCAGGATCACCCAGACCAAGTCACACAGGAACACATCCAGGTGGGTCTTAAACATCTCCAGTGAAGGAGACTCCACAACCTCCCTGGGCAGCCCCTTCCAGTGCTCCATCACCCTCACCATGGAGAAGTTCCTTCTTACATTTGTATGGAACCTCCTATGTTCCAGCTTACAACCATTGCTTCTGTTCTTAGAAGATATTAAAATCCTCCTTGGACCAGAGCTGTAGGTACAGAAAAACTTAAAATGATTTATTCAGGAAATAGCTATAGCCAGTGAATTAAATTTTACTCTG
Source organism: Rhinopomastus cyanomelas (assembly GCA_013400115.1). Classification (NCBI taxonomy): domain Eukaryota; kingdom Metazoa; phylum Chordata; class Aves; order Bucerotiformes; family Rhinopomastidae; genus Rhinopomastus; species Rhinopomastus cyanomelas. The sequence goes on from VXBP01010179.1 coordinate 225,687, forward strand.
AATACAAATGGAACACATTCTTAATTCTAATGGGCATTGCAATGTGCATTTCAAATGTCATTAATAGTTGTAAGTCAAAGAATAATTATGAATGCAGAGAGGTAACATGATCAGCCTTTGCAAAGTGTCATCCTCATTTGGATGTCTGGGAACTAAATACAACTTCTTGAGAAAGTTACCTAAAACCAGTTACAACTATTAAACAGTCCTTGATGTTGGTATCCCCTGGTTTTGAGGGAGGAACACTTGATGTTAGACAAAAAATAAATCAAGCCTACTAAGAGAGAGATGACTCAAGAAAGGGAAAACTAGGATTTCTGCAAGAGGATAAAAATCACAATGAATTAATGGTGGTGCAGCAAACAGAGCTAGTGTGTCACACCGGAGCACAGCAGCATACGTGTGCATACACTCGGCGAGTTTCTCCATCCCTTGACATCTCTAATGACTCAAATGCCACTGACCTGCCTACCCAAGTTATTTTCCTGGTGCACTTACATTACCTGGAAGCAGCTAGGCAACTCTTACTCCATTAACACTTAAAATAGGTGTTAGGAAGACCTACATGACTAGACTTTTTAACTGATTGCAGTGACAAGCCACAATAAGAACTCTAAAAAGCCTTGGCACAAGATTCAAACATTTTGGTTTATTACCCCTCAAACTGTCCTACTACTTAAAGATCTTTTAAAAGAAGAGAGCACTAAATTGATGCTGGTACCAGAAGTATAGACAGAATGACAAGAATTGTAATCATTTGAATGTCACTCCCTAGGTAGCAGAAAGGACTGTAGTGCTAGACAACCAAAGATGAAACAGCATCACTTATGCTCTTTTATAAAAGTAGGTCTCAGTAAATAAACTCTCCCTTTGACAGAACTACAGCTCTAGGCTTCCAGATTAGTACTAGACAGCATGTAGACCATAAAATAAACCAGTTATTAACTAACCTTTAAACAAGTACATCTTAGGGTCTATCAGTATATGCGATATATCCTTTAACAGATTTCACTTTTACCACAAAGAATGTTTCTACTTTTGACCAGATTCTACTCTTATACTATAGACTAACCCAAAAATCAGTGGTGTTCAAAAAAATCCCCAACAAACCCAATGCTCCCCATCGCCCAAGCCACAAAATTCCATTTTTGCATTCAAGTTACAGCAGGTATTTCTTCCCAAGAGAAAATGCTTTTTAGTACCACTATTAAAAAAATTAGAAGTGTTTCTGTGAAGACATTAAAGAAGAGTTTAGAAACAGATTATTCATCAGGAAGCATAAATATGGGCAACTATAAGCTGTGCTCACACAATAAAGTAGCAGCTTGTAGAGTAACGAGTGTGCAAACTGCATTATGATGTTTGTTGCTTTAATGCAATTAAGGAATCAAAGTTGATGACTTTTCAAATAAGCTATGAAGAAGAATGTTCACTAAATCACGTTCTTGTACAAATGTAATTGTGGTAGAAAACATTAGACATCAGTTGAAGAAGCAGTCATATTTTTTAAGTAAAAACTTTTCTGTGTATGTTGTATTGTATCTGTCAACACACCCTATGTTTTATAGTCTGCAGAGCAAAAAGTAGAAGAAGTTTATATGTTATAAAGTTTAATCTTTATATATTAATCTTCTATATGACTTTATAAAAGTTTCTTAATGTATGATTGACTGACTGCTGAGTAGATATAGAACACGTGCACTCTTACCCAGTTAGGTGTAAGGTGGAACATAAGAGGTTCCGTACGAATGTGAGAAGGAACTTCTTCCCAGTGAGGGTGACAGAGCACTGGAAGGGGCTGCCCAGGGGGGTTGTGGAGTCTCCTTCTCTGGAGAAGTTTAAGACCCACCTGGATGTGTTCCTGTGCGGCCTGGTCTAGGTGATCCTGCTGTGTCGGGGGATTGGACTAGATGATCTTTCAAGGTTCCTTCCAACTCCTCATGTTCTGTGAGTCTGTGATTTTGTGACTTCTTTTTAAAAACTGGTGTAACACGTTTACTAACTAAAAATACTCCAAAGGACTGAAGCAGAAGAACAATATTCAATGACATTAGCTGGTCATATTTTGTTGATATTTTCAAGTATTTTTTTATTCACAACATTCACACTTGGAATAAGCCAGAAGATGTCTCTAGACTTTTCCAGGATAGTCATTCTTGTCATAAAAAGAAAGGCTTATTTTATCTAATTTTAGTCGTCTAAAGGTCAGGCATTTTAGACTAATGTGACTCACGCTATTCACTCTTTTAACCACCTGTGTACATATCACACTAGACAAACTCTTTCTACAGTAACTGGAAAGAGGCAAGTATCTCCAAAAGAGCAATTCATCCTACCTGTCCTAGGTATCTGTTTTTATGGCAGAATGAAGTGCCTTTCAGAGGCAAGACACTGACCATTGAAGAAGAGAGCTTGACCATTGTGTTCCCTCAGAAGTACAGGGAATGGACTGTCTCTTTGGTCAGTTTAGCGTCCAACAGGTCTCCCAGTTTAGGGTTAGTTTAGCAGCCCAATCTGCTCCAACTCACTGTTGCAGCTTCTAACCTACTGCATCCCCAGTGCGGTGGACAAGATTAGCAGTGACCTTGGTCTTCGCAGGAGAAAGTACAAGCAAGAGCCTTTCTGTACACAAGTCATTGATAGTGACTGTAAACATCAAGCTTTATCAGTTCTAGAAGCAGACACTGTCTGCACAAATACATCCTTAACTTCAGAGAGTGAATCTACTTAGAGGCTGAGCTGAAAAGTAAAATGACTGAACCTAGTTAGTCCTGTTCTAACTCAAACCAGGACATTAAGTGCTGGCCTCTGCTAGTCTCTATGGAGCAGGAAGGCTACTTGCCAAAATTACTCTTCTGGTCCTACTAGCCTTCCTTGACTGTTGGTCTTCAGCAAGGTGTTGCTCATCCACTCCATGTAAACCTCAGCCTTGAGTGGCTTGGAGGGGATCTAACAGAGGAAGTCCTGCAATGCCAAGGGCTCCAGGTGACCACTCCCGCTAGAAGCACAGGCAGCATCTTCTGCACTGTGGCTAACAAGCACACAACTGGGTTTCGGTTCCTGATCTTGCAGTTGCCTATCAGCACTGACAGGCAGAGCCAGGATGTGCTGGGCTGAAGATTGTCAGGGTTCACCTTCAAGATTGCAGGCAGCAGGTCCGTAGAATTTTTAGATGGACCTCAACTCCACTGCCAAGGGCCTCCAGAAGCTCTCCAAAGATGCATTCACTGTCCACTAGCAAGAAGATCCCTTTCATAGATGTCCCATGCTGGAGAGCCTGCAGGGCTGCCTGAGGGAAGGGGAACAGCAAGATCAACTTTTGAGCAGCTGTGGGCCTGCTTTTCCTGGCAGCTCCTCCTCTGAAGAAAGGAGTTAGCTAGGCACCTCTTGTGAGTCGAGAAGGTTCTAGTGCAAAGCGACCCAGGTTAGTAGTGTGAAAGAGAAAAGGCCAATGTGATAATTTCACCACGGTTCAAACTGCAATGGCTGTCCAGGAATACAAAGAGGAAAGGGAACCAAGACTTATCACTCCACATGACCACAAAACCTTAGGCTGACACTGGTCACCTGAATGCGTGTCCCATTTCTACTTTGCCTCCTGAGTCAGGATGCTCGATGGTAAGTCATGCAACTTGCAACTCCTGTGGTCCAGCTGTTCCTTGCCTCGGAAAGCATCTGTGTTGCTCTTTAACCCAGATAAACATCAAGAAGCCCACCTCAGGGGTAAAGTTAATCTCACTGGACTTTTCAGTTCTGCTCACATCTCAAGACGAGTGTCTTCATGTCTTTTTATGTGGGGTTTTTGTGTGACGTGAATTAAATGTGATGTGATACTTAAATGTTAGCTCAGGCATTGTGTCTCTGTGGGCTTGTCTCCATCCAAGACATATCATTAAAGAGCCAGCACTAAGTAATGTAGATTCATAGGACTGTAGAATGTTTTCGGTTGGAAGGGATCATAGAATCATAAAATCACTAGGGATTGGAAGGGACCTTGAAAGATCATCCAGTCCAATCCCCCTGTCATAGCAGGATCACCTAGACCAAGTCACACAGGAACACATCCAGGTGGGTCATGAGGGATTGGGGTGCACTGTCAGCAAGTTTGCTGATGACACAAAGGCTCTTCCCAATGTCATCTAGTGATAGGACGAGGGGCAATGGATGTAAGCTAGAACATAGAAGGTTCCTCATAAATATGAGAAGGAACTTCTTTGCACTGAGGGTGGCGGAGCACTGGAACAGGCTGCCCAGGGAGGTTGTGGAGTCTCCTTCATCTAATTCCAACCCGCTAGACCACCTACCTCTCACTAGACCAGGTTGCTTAAGTCCCCAAGGTGATTAGAGCCATTTGCTTTTGGATTCTTGGCCTTTTACAGAAGTAAGTTAAGAGCATGGGCCAAATTACTATTTAGATGTATTAATTGAAATGCTGTTAAATATTTATATAATGCAGCAGTGTTAAATGTTCTTCTGTCACTGCCCAGGCCAAATGCATTATAAATATTTTGTGGCTTCTCTTCTAGATTCTTTTATCTCAATCATATACACTTGAACAAAATGTGTTCACCAGACTGAAAGTTAAAGCAGCAAAGAGTGCCTGAAGAAGCATTTACTTTAAAGTGAGCACCAACAGTCTCTTCCCTAGACACCCCAGTTGGATTCACACTTTTCTTTCATAGAGTAACCTAATGATTAGCACAGTTGCCAAGGAAATGAGATACTTATATCCTGTTACCTCCTCTAGCTGAAATGGCAGTAAACCAAAACTTCCCAGGAGAATATATCAGAAGACTGGGGCTACTCTTCAAATTTACAGAGAAAATCTTCCTCTTTCATAATGGCTAAAAATAGCAGCAGGATATTCAGTTTTGAAGCCTAAAATACAAGTCTTCCATTGTATAGAAGAATACCACAGTCCAAGATACGACATAGTTTCTGCATTTTCCATAATATGTGTTTCATGGTGCTTATGTCTCTCTTTTTAATGGAACTAGCACCTCATGGATTCTTTTTTTTCCCCCAATTATTTCTGTAACTTCCTGAAACCATTCCGCCAACTGAAAATCTTTTCAGTGAGCTTTGCACGTATTGCTGAACCCTCAAAACCTTGTAAAATGCAATTTCCCTTGCTGTGGTAGTCTCTTGAATCCTTTCTCTTTGCTTCACATCTTGGGTGACAAATGAGTAGAACTCAGTCCCTATTGGAAGTCAGCCTGCAGTGTCAGAGACTGAAAAGCTGTGGGTTTCTTGCCCATAAAATTCACTATTTTAATGAAGTTTTACACAACGTCACATAATGACAGAGCACTGGAAGGGGCTGCCCAGGGGGGTTTGTGGAGTCTCCTTCACCGGAGATGTTTAAGACCCATCTGGATGTGTTCCTGTGTGACTTGGTCTAGGTGATCCTGCTGTGTCGGGGGACTGGGCTAGATGATCTTTCGAGGTCCATTCCAATCCCTAATGATTCTATGATTCTGTGATAATAGAATGTTTTCAACTCTTGTATGCAGTGTGACCCTGTACTCTGTCTCCAGTACTCAGTACCTTGAGGCCAAAATAGCCAAGACTGGATTTATCAGTGAGTAATACCCATTCTATATTAATTTCCAATAGTTATGAAGTTTTTAGCTAGAAAAGACAACACCAGTCGTGCTACAATGTTAACAGGAATGTATTTTCAGAGCATTTTTTTAATCCCTATGAACAATGGAAGTGGAGACTTTGTTGCAAACATTGTTTAATTACAGTCCAATTTTATTTGCATGCATCATATGTCCTAGATTCCAGTAAGTTTTAATTAAACAGGACATCTGGAGATTGCAGTGAGTGTTTTTCAGAAAATGTCATGAAAAGATGCTGCTTTTGGGAAGGGTTTTTGTTTTCTGCGTTGCCAATAGTACAAAATACAAAGCTGTTCCTAGGTAAAATGCTAGATCTTTGCCCATTTGGATCTGGGGTGTAGCAGTGGGGTGAGGGAAATGGCTGCCTTTGTGTCATAGAATCATAGAATCGTCAGGGATTGGAAGGGACCTCGAAAGATCATCTAGTCCAATCCCTCTGCCAGAGCAGGCTCACCTCACTGGAGAAGCCATGGAATCAGAATCACTCAGGGTTGGAAGGAACCATCATCCATTTCATTGCATTCAGTACAAACACGCCAATTCCTAAAGAACATTTTTTGAGGGAATTTATCGTCTGGAGGATCTTTTTCCTCCATCTGTGTAAAACAAGAAACTGTAAGTGAGAGAAAGAAAAAAGTTACCACTTGTAGTATTTAGCTATTTAAATACTGAGTAAGATGCCATAGAATTTTAGCACCCTAGCAAGTTTCAGCACTCTGCTGTTCTCTTGTTGATATCATAAGGAGCAAGGAAAGATGTAGCACTGGGTGCTGTATTTCTCAAGGGACCCTTCTGAAAGATGCTGTCATCCATAACGAACCCCTGCATGTATTTCCTCTCCTCACAGAAAGTGTCAACTTCCAGTGAGCATTGCTATGGTGACAATGCATTGACTTTTTCCCACAGAGCAAAGAAATGAAAACCTTCCTGTGTCTGAGAAAGATGCCATTTTTTATTGCTTACCTGTGGCTGGTGCCTTCAGTCTCTGCCAGGAAGGGCTTCCAGTAATAGCAATAGTAATAGATTTGTTTTCAACACACCAGAAGTTACACTACAAGCACAGAAAACAGTAATACCAACTGTTCTAAATGTTAAGCTCAAGCATAGCTGTGAATAATCAAATAATATAATATATAATCTGATTTTTCAAGTTCTACTGTAGCTTATTGTTTACAAACCAAAAAGCCCACAGGGAATAGTTCAGTTTATGACAAAGATAGTTCATGTGGAGTTTGGGTAAAAAAATACTTTAAAAAAGACCAATGCAGTAGGGCAGAAGCACCCATCATGTCAATGGGAAATCAACCACTTTTCACTTTCCTCATCACACATGTTTCTGTGTCATATAGAATCATTCGTTCAGGTTGGAAGAGACCTTTGGAATCAATGAGTCCAATCGTCAACCCTACTCTACAAGTTCACCCCTAAATCAGATCCCCCAACACCACATCTAAGTGACTTTTAAACTCATTCGGGGTGGGGACTCTACAACCACCCTGGGCAGCCCATTCCAGTGCCTGACCAGTCTCTCCATGAAGAATTTCTTCCTGATGTCCTGTCTAACTCTACTCTGAGGAAGCTTGAAGCCCTTCCCTCTGCTTCTGTAGCTAATGATCTGTGAGAGGAGGCCAGCACCAACATCTCTACAATGTCCTTTCAGATAGCAGTAGAGAGTGACGAGGTGTCTCCTTAGCCTCCTCTTCCTCAGACTAAACAGCCCCAAATCTCTCAGTCTCTCCTCATAAGATTTATTCTCCATGTCGCTAAGAATTAGAATTGATTGAGTCTCTGCTGATAGTTTTGTGAGCACTAAGGGATTAGACTCTTCTGTGATGCTGAGAGAAATAGAGTATGTACGTATGCCACAAGTGTGTTCTTGGCAGCTGCGTGGCAACATGTGAGGGAGATGTGTTTAATGATTGTTCAGTTTTGGTGAAGCCAGAGGGATACTTTGGTATTGTACAGGGGAGGCACTCTGCAAACTGTCACCTCAATGGCTGTAGAGGTGGATGTGTCTGTTCCTGAATCTTCTCACCGTACCCCTGTGGCTGAAAAATTATTTAGTATCAATGAAGAATGGTCTGCAAAGATGACACTGTGTCACCTGCCTCAAGAGTTGGAAGAGCAGGGTAGCAAGAACTGTATGAAGTTTAACAAACACAAGTGCAAAGTCCTGCACCTGAGATGGCATAATCATACAGCCCAGTTCACTGGAGACATTTAAGACTTTTCACCCTGTAGAAGGCTCAGGGGGAACTCATCAGGGTATTCTAGTATCTAAAGAGATGCTACAAAAAAGGTCGGAGGATCTCTAACAAGTAGCCATATGGAGAATACAGGGGGCAACATGTACAATTTGTTCCAGGAGAGCTTTCATTTTGAAACGAAAAAGTTTAACAGTGAAAACAATCATTCACTGGAACAACCTCCCCAGGGCTGTGGTAAAGTCCCTGTCACTGGAGTTTTCAAGATGCTGTTGGACAAGTTATTAGATCATTTCATTTAGGCTCCCTTTCCAATGAAATATTGGACCACATTATCTATTTTGGTCCCTTCCTGAAGATTATCACAGCCTGCTTGTTTAGCTTTCATAGACAAAGACCATGTGGAATGAAATAGTAGGGACACTCTGCCCTGTTTTAGTTGACTATGTTTTTATGAAGTTCTAGATTGAATGAAAAGAATGCAGAGGAAATCAGAAGGATAACAAGAGACTTACAGAAGCTTATCGGTGAGGAAAGTTTGAAGAGATTACTGATGACACTGAGACAACTCTTTATTATCTTTGAATGGACATGCATGGTGACTGGAAAAAAAGCAGATGTTGCACCCAGTCCAAAAAGGGCAAGAAGAATGATGCAGTGCACTGCAGGTAAGTCACCTCCCTTCAGTTCCTCAGAAGATTAGTGATCCTGCTGTGGCAGGAGGATTGGACTAGATGATCTTTTGAGATCCTTTCTGATCCCTCATGATTCTATGATTCTATGTTTATGCAGAAAGTTCTCAAGGAAGTCACTTCCAACCATGTGAAGGACAGGAATATGTTTTGGAACACAATGGATTTTCCAAGGCCAAAATATTCTATAATTCTATGAATATGTGATTCTAAGGCCAAAATATAGTTGACTTGTTGCCTTCTATAGTACAGACTCTTTTTATCACAGTGGTATATGACATTTGACTTGAATTAAGCAAGTTTTTTGACATAGTCTCCCATAGCAAATGTGGCCTAGAAGAGGAGATACAAACTGCATGGACTACAAACTGGGTGAAAAACTGTTTGGAACACCAAGCTTAATGGGTAGTTGTCAACAGATCAAAATCTAACTAGTTGTGATATTTCTCAAGGGCTGCTATTGGGATTGATTCTACTTAATACTTTCACAAATTACCTGGATCACTTAGACCGAGTCACACAGGAACACATCCAGGAGGGTCTTAAACATCTCCAGTGAAGGAGACTCCACAACCCCCCTGGGCAGCCTGTTCCAGTGCTTCATCACCCTTACTGGGAAGAAGTTCCTTCTCATATTGATGTGGAACCTCCTATGTTCCAGCTCGCACCCATTGCCCCTCATCCTATCACTAGATGACATTGAGAAGAGCCTGGCTCCATCCTCCTGACACCCACCCTTCACATCTTTATAGACATTAATGAGGTCACCTCTTAGTCTCCTCCAAGCTCAAGAGAACCAGCTCCCTCAACCTCTCCTCATAAGGGAGGTGCTCCATGTCCTTCATCATCCTCATTGCCCTATGCTGGGCTCCCTCCTGAACTGAGGGGCCCAGAACTGGACACAATACTCCAGATGTGGTCTCACCAGTGCAGAGTAGAGGGGGAGGAGAACCTCTCTTGATCTGCTAACCATCCTCCTTCTGATCCACCCCAGTTAAAAGGGGATAAAGCTACTGTCTACGGTTACCTAAAATGGTGTCATAGAGCAAGACTTTTGCAGGAGGTGCACAGATGTTGCTGTGCTGTGGAGAGCGTGTATTGTTTGCAGGTTGCTACAGCAAGAATTGTTAATCAATAGAAAATATTGCCAAAAGAGTCAATGGAAAATCCTTGGAAGGTTCCCTACACAACCTGATCTAACTTCAGTGTTTGCTCTGCTGTTATTGGTTTCAGAAGAAAAAATTTGTCAATATTTTTGTTTGCTTACAAATTAAAATCAGGTGAATCAATTCACCTGAAGTTCAAAGATTTTCTCCAATTTTGCCTGGATTTCTGATACAGATGGTTTCTCTTCTCACTAACAACATATTCCAGGACCTCTGCACCTGTACAAATGTGACACTGTACAGGTAGAAACTAGAAATTGAGGTGTTCTCTCTTTCTCTCTCCCTGTTTCTTTTATTTAGTTGTTTAATCGTAATTATAGTCTGCAAGGTTAGAGAAGATGTTGTGAGAATTATCACCAAGTCAGCATTTCTTAAATGCTTTGAAGATAAAAGGCAATATAAAGCACTAATTATCATTACTAATGAGCATCACACCAAAGTTGACTCACTAACTGGTTTTTCAAGCCTTGAAAGGGTTGCCAGCACTCTTCAGGAAAACTTTAAAACCTTTTTCTCACACACAGAAAGTGAGAGCAGGAAAGCATCAATGTACAGCCAGGGAGCAGCTCAGGATTTATCTGACTCCTATCAGAGAAAATTCAATGTGAGCTGAATCAGAGGCTAGCCATTAATTTTGGAACATTCTCCAAGCCAAGAAGGTAATAATTAAACAGATGTCATGGGGTTAAACTTGTAACTTGCACAGTTCCACAAAATCAAAGACTCTCCTTTCCAGGATCTGTATCTGGTGAGTCTGCTCAACAGGTATGACTAATTCACAGAATCACAGAAAATTAGGGATTGAAAGGGACCCTGAGAAATCATCTAGCCCACTGCCCCTGCCAGAGTAGGATCACATAAATCAAGTCACAGAGGAACATACCCAGGTAGATCTTAAACATCTCCAGAGAAGCAGACTCCACAACCCCCCTGGGTAGCCTCTTCCAGTGCTCTGTCACCCTCACCATGAAGAGGTTCCTTCTCATATTGATGTGGCTCCTTCTGTGTTCCAGCTTACACACATTGCCAGTTTTCCTATCATTAGGACTGAGAAGAGCCTGGCTCCATCCTCCTGACACTCACCCTTCACATATCTATAAATATTAATGAGGTCACCCCTCAGTCTCCTCCAAACTAGAGAGACCCAACTCCCTAAGCCTTTACTCATGAGGAAGATGCTCCTCTCCCTTCGTCATGTTTGTGGCTCTGCACTGGACTCCCTCCAGTAGTTTTGTGTCCAGGACTGGACACAATACTCCACATGTGGTCTCACCAGGGCAGAACAGAGGGGGAAGAGAACCTCTCTCCATCCACTAACGACTCCCCTTCTGATCCACCCCAGCATGCTGTTGGCCCTCTTGGCCACAAGAGCACATTGCTGGCTCATGGTCATCCTGCTATAAATAGTTATACAGAAACTGAGGATAGATTTTAAATGCCTCAGTTTTGAGTTTATTTTTACAAATATATATGTAGATTCTATTTATGCTGCTGCCCAAAATGTTATTGCAACTACTATAAATAATTCACAGCTTCTCTCCAGAGGCAGAGTTTTGAATTAGATCTGTTTCTCATTCATAAACTTTCACCTCTGTGTTGAGGGTAAGTACATTCTTCAAACCTTTATTGATTTCTGGGTGAACAGATCTGACAGTAACAAGAGGCAGAGCTGCTAACTTCTTGAAGCTTCCAAGAATTAATGTACTTTTTATAATCCCTAGAAGAGTGAAAGGACCAGCTCTATCCTATTAATTATCAGAGTTAACACATGAAGTAAAAATAAAAAATATAAAACAAGATATAAGTCAAAACATGCATTTCCTCAGACAAATGCATTTCCAGAAAAGTAAGATTTTTGACACTGTTCCTGAAAGAGAGAATGGAATAAGCGGGGTTACTGCACTACGTGAAGCTCATAAATGGCTTAGGATTTTAAGGCTCCATGGGCTTTGAAAGAGAAAGCTCTTACAGGCAAAGGCTGCAGACAATGTACAACGTCGCTGTTAAAAGTGAGATGTTTTGGATGCTTTTGAACATCTGTGCATGTTAGGGATGTGTGAGAAAGCTGGGCTAGTGACCTGAACTTCCCCTGCTGTGGAAATGAGGTGTTTCGTAAGATGGAACATAGGAGGTTCTATGATTTAGAACATCAGAGTGGGAACCAGCGTATGACTTAATGGATCATTCATCTTAATCAAAGACACGTGAGATTTGGAACAAGGCTGAACGTTATTACAAAGGCCTCATAATACATGTAATGTACTGGGACAACGAGAACATGATGGAATTGATGGGTGTTTTTCAGTTTGCTGCTGACAGACTAAATCTCTTGATGCAGACCAACATTGCATATGTTGTATTGCAAGTGCGTGTTTACATCGTTAGAGGGATACAAATATATCTGCCACCAGATAGGAAGGTGAGTCATTCAGAAGCTGGTATTATCACTTCAGAGCAAAAGTTATGGGCATATGTGTCTTCAAGAATCATCATCAGGTTTCACTATCTTCGCTGATACTGCTGTCTCAGATTTCATGTTCACTGACTCACTGATTCAAACCAAGAGATTCTATTTCTGAAGAGTGACCTCACTGATGGATGTGAGGAGGATGGTGGCAAAAAAGTGTTTGATTCAAAGCTGTGCTTGTTTACTTGGCAGAAAATAATTCAAGATTTATTATGCTGCTGAGACATAAATAAAGGAGGCCTTTTGATCCTGGCAGACTGGCTGGGATCTCGGAGGGCAGGGTCTGGGTTTTCAGTCGCTAAATACTTTTATGGGTGTTAAATAGGTCTGGGCTACTCATGGGTGTCCATGCACATCTAATATTCTTCTGAGATGAGAGATGCCAGGGAGAAAGCTTTATTTTATTCACATTTTTTGGTCTGGTAGAGATATAGGGAGACAGCCACTTGAGAGTTGAACTCAGTGGTTTAAAAAGTGAGAACTGAGGCATATTTGCCAAAGTTTATTTTCCTAAGATTTTTTGAAGTAAGCTAAGACAGGCTACCTCAAGTAATCAAGAAACTATACCTCAAATGTATGTTCATACAGCCTTAAACAACTTAAGGTGGTTACTTCTTAAATCACTGGATCTTTTCCTGTAGGAAAAAGTTTATGGCCAGTAAACTTTTACGGCATCAAGGAATTGTTCCTAACAAACAGTTAATATCAAGGAGTACCAGCAAAGAGCTATTCAAATCATCAAGGGTAAAAAAGATGACCCAGGGAACAACAGGCAAGTCAGTCTCACCTCTCTGCCTGTCCTGATATTTTCTCACATTCCAAATAAACATTGCCAAATCTGTGCATGTGTTGATAAATCTACATTAATAAATACCAATGTTATGTATGGAATATAAGAGATGTTCCCACTTCTTTTTCACTTGCCTGTTCGTGTTTTGAGTGGACCCAGGTCATAAAATTATTTTAAGTAAGATTTAGATATCTGTGTCCTGCAACTTCAAAGATTTGATTTCTCTTAAAATTAACACTTTTGTTTGGTCACAATTTGTGGGATGTTGACATAGTGCTATATTTTTGTCCTTTTCATGGAAAAATAGAGTGCAGATCTTAAGCAGAACTCTCAAGACTGCCCCCTCCAAACTACATCAATCTGATTGACTAGATAGAATTACTAGCAGCTAAAGTGCCTCAAAAAAGTGCACTTGTATTCACAGAATCACAGAACATTAGGGATTGGAAGGGACCCTCTAGTCCAATCCCCCAAATATTTGTTTATTTTCACTAAAAGCTATTTTTTTGCTTTCAAATTTTAAGTTACAGTATACGAAGTTGTGAAGCCCGTTCATAAGATTGTGAACCACTGGTAATTAACGTGTTCCCTAGAGTTTCTCTAGATAGTGCAACAGAAAACATTTGCTATTGCATCATCTCATGATATGATAGAATTACAGGTCTGTATTCTCATACTAGATTAGTTTGAGAACAGAAACTCATAAAAGGGTATTAACTTTCAATTCTACTTTTATTTCTACAGACAAACATGGGCATTGATTATAACATCGTTTTACTCAGACATAATTACATGTAAATAGATGGTTTTTAGGAAATATATGTCGTAGCAGCATCAGAATAAGGGAGTTGGACTCTATGATCTCTTTGGGTCCCTTCCAACCCCTAACATCCTATGATCCTATGATCAGCATTTTAATTACAGATAAGTAGGAGAATGTCACTGGTGTCTTTACTAGTCACCTTTTGTTTTTGCAGCAATAACAGAAATCATGGGTGAATGAAATGGGCATGACAGTTGCTGGAAATTATTCGGTTTTATAGGTCCTTTGCTCATAGAAATTAGAGATGGAAAAGGTTTTTCATGGTGAATCACCTAAGTATAGTTTTCTGTTCATTAGAGCATTTTTTTAGTATCTCATGTTTACTATGTTAAGTGAATAAGCTTAAACCTGACTCCTGTGAGAGATTATATCATGGTCTAAGAGATTTCATATGGCCTAATGCGGCTGTTTTATTTACATCTGTAATACTAATGGCATCAACAGGACAACAGTATGTGCTACAACATGCTATTTGCTTTTCATTGTCATGGCTAATCTTGAGTTTCAGTTGTTTTTCTCAATCGTGTTTGTGAATGAATATACTCTTAACTTGTTACCACTTCATGGTAACTTAGCACAAAAAGAAGTATTTAGGCACCTTTTGAGTCTGCACGAGGACCTTCTAAGGATGGGGGTCGAGGGGCAGGGAGCTTACTGTCATTTTTCCAGGAAACTGTATAAAAGGGGACTACACAAAAGTCACTAGCTTTGAAATGATTCACTTTATTTAGTTTTATCCCTTCTTGTTTTTCTCCTATTTCTCCTCCTCATAATGTTTCTTAACAAGTAGTCAAGAAGTTTCTGGTTGCCTTTTGGCAACACTATTGCTCACGTGCATACAGCTTAGAGGTTGTGACCACATAGGTGCTTAATGTTGATGTCCTCAATGTGAGTTGAGCCACTCAATGTGAGAGAGAAAAGAAATCTGTCTCTTGAATATTTCTATTTTTCACACGTTTGTTCTGAATTTTCTCACGTTTTCTTCTTGTGCCTACCCTAGAATCAACATCAGTTTATGTCTTCCCCTTTCCTCTCTTCCTGAATGAATTTTTCAGATGGTGCTACACTGCAGCATCAGACAGACAAGAAAAATATTGTAATAATGATATTGATTTGCTGTTTGAGCTTGATTACCTATATTGATCTCTGTAGCTTTGGGAAGTTGCAGCTGGGTGACATAGTAAGGGTTATAAATCACAGCATCATAGAATCAGAATCAATCAAGCAATATAGTTGTGGAACAGTACAAAATATTCTCTGATTTTTTTAGAAGATCATGCAACGATAAGACAAGTGAGATGCTTTACAAACATAGTAGGGAAAAAACATACTTCGAGTTTGGGTTGCTACCAGAGAAAGCTAATGAAAGGAGTGGGAGAAATAAACTATAAAAACATGTATCTATTATTATAATGAAGAATGATAATGTGTTTAAATGTGGGGTTTTATTAATTTCTTTAAGCATGATATGAATGGATTCAGAAATGCATTTAGAAAGAAAAATGCCATGGACATATATCATGTGAAAATCTAATCATGAGACTTCACACTGATAATTTATGTGGTCATCCCGAGAGCTTTTGGTGGGTTTGCTAGTGATATTAACAAGCCAGTACTCTGAAAACAGAGAATGAGAAGAAGTTGGACCATTGAACATCAGCTGAAAAAGTGAATCTGTCACTCCAGTAGTTCTGAGAGAAAAAAAGTGACAAAAAATCAAGGTCTAGTTTTGATCATGTGGGAAAAAGAGGCAGTTTTGAGGTAGGAGTTCTTAGATACATAATAGACTATGAGTGGTTAAAATCTTAACTGGACTGGGAAACTGATCACATTTGGAATGCATTTGGGATTTTTGTCTGTGCATCAGACACTATGAAGAGAAGAAATATGATCAAGAGTGTGATGCATACCCCTTTAGGAAGCAGATAAGATGCAGCTAAAGAATAACAGAATATATTGGGTTGGAAGGAAGTTCCAAGAGTCATCTAGTCCAACCTCTGTACAACAAGCAGTGATATCTGTGACTGGGCCAGATTGTTCAGAACTCCATCAAGCCTAACCTTGAATGTCTCCAGGAACAGGGCCTCCACTACCTCTCTAGGAATCTAGTGATCCACTACCCTCATATTAAAGAACATTTTCCTCATGACCAGCCTAAATCTACGCTTTTATTGCTTAAAAGCATGACCCCTTGTCCTATTATTCCCTCTCCTGGAGTCTTCTCTTCAGGCTGAACAACCACATCTGTCTCAGCCTGTCTTCATAAGAGAGGTGCTCCAGCCCTCTGATCATTGTATTGGCCATCCTCTGGACACACTCCAATAGGTCCACATCCTTTTCCTGTTGGAGACTCTAGAGCTGGACATAGTACTCCAGGTGAGGTCTCACCAGGACAGAGCAGAAGGACAAAATCAGCTCTCTCAATCTGCTGGCCATGCTTCTTTTGTTGCAGCCCAGGATGTGGTTGGTATTCCGGGCTGAAATTGCAATTGGTGGTTCGTGTTCATCTTTGCACCTACTAGTACCCCCAGGCCTTTTTCCACAGGGCTGCTCTCTAGCATGTCTTCCCCCAACCTACAATGATACTTCTGGTTGCCCCAGCCCAGGTGCAAGACTCTGAATAGAATAGTGAATGGAAAAGGAAGACAGTGTTGCCTTTCATATAAGATCTATAGATAAAGACCATCAGGTCACCAAAATGGTCATATATAGAAAACCTGAACTTACTTGACTAATGAAAAAAGGGTTTTCCACCTCTCAGTAGTGGTCAGGGTCTTCTGTCAGATATTGTGGCTTTTTAAGGTGAACTAACAGTTGAAAATTGGAGGTTTTGTCAGTGGAAGAGCTCTAGGTCTTCAGCCATCAGCTTGCAAGGAAGTAGAGCAGGTGGGTTAAGTTAAGGGGATGAAGAGGAACTCTTTTGGATGCGTTTATGGCCCATTGGGAATACCTTACTGAGAAAGTGGAAGTAGATCAATTTGAGTGAATATGAAACAATGATCTTTAAAGTTCTTTAACAAAAATGGAGAAAACTAATACCATTGATTTCAGGAGAACAGACGTCAATGTACTCAGAGAACTGATAAGAGAGGAAGTGTGTTTAAAAGAGGAAAGGCCATGAAGTCTGTTATATCCTTAGAAGTCATAGCTGAGTCACAAATGTAAACTCAGCACAAAGAAAGCCCAAGGAGTGTGTTAAAAATGAATTTAGCTGGGATTTGAACTTTTTAGCAACCTCAAGCATGAGAAGTAAATTATCAGAAATTATTAAGAGTAAATATAAAAGAATAGCGTGACCTTGAAGAGACAAAACCACAAAAGCATAAAATAAGAAGCAGTTATGAGGAGTCACAAAATATTCTGTAACAGTAGTCGTATTTAGAAGAGTAAAGAAAGATCTCTACACAAAAGGAAAGGATATCCAATAGTGGAAGACCCCGGGAAGTCTGCAGTGTTTATTGTCCTTTGTGGTTTTTTTCATTCTTCACTAAAAAGCCTAATTGGTTAACACAATTATCACATAAGGAAATAGAGGTAAAAATCCTTAAAATAAAGAGAGAAGAGATCCATGAGTTGTTTTCAAATCTGCTCGGCCAAGTAAAATTCACAGCAGGAGATTTAGAAAACTGAATGAGACCTTCTCAAAGCCATCAGCATTTATATCTGAGAACTCATGCAGAATGGACAAAGTTCCAAAGACTGTAAAAAGGGCAAAAATAGCACTGATCCTTGGGAATTGGGGGAAGGAAGTAGACCAGGAAACTATAAACAGTTTAGCAAAATTTAAATTCTTGTCAAATCACTGTAACAAATAAACTCATTGAAACAGAGATGAAAATTAACACCTCCTGTCAATCTGCCCATTACATGTCATGTCAAACCAAATAATTTCTCTGAATGATGAGGTAATAGGTTCATAGATGAAGAAGTAACAGCAGATAATATTTATTTTGGCCACTAAAAGGCTTCAGGTATAGTTTCACACGACAGTTTCATGCAGAAGTTAGAGATCTAGATGATCCCACTGTACTATGTGATCCCACATATCGATTCTCTCCATAAAGTACTTTTAAGCAATAGTCAGTGCCAAGGACAGTCAAGATTGTGTGTTGTCTCACAACTCACACAGATCCTGATAGGAATCAGGTGACACTCAGATTGAAGAGATAATTTAAGAGGTCTTTAAAGATCAGACTACCTATAAATTACAAGATGTCTCTGCCTATAATCAAGATCCTAGATGATGAGGTTGCTGTACTACCTAATTCTCTTACAAGCACCTAATACTCCAAGTATTTTAGTCAGAATAAACCCATGCAAATTGCGCTGAAGTGTCCTCAAAGGTCAGTGTTTTCATTTTCAAAAGACATGATGGACAAAACAATGGCCTTTTTTCCCCACCATCAGAATCATCACTGCAACAGGCTGGAGAGCTGAGCAGGGAGAATTGTAATGAACTCTAACAAGGGCAAGTCTTGCATCTGGGCAAGAACAACCCCAGGTACCAGTATAGGCTGAGGACTGACCAGTTGGAGAGCAGTGTAGGAGAAAGGGATTTGGAGTCCTGGTGGACAGCAGGATAACCATGAACCAGCAGTGTGCCCTTGTGGCCAAGAAGGCCAACAGCATCCTGGAGTGGATCAGAAGGGGGGTGGTTAGCAGATAGAGAGAGGTTCTTCTCACCTTCTACTCTGCCCTGGTGAGACCACGCCTTGAGTATTATGTCCAGTCTGGGCCCCTCATTTCAAGAAGAACATGGAACTGCTGGAGAGAGTCCAGCGCAGAGCAACGAGGGTGATGAAGGATATAAAGCACCTCATTTATGAGGAAAGGCTGAGGGAGTTGGGTCTCTTTAGCTTGGAGGAGACTGAGGGGTGACCTCATTAATGTATATAAATATGTGAGGGGTAGGTGTCAGCAGGATGGAGCCAGACTCTTCTCAGTGTCATCTAGTGACAGGACGAGGGCCAATGGGTGTGAGCTGGAACATAGGAAGTTCCATATAAATATCAGAAGGAACTTCATCCCAGTGAGGGTGACAGAGCACTGGAACAGGCTGTCCAGGGAGGTAGTGGAGTCTCCTTCTCTGGAGATGTTTAAAACCCACCTGGATGTGTTCCTGTGTGACTTGGTCTGTGTGATCCTGCTGTGTCAGGGGGATTAGACTAGATGATCTTTCGAGGTCCCTTCCAATCCCTAATGATTCTATGATTCTGTGATTCTGTGAAACACAGGCCTTCCACATCACAGGAAAAGGTTCAGTTTGAGTCTAATAGGAATCATACACTGTTAGCATAAGGATCTGGACTGTGATTCGGGTGTAGATGTGTGGGATTTCATACACAAAAAGCAGGGTTTAAAATAAACATCTTTCTTTAGGATAGCCTACTCACTGCTCTAGATTCAGACAGTCCTTCAAAGGCTCTATATGGATCTCTGTGCTCCTTAGTAGTGCCTTGCTGCATGGAAGTCCTTTCTTCAAATCTAACCTTAATCTCCTTTTCCTGACATAATGCAACACTATATTTAAAAGCTGTAATAATAACACCGGCTCAGCAAGGCCATTCCTCTCCCCAAAACTATTTCTAATTGCCTTTTAGAAGCCAAAAACCATTTACATTGGCAGTTACCAACTGCTTAGAATTTACTGTTTTTAAAAAATCAGATTAATTTAAAAAGAAATGAGTAGTCTCAAAACATTGCCTAGAGTTTACAAATTGAAATGCTTTAGCTCTCTTAAAACAGATACCAGGCATAACATTAGAGCTGAACATTAGAGAAACTACAAAGAAAAGAAGCCTGCAATTGAATAAATTGCATTTATCAAGTATATAGCTATTTTGTGGTGACAGAATTACTACTAATGCAGGTTGTATGCACTCTGTCTGTGAGCTGTGAAATAAAATATATTAATAGGCTGCAGTTACTGCCTAGGAAATGGGTCTGTGTCACACTACAGATCTCTTCTGAATTACAGAATCATAGAAATGTTTAGGTTGGAAGGAACCTCAGCGTGCATCTAATTCCAACTCCCTTGGCTGGTGGCAGAGACACCTTTCTCTGGAGCAGGATGCTCAGGGCTCCAACCTGATGTTCAACACTTCCAGGGAGGGGGAAATGAAATTTAAATTAAACATTGTAATGAAGAAATCTTTAATATCTCTAATTTTTAGGTATTGGTCCAATGTTTTCTCTTTGTTCATAAGCAATTTGGTGTGCTAAAAGATACTGAGCGTAAGCTAAGATACAGAAGAACAGAGTGTTGTTATCTCTGCAGCTTGGAATTGCCTGTTCATCTGGGACACATAACAGCTGGATTTCACAAATTCAATCTAGTCCTGGTGCCTCTCTCAGTGCAGACAATTCTGTGCCTATTCCTTTGATTGAAAGAGGTGGTTGATTGTGTTATCCATACGAGCAGCAGACTGAGTTACAAAGACTAAAGGGCACATGATTGTCCTCCTGCCAATGACAACAGAAGAATAATGGCACGCTGCCATCTTCTAGCATTACAAACCTTCCTTTGATTCTCCTCTCTACGGTTTTGAAAGGGGAATTTTAGCCTTAATACGTGGTACCTTTTTGTGGCATCATCCTGTAACACCCAGTAATCATGGTTAATGTATACTAGAACTGTCATTATTTCCTTTAAAAGAAATGATGATGTTTAATCAGTTTAAATGAAAATCTTGTTGATAAGAGATTGAGTTACTCTAGGTGGACTATAGTGCAAAGGAGGCGTGAATGGCTCTTGTAATCTGATCAAAACGTGGTTTTTTTTAAGATCCTGTGGAGACTACAACAGGTAAAGAGCAGTAAGACTGTACACATAAAAATGCACCACTAGTAAAAATTATGTCTCTAGCCAGACTGATTATGTTTGAGCTCTCTCATGGAGCACTCCGAATGATTTCCAGAAAGACTTTATGACATGGGACAGAGAAGATTAGGGTGTTCTTGGCAAGGAATGATTTACACATTCTTCGTGTGATATTTGCTTTGCATAGTTTGTTAGGAGAAAGGTGACATGCTGATATCAGATTAACACCTCCTGAGGATCCAAATATCACTCTGTGAAACGACTTGGTATTTGTGTTTGCTATAAATAAAGGTTTGTGTGCTGAATCAAGCAATTTTTGGGGGGTTGTGTAACAAAAGAACTGCTTATTTCAAATAGTTTTATTTTATTAATGTGTTCTTGATTGCTATTGTTGAGGATGCAGTTTATTCAAGCTCTTGTTCAGCAATTACATTTTAGATGAATGGAGTAATTATTTTCTGTTGCTTATTTTGAAGCATCATAATATGCAAATGTGTATCCGTCAAGGTTAGTCGAGCTACTGCCAAATTTTCTGACTTGTTGTTTCTGAATGTCTGTGATACTGGCAACTTGACTCATGTCATTTTTGTTTCCTAATTAAATAGATATCTATAAATCAGAAGTAACAAGTAGCTGCTGCCCACAAACTAGTTTGTTTACACATGCTTTGCTGCACTAGTGATTACAGGACATGTCATACGTCTAAATAGCCCTTTTAGTAAGAAATCCTTCAAGAAAAACGTTATGAACACTGAACCACCAGATGCAAGGCTGACTGAGCAAAACTTCCCTTGGTGAATGCCTTCAAGTGCTTGAAAAATATGTGGCTGACATGAGCATCCACTGCTAGACCTGATTTACAAGAAATGTTGCAAGATTTTTCTACCACATGAGACCCTCAAGTCCGTCATCTTATGGTCATTGTATCCAAGGCTGCCCTCAACCTTCACTGCTTCAACCAGACTTGCCCTGTTGGTGAGTACAAGATCCAGCAGCGCTCCTCTCCTAGTGGGCTCTGCTGGAAGAGAGCTGGAGGATGGATGGGTAGCGCAAAGGGTCCCAATATGATGCTGTCTCCCTGTCCTGGATACTAATTCTGAATGCAGGGTTGCAATGCCTGGAACAGCAGCCAGGTGTACTTACAAAAAAACATCTACCGATCTTTTTATTTGTCCTTAGCTTTTCCATAAATGGAAATGTGGAAAGTCAGCAGAACTATAGTGTAGTACCCTCCACTAAGCTGAAGTCTGCTTTAACCTCTTACGCTCACAAAAAACAGCTGTAGAACTCTGGTATAAACCGCAAAAAAGGGAAATTCATTTCAGAAGCCATGGAAATGCATATTTCTTAACTTTAATAAACAGATAACTTCCATGTCTTGTTCTTATGTATCTTCATGAAAAGTATTGTAGCCTAACAACTCACCTGCCCATCTCTGAGGGAGACAAACTGTCACCTTAACCCCATCTAGTCTGTCAGAATTTGCCCTCTAGCTTTGTTACAGAGTTTTTTCCAGCATTAGCAATGAAATAAAATGCTCTGCAGCAGATTTTTCTGACAAGTTTCCAGATGTGACACCTATGCAACAAATTCAGCCTGAGTTATGATGGCATGTGGGTAAGGGACACATAAATCATTCCCATATTATTTTCAGCAACTTTTCAGAACTTGCAGATGCCATTCTGTCAGTGTGTTCTGCAGAGCAAATGTTTGGAGCATTTGAGTAGCCAATTTAAAATATTTTCATGCTGAGATGCCAGAACTAGTTTTGGACCTAAGCTGGTACATTCTATATAAAACTAAAAATCTGGATGGGTTGTGCTATTCTGTGCAAATGCACTGTTGAAGTGGACATTCTTACAGAAGTGCTCTGTTGTGATCTTGTATTTGGTACTATAACCAGTCAATGTAAATCAACGTACATTTTCCGTCTTCAGCGAGCCCTGATAAAGACAACGTTGTGATTCCTCCTCATTGTCAACTATCAATTTGAATCCTAATAGTATGTAAAATACAATAAATATGTTCTTAAAAAAATCATCTACACAGACAATCAGTAAGACAGATGCAGATCTAATTTATGACAGTAACAGGGCTATTAGGACATTCATAGGATTAACCTAAAAGCCAACCAACCACCTATCCATAGTTTTTCTCAGGAAACACAGGTCATATTATTAAACAATTAGTTTATGCTTGAAGTTTCAAGCTCTAGCTGAAAAGAGTACCATACTTTTAAGAAGTGTGCAGAGGAGGGCCACGAGGATGGTCAGAGGGCTGGAGCACCTCTCCTATGAGGCCAGACTGAGAAAGTTGGGGCTGCTCAGTCTGGAGAAGAGGAGGCTCCCAGNGTAAAGTGCTTTAAATATGCAAGTTCTGAGTTGCCTTGGGATTTTAATATCCATATTAAGATTCAAAATGGAAATTATTCCAAATACTTAATTTAGATCTATGAATATTTTAAAAGACTAATTTAGTGTGTAGGATGTAATGCAGTGCCTAAAGACTGCTTGCAAATCAGTGAAGTTAAATGAGATGGCCTCTGTATTTTAGTTTGAAGTTGTTTTAAAATAACATAGATAATTTCTAGGGAGCATCACATGAAGGTTTTTGTTTCAGTTTTGTTAATTATAGCGGATATATGTATTTCAAGCAAAATAAATTACTTCACCTTTACGCATCTTTTAACAGAGTAAACAGATGGATCATAGCAAGTGTCTACATTAAGTACCAGTGTGCTGTTTCGAGCAAAAATGAGCCTAAATGTACAGAGGACACACATACCACACAATCACAGAACATTAGGGACTGGAAGGGACCTCGAAAGGTCATCTAGTCCAATCCCCCTGCTACAGCAGGATCACCTAGATCCAGTCGCACAGGAACACGTCCAGGTGGGTTTTAAACGTCTCCAGAGAAGGAGCTTAATGAAGCGTAGGCTCATAGACTCGTAGAATGTTCTGAGTTGGAATCCATGCAAAAATGTTTTAATAGTAATTGACATTTGTGGGTTAAGAAAAAGTACAGGATTTAGGAAGTTTATCTTAGCATTAAGCTATGAAATCCTCAGTCACTCTCCATGTTGCTGCTCATGCTGTCAATATAAATTCATACTCCTCTGTCACTGGAAACGTTACACATTATAATTACTACAGTCCCAAGTCTTTCTTCCAACAAAGTGGCATATAAATACTTGCAATTTATAGCCTTATTATTATGCCATAAGAACAGAAATCTGGAGAAGGGGCTGCAAGTGTTACATAAAACATTACGAATTACAGTCATAATAAATAATGATTTGACTGCTTTTCGTTGCAGCTGGTGAGTGCTGACAATTGGGATTGTACCCCTGTACTAGTGCGAATGCAAGCAAGGAAATGATGATTAGCCATATAAAATCAGCTCTTCCACCTGCTGAGTGGAGAAACTGCTGCAAGGTGTTTCTGGAGAACTAACCATGCACATGACAGCGCTGTGCTGACGACAGCTCCAGTGTGTCCTGGCTTTCCCACCTTTGTCCAGCCCGTGGACATCAAATGTGCCACTCCACGGTCAGGGTGGTGAAAACTGTCAGCACTGAAGGCAACCAGGAGGCTGTGCACAGCTAACTGGCCTAACCTAGCACTTCCTTTGAGTCACGTGAGGTGCCCTTTTGGTCATAAAACAAAAATGACAAAAATTTCCATGTCGGTTATTTCATTCTTGGATGAAAAGGTCTGAAACTATGGGACAACTGCATCTTTCGAGTATGAAACCAAGAACACGTACTCAATCTGGCGTCCAGCAGGCATTTCAAAATGAAGCAGCCTCCTAGAAATCTCAAGTCATGGACATAACATATGTCATACAACATCTAAAATGGCATTAGATGCTGATATTTTCACATTAAATATCAACTTCTATTTTCTGAGAAACCATGTCCTCAAAACTGTGTTGTACAAACTGGAAATGCTGCAGATACATGTACTTACAATAAAAAAAATACTCTTTCCTGTTTGGAAAGAACTAAACTGAAATTTTCTTTTTTGTTTTGGTGATAGATATGTATAACACCCCTCCACACTAAGTCATTTTAAAGGAAAATATTCTGGCTTTTTAAAAAATTGAAGTGTACTGTTATCTACATCTAAATTCCCTAGATTTTCATCAAAACAACTACCTGTAAATTGTCTCAGACAATAACAGAACATTAGGGATTGGAAGGGACCTCGAAAGGTCATGCAGCCCAGTCCCCCTGCCAGAGAAGGATCACAAGGACCAAATATATCCAGTAGAGTCCTTAAACGTCTCTAGAGAAGGAGACTCCACAACCCTTCTAATCCACCCCAGGATGGTGTTGAGCCTTCTTGGCCACAGGGGCACATTGATGAATCATGTTCATCCTGCTGTCCACCAGGATCTCCAGGTTCCTTTCTCCTATGCTACTCTCCAGCAGATTAATCCCCAATCTACTGGGGTTATTCTTGCCCAGATGCCAGACTGTACACTGGTCTTGTTATAGTACATTCAGTTTCTCCCTGCCCAGCTCTTCAGCCTGACCAGGTCTCACTGAATGGCAGCACAACCTGCTGGGGTGTCAGCCACTCCTCCCAGCTTTGTGTCATCAGCAAACTTGCTGACAGTGCACCCAAATCCCTCATCCAAGTCATTAATGAATAGATTGAATATGACTGGTCCCAGTACTGACCCTTGGGGGACTCCACTAGATACAGGTCCAACTAGACTCTGTCCCGTTAACCCCCTGCAGCCAGTTTGCAATTCAGCTCGCTACCCGATCATCCAGACCACACTGCCTCTGTCTGGCTGTGAGGATGCAGTAGGAGACTGTGTGAAATGCTTTGCTGACGTCAGGATAGACACAAGTGTAGGAATTAAATACTCTGCCTTTAACATCAGCATCCATTGAACCAAGCAGAGTTTATTATCTTACTTAGAGGGTGTAAAAAGTGGGTCCTGTTGTCCTTTGAATATCCACTAACACAAGACTTCGTAGACTTGTGGTGTCTTTGTCTACCTGCCTCTCAAAAGACTTCCTTCCTTTGTTTGTCTTTTGTTTTGACTTGCAGCAGTCAAATGTTTTCAGCAAAACTGTTTCTGGTTTTGAATGTTGAAAGAGCTTTTTGCGCCAGCCTCAAAAAACCTGTCTGGCCTTGATTCAGTGCTTTGTCTGAAGGAAAAATCTGTGATTTTTAGGTCAGTATCTTAGCAGAGGATTCTCTCCTGCCCCATGTCAAAACCAAAAGCAATTCAAAGCATTGCCAAGCAAGAAAGTAGCAGAGAAAGGAGTGTTGTGACATGTACATGATCAGAAGAAAATCACTGGAGGTAGAGTCTTTACTATTGTGCTCCAAGACTGGCATGATTTAAGTTGTAGCACTCAGGTAAGGATGAGTGATATCAACCACTGGCTTTTAAGAAGTCAACTTACAGACCTACAAAGTACTTTCAAATAAAGGATGTGAACCAACACTTTTAGGAGAACATTATCCAGATCAAAAGGCCCTGAGCCTTTGAGTGGGATTTCAGGTGTCTTTTGGTTACATCTAGATATTTACCTGCTTAGCATTCACGTTTTGAATTCCTACCTGAGCTATCTGCCTTTACAGTTGCCGTGCAGATCATTCTCAGGAGGCATTTTATTACTCACATAACCTACAGGCATCCAACTTCTTTCGTCTTTAGTCTTGGATTGAAAGTTAAGCATTGTTCTGAAAGAAACACTGCTTTCTGCCAGTGCATTTCAAGTAGATTTGACAAGCAGTTAAAGCAGCAAAGTCCTGGCTCTTTCTAAGAGCATACATATATGCTCTATCATAAGGCCTGTGTTGAACAGAGGTGCAACTACACTGCTTGTCAGAGGTGGTGGGCGCGCTGTGGACCAAATGACGCGTCACTGAAGGATCTCAGTAACCAATCCCATTCCTATTCTGTTATTTACTGAGAGAGCACTGGCGAGCAGGGGAAGCTCTGTCTGTTATTCCAAGAAACACTTGGTTTCTGAGTTTATGATACTCATTAAGGAAGAAGATGGCCAGTGTGTTGTCCACAACTCTGTCAGAGATTCTCTGTGTTCATCACTCAATAACCAGTGGAGAGAATTTTAGTTACTAACAAATGCAGTGAAGCTTGGCAATAATTTTGTAAGGGCAAGGCATTAATCAACCCAAAACACTACAGCTTCAAGAAAGAAGACCTGAAGGATTAATGCAGGAAAGGATGCTGTCCTAGTTTGAAACTTTAGACTTCCTGCCCAAGGCATCAGAAGGTTGCTGCAGCAACTTGGGGTTTTTTGACTTACAATTCCAATGTGAGGTTTTGCAGCTCCGCAAACTTGCACCTTCATAGATGACACGAAGATAGCATGTAGATGGCACAGCAGCCGTCTTGTCCTGGAAACGTGATGAATTGAGAGAGAGAGAAAGAGTGGTGCCTCAAGGATCAGTGGAAGAAAGGTTTCATCTGAATTCCATTGTTTGATGAAATGAATAGATGTCTGTCCTTGTTTGTGGTTGTAGGAATCATCGTTCTGGAAAAATGGAGGACTAGCACAGAAGCTCATGGAACAGAGCTTCCATGGACTTTAAAATGCCCTCTGACACTGAGGGATGTGTGCATGGACTTGATGACCTTCACATTTCCACATGAAGCAGGAATGGCTGAAAGTCTCTTCCCTCTTGAAGGGATGGAGATTGCAGTTGGGCTCAGTTATGCAAAACAGTGATTAATCTCTATACGTCTTCGTGTGGGGTGTTTTTTGTGGGGTGAATTAAATGTGTTGTCTTCCTCAGTTTGAGTTAGTTTTGGTTTTGCTTGCAATTTATAAGTGGTTATCCAAACCCTTCTTGTTTTGTTTGTGTTTCAACCCATTAGCACATTAACTAAATTAATTGGTTAATTTCACCCTGGGATATAAATCCTTGACACCTACTTCTAAAGAGCTCTCTTTTTCAAATAATTTCTACCTTCAGAAGGGTGAACATTTTAATATAGGCAGTAGATGCTAGTCCAGTGATCCTAACTACAGAGGCAGAAGACGTTTAAATAGTGCATGCTATTAAAATTGTAATTTTCAGACACTCTAGATGACAAATTATTACAAAATCACAGAATTGTCAGGGTAGGAAGGGATGGAAGGGACCTCAATAGATTAGCTAGTCCAGTGCCACCCATAGCACAGGATAATGTAGGCACATGGCACAGGACTCCACCCAGGCAGGTTTTGGATATCACCAGGAAAGGAGACTCCAGAACCTCCCTTGGCAGCCTGTTCCAGTGCCTTGTCACTTGTAGTAAAGACATTTTTCCTCATGAAACTTCCTGTGGTCCATATTTTCCCCATGAAAGAGAAGCTCCAAAAAGATTCAACATTGCTGTAAAGGTCTAAAAAAGATGAGCATCATTCAGTTAGGAATGATTTGTCAGAGTTTTGGGACGTTATGAGAGTTCTGATAAACACATTAAGTTTAATTAAGTGTTTAATCCAGTCCCTTGTACTGGATTTTTCAAACAATTTAAATAAAAACAAGAATAAACTGTCAAGGTTGTCTCCACACAAAACAATTAAGTGTGTTTAAATTGTGGCTTACAGATTAAAATGACATTTCAGATCAAAATATGTTCTTGATTAGAGCTAACACTGAGTAATGTATTTAACTCAGTGAATATATTCTAATGAAAGCAGTTGCCAAGTGGTTTCACAAGGTAGTTGTATCCACTGTGAAACAACGTGAGACTTCCCATGCTGCATGTCAAGTCTTGGGATTTCTCCCTCAGCATCACAGTGTCAGTGAAAGTTGAGCAAAACTTTGTCTGCACAAAAGGGAAAACAGATATAAAATCACACTGCGAAGTGGAGGCTTAGAGATCTGACTAATGAAATGTCCCCGTGAGAAAGATTTCCTGTGCTCTTTGCAATATATTTATATATCAATTACAGATATATTTAAATTGTTAGGGCACTCTTTGTTCCACTTCTATCCCAATTACTCTGTGGAGTCTGATCATGTTTGTGGTACAGAGAAGCCTGGAAGACACCATCAGAATCAGGGCCTCATCCTGCTAAACAACAGAGGAATCAAACTGATGATCAAGAGATGATGATTTGCTCTCGAAAAGAATGAAATGAATTTGCGACACTGACATCTTAATCCTACCTTAAGCAAGTAGCTTAATTCAAGTCAATGGGATCATTTACTTGAGTAAAGTGTGCAGGATTTAGTTCCTCCTCAGTGCTAGGTGTTAATTAAAATGCAAGGCAGAGAGCAGTAGAGCTGTCAGACAACAGACTCACCTTCACATCCTTTGTGTCTTCCCGAGAGGAAAAGGGACACTCAGAACCACTGTTTCTCCTTTCAAAGGACAGGTTGTCCAAACTGTTCTTTTTGCATTTCAGTCTATCATCAGAGACAATAAAAGATGCTGCACTTTCCTCTGTAAGCCTCGTTTGCCCTGGAAAATTCACTCCTGTGTTTGTAGCAGCATATAATCAGGGCAGTGTAACTGACAGCTCTGATTATCTGAGGATAAGATACAGGAAAGCCAGTCCCTACTTCAAGCCAGAGGTCACGTACTACTATAGTTAAAATGATAAGGAAGGAAAAGAAGCAGCAGGCTTCTGTTCTTCTTTGAGCAGAAGCAGGCTTCTAGGAAACTTCCTCATTTCAGTGGTTATCTGGACAACCATTGTGCTTACTGCTTTTCACCTTCCAGAGTTTGTCAAGTTGTATAAAACTGAAGAAGAGTCAAGGCTGCTGCACTGAAAAAGGAAAGGAAGTAAAGCACAGCTGAGCCAGCTGCATCACATCACTGTAGGTGGTCCTCTACACATTTTCTCCTCGGGAGAGGCAGAAAACAGTGTGGACAGAGACACAGTTTCTCAAACTATTCCATCACTCTCTCAGAAACAGGTAAAATGGTCCATCTTGCCTTAAAATAGCCACAGGACAATATACAAGAGAGCCAGTCCCTGCTTCAAGCCAGAGGCCAAGTACTCCTACAGTTAAAATGATGAGGAAAGAAAAGAAGAAAAAAGCAAGGCAGCCTGTATCTACAGTCTTACTTAGCTTCCCTACTCAGCCATTTTTCTCCTTACTTTTCCTCTCAATCCACAAGGACAACAAAATGTCTCTGAGGTAACCTCACACCTGCCACCCCATGAGTCTCCCCTTAGCAGCTGCTTTTAATTGTAGGTTTGGGCACAGGTAGAAGAGGGAATGAGAGCCACCATTAATGATTTGTGGGCTATTTCCCTATCAGGCATCATATGAGCCTACACATTAATTTTTTAATTAATTTTGAGTGTTACAGTCACTAGGTTAAAAAAATAAGCCAGCACACCCAACACAATCTCCCAGCTCTGCAATTCTAATCAAAGGCAAGGCGAGAGGCACAATGAGTTGGTTTGAGTTCTCCCTAAATAGAGGAGGAAATCAAAGTAGCTGGTGTTTTTGTCTTGCCTTCTTTGTAATAAACAACAGAACAAATGGGAATATAAAATGGGTGCAGTATCATAGCAACAGACAGAGGTTTGTACCAATATTTGAGTGACTATGAGCATTCTTGCTCAGTATTAAAGATATGTCATAAGGAAAACAGCAAATTAATGCTGTAATAGTCAAATGTTAACACTGAGTATCTTAGATTCCTGATTGCTGGTATTTATTCACCACTGCAAGAGTGAATTCTGATCCCCAAGATTCTTTTTTAGTGGAATAAATCATCACAAGAGAAGGAGTAGTGAGACTGGCCGCAGTGGAGCAAAAACCTTCAGACTTTTGGGAAGGACTTTGTGCTTCACAGTTTTCAAACCAGTGTGCAAATTAACCTTTCTCAGAACTGAGTTTTGATGTTTACCCTTCAAACTGTGCGTGTTGTCAACAGGGGAGTAGCAGGAAAAGCTGAGTTTGTAGAAGTTAACAGCAAAAATACCGTCTTCTGTAGAATGGTTTGTACTGGAACAAAACAGATGTTCTGTGGTGGGCTGGATTTTCATTTTTAGACATTTTCTTGTCTAAAAGACTACCAGACTACTTAGGTGTTTTGCATCCAAGTTTGTAAACATTGTGTATCTGTAGTACACAATTTAAATTCTATGCAAATACTGAGTGTGTTCCTGTAGCCAAGCAACATGATTAGCAGTTTAAAAAGCACCTGACTTGCTTCCTACCCCAGGGCTAGATTCACGGTGGTGTGACAATAAGCACCCTGCAAGGGCATCACTGCCTTGTGAAGTCTTTCCATGGCATGAGAGTGCCATGCACACCAGGGCAGATACTTGTGTGTGTATGTGTTTGTTTGTGCGTGTGTGTTTTGAACTAAGGCTTATGAATGGGGACCAGTGACCCCAGCAAGCCAAATGAAGAGCTACTACAGCTGGTCAGTATGAAATATGGGGGGAAAGGAGTTTTTTAAAAACCCTCTGATGTAACCCTGGGTCACATGAAATACTTGCATTAAATTATACACCAGAGTAACGAATGTGATTGGAATCCAGACTTCATTCAGAAGCCTGTCAGCACTTTAAAGAGGCTTATGGTGAAGAAAGGGACAGTCTTTTTTGACAAGGCTTGTTGTGACAGGAGAAACATTGATGGTTTTAAACTAAAGACTAGATGATCTTTCGAGGTCCCTTCCAATCCCTAATGATTCTATGATTCTAAAGAAGCAAAGACACAGACTGGGTATAAGGAAGAGATTTTTTACAATGAGGGTGGTCACAGTCAATGAGCTGTGGCAGAGGTTGTCCAGACTGGTGGTCAGGTTCCCACCACTGGAGACATTCAAGCCCATGCTGGCTTTGAGTGACCTGATGTAGCTGAAGATGCACCTGCTCACCGTAGAGGGATTTGGACTATATGGCCTTTAACTGTCCCTTCCCACAGAAGTTGTTCAATGATTATATGATTTGCATCCTGTCTGTCATTCACTGTCACATTTTATTTGTTTTATTCAAAGTAGAAAATATTCAGCAGGTACTCACTGCTTTCAGAAGAAACCTCTTACAGTCTAAAAAATGGAAATGGTTTTGAGGAACATGGAGAATGCAACCAAAATCACCTAATGTACCCTCCAGTTGTGTTTTAAGAAACAGGAATGACTTCTGAGAAAGTCATCTAATATGCTTCTTTTCAGAAA
Organism: Rhinopomastus cyanomelas; assembly: GCA_013400115.1. NCBI lineage: Eukaryota > Metazoa > Chordata > Aves > Bucerotiformes > Rhinopomastidae > Rhinopomastus > Rhinopomastus cyanomelas. The sequence continues at coordinate 257,406 of VXBP01010179.1, forward strand.
CTCTGACAAATATAAGTAGAACATACAGAAAGATAATAGAAATATTAAACAGGACATGCATGGGATGTCTTACTTTCTCAAGTTGGTCTAATTAATACTTTTTAATGAAGGGGATGATAAATTAAGTGCTATGCAAGCTCCTGTCTCTTTTCACCTCCTTGCTTCACAAGTTCTACTCAAGCCTCTTTCTTTCTGTAACCCTCTCCTCCCTCCATATCTCTACTGCAAAGGCAGCTTTTCCTTTAAAATGAGAGTTTCTGAGCGCTGTCTACCGAGTAATAGCGAAGGAATGAGCCCTGTATTCCTTCGTCACTGAAGAATATATACTTCCAGATCAAAAGATGCATTTTTCTTATTATTGGACTCTCCTCCCAGACACTTTGAAGCCTGAAAAATGCTGCAGCAGGTGCTGAGCTGAAAACTAGAAGATATGTAAAGATTTAAGAGTCAGCTGCCTAGTATTTAAGTTCTTTTAGTTCGCTGTGATAGAAGACTGCAGCTGTGTAAATTAAAGAATAAAATCTGGAAAAGGCCATACTTTTCATTATAACTTTTTCCTGCTAGGCAGTGTTTATTCTCAAAATTATATATTCCTTGTCCATTAAAATCAGTATATATTTTGGTTTGTTTCATGCTAATTTTACTGTTGCCAGTGGCAACCACACAAGGAGTAAGCACAAACGGCCAGCGTATCCCATGCTCATTCCCTAGTATTTAAGTTCTTTTAGTTGTTACTGTGTTGTGGCAGGGACATGTGCATGTGTCAAGCACTTGGGAGGATTAACTCACTGTCATAATTTCACTCTATTAAATTAGGTGATTAAGAGAGGTTCTTCTCCCCCTCTACTCTGCCCTGGTGAGACCACGCCTGGAGTATTGTGTCCATTTCTGGGTGACTCAGTTCAAGAGGGATGTGGAGCTGCTGGAGGGAGTTCAGCGTAGGGCAATGAGGAAGATGAAGGAGGTGGAGGACCTCACTTATGAGGAGAGGCTGAGGGAGCTGGGTCTCTTTAGCTTGGAGAAGAGGAGACTGAAGGGTGACCTCATTAATGTCTATAAATATGTGAAGGGTGGGTGTCAGGAGGATGGAGCCAGGCTCTTCTCAGTGTCATCTAGTGATAGGGGCAGCGGGTGTGAGCTGGAACATAGGAGGTTCCACATAAATGTGAGAAGGAACTTCTTCCCAGTGAGGGTGACAGAGCACTGGAACAGGCTTCCCAGGGAGGTTGTGGAGTCTCCTTCACTGGAGACGTTCAAGACCCTCCTGGATGTGTTCCTGTGTGACTTGGTCTAGGTGATCCTGCTGTGGCAGGGGGATTGGACTGGATGATCTTTCGGGGTCCCTTCCAATCCCTGGTGATTCTGTGATTCTGTTTACAATGGCCTCACAGAATCACAGAATCACTCTGGATGCAAAAGATCCCTGGGATCATCGAGTCCAACCATCTACCTTTACAAGTTCATCCCTAAACCATAAAACGTGATTTATAAAGCTGAAAACTTATAAATATTCACCAAAAAATGATTTCTAGCAGCTGCACTTGGTGCCCTCCTGCTTTAGATTCTGTTTTAGGGCACAATCTAACCTGGATGCAATAAAGACAGACTATTTTTCTCTCTCAATCCACCTGTTCAAATTTTATGTGTATAGTCTGCTCCAGATCAGTATTTTCTGCTGATATCAGGAAACACAGTGCCTGAAGTGAGGCATAGGTCAGTGAGGGAGCTTTGCAGAGGTGACTGACATAGAAGTTACAGGCTAGGCAAAGGACAAAAGGTATTGAAGGGGAAATACCAAACTAAGGAACCTCTAGAATGAAAGGTTCAGATGTAATTCTATTGGAAATACATGAAAATCATCATGATCTTTCTGTGGGCTACGAAGAAGGCTCAAGATGCCGTCTGTTACTTAGTAGATGATGTATAAATAATCAAATCACAGAATCACAGAACATTAGGGACTGGAAGGGGCCTCGAAACATCACCTAGTCCAATCCCCCTGCCAGAGCAGGATCATCCGGATTAAGAAAGGTGAAATACTTCCCAATAGTTTGGTGCACTCTTGACACACTCTCACATTCTTTAACTGCAGAGTGACTTTTCCCTCCATTTTTTACCCATCAACCTAAACTATGATGCTTTATCCATCGGATGGTTATGGAATTATGTTGCTGTGAGAGTTAATTGCCTGTAGTCGAGGATACAAACACCACAGTGAAGCTGGACGAGTTCAATTTAACGGGTGTGTAACTGGCAGGCATGCACAGGATAAGCACTTTTTATTATGTGCTTCTCAGTGCCACTCAGTTCACATTTGTGCTCCACAAATATTGGCAGGGATGCACGTCATGTGCCAGGGGATGAGTAATGGAGACTTGTGTGAGATATGTGTGCCAGAAAACGTCTAATTATAGCTCCTGAAAGATGAAACAATAGGGGTAAAATAAAAACAGAAACAGTCCCTCAAACCAAAGGTGGGCTAATGAGACTTAGACAATATTGATTGTGAAATCTCTGTGTGCCCAAGAACCCATGGGTAAAGAACCAGCCTAGATCTGCAGAAAAGAGAGTCTGATCGGTGCAGGATGAAATATACTTCACTTGTGCAAAAGGTATTCCAGCACTGTGGATATAAAACTAGGAGGTAAGCCAGGTTAGAAGCAGAGAAGGAGCAGCTTTTCCCTAAATAAAATAAAAAATGAAATCTGCCTTGTACTTCCAACATACAAAATAAGACAGCAGGTGGAGTTGCTAGGAGACAGAAGCAAGGAACAAGAGCATGAATGTGCTCTAGTGTCTCTATACAATAGCAAAGAGCACATGAAACAAATCAGTTACAGATCTCACTGTCAGCTATTTGTATTAAAAGTGATGAAATTTAATCTTTGTACTTAACAGATAAATGATAAATCTGAGCAATTTTAATAAGAGGATCTATAAGGATGATTTGATGTGATATTTAATGCTGATCTGTGGGTGATCTTTACAGCTATAGAATTACAGAACCACTCAGTTAGGAAGATGTCTAGTCCAGCCTCCTGCTCAAAGCATGGCCAGCTCTGAGGTCAGACCAGGATGCTCAGGACTTTATCCAGAGATCTGCTTAATTGAATGGAGATGGCACAACCTCCACAATGGAGATGGTAAAACTGCTGCATCATCTGACTGCACTCATGGGCAAAGTTTTCCTCATGTTCTGTTTAAACCCATCTTGTATCAGTTTATGCCTCTCATCTTCCCACCATACACCTTTATGAAATACCTGACATCCCAGTAGATACTGGGGACTGGTGTAGGGTCCCTCCAGAGCCATCTCTGCTCCAGGCTGAACAAGCACCTCTCTTCAGGGGGAAAGTGGTCCAGCCTCAACCATTCTAGTGGCCTTCACTGAACTCACAGAATCATAGAATTCTGGAATTTCAAGTCATTGTATTTTAATGATGTCTCCTGTACCGACAGCCCAAAGTGGATCCAGTATTATTCATGTTGTCTAACAAGTGCTGGCTATTCTCTCATTAATACAGATCCAGGTGCTGTTGGCTGTCTTGGGTACCTTTTGCCAAGGTGCACTGCTGGCTCATGTGTAGCTTGCAACTGTGACAGCAACCCTCAGTTTTGAACACCCCCAATATGAAGACTATCAATAGCTTTCTGTCACTCCAGGGCTTTTCTATTTTATTACAGTTGGATAATTGCTGTGAGAGACAGGAGATAGCCTGAGGTAGAAAGAATTACAGTTGGATAAACAATATAACAGAAAGGAGATGCTGCAAAATGGGAAGAACAGCAGGGTTATGAAATATGATTTGTAGGTAGAGTCTGTCTGGGAACTTGACTTGGAAAGATAAACTGAAAGAGAAATATAAAAAGTTTCAGTAGACTTTCACTAGAGCATAAGGAGAAGAAAAATAAAGAGACAAAATAGTTTTCTCTGGGAGGATCTCAGGTAATTTGGCCACCAATTAATAACAAAACATGATTGATGGGCTTTCAAAAATATGTTAGAAAGCAGTTTTAGAAAATAGATCTTCAAATATCTATTGAATGTTTGAGATCTTACTCTGATTATTTATGATAGGGCTAATGAGTATGAAAACAATGAAAAAAAAGCATCTAGTTACAGCAAAATGCTTACACTTAAAGATACAAGAAGCATTTACACACACATAGAGTCATAGAGTCATTCAGGATGGAAAAGACCCTTGGGATCATCGAGTCCAACCATCAACCCTAGTCTATACGTCCACCCCTAAATCAGATCCCCCAACACTACATCTAAGTGACTTTTAAACTCATTCAGGGATGGGGACTCTACAACCACCCTGGGCAGCCCATTCAAGTGCCTGAGCACTCTCTCTGTGAAGAATTTTTTCCTGATGTCTAGTCTAACCTTCCCCTGTTGAAGCTTGAAGCCCTTCCCTCTGGTTCTGTCACTAATTACCTGTGAGAAGAGACTGGCACCAACATCTCTATGATGTCCCTTCAGATAGTTGTAGATGGTGATGAGGTCTCCCCTTAGCCTCCTCTTACCTCAAACTAAACAGCCCCAGCTCTCTCAATCTCTACTCATAAGGTTTATTCTCCAAACCCTTCACCAGCTCCATTGTCCAGATACCCAAATCTGGGCCCAGCACTCAAGGTGCGGCCTCCTCAGGGTTGAGTACAGGGGGACCATCTCCTCCCTACTCCTGCTGGACACACAGTTTCTGATACAGGCCAGGATGCCATTGGCCTTCTTGGCCACCTGGGCACACTACTGGCTCACATTCAGCCGCCTGTCAATTAGAACCCCCTTTTCTGCCAGACTGCTCTCCAGCCACCCTGCCCCAAGGCCCCTGCAGGGAACTGTTGTGACCAAAGTGCAGGGCCCGGCACTTGGCACTACTGAAACCCACACAGTTACCCTCGGCCCCTCAGTCTGTCAAGATCCCCCTGAATAGCCTCACTACCTCCAGCACAGTGACACTCCCTCCCACGTTGGTGTTGTCTGCAAACTTACTGAGGGTGGACTCAATCCTCACATGAAGATCGTTGATAAAGGTGTTGAACAGGCCTGGCCCCAGCACTGAGCCCTGGGGACACCACTCGTGACTGTCCTCCAGCCGGATTTAGGTCCACTGACCACAACTCTCCAGGCCCGGCCATCCAGCCAGGGTTCCGCCCAGCAGAGTACGTGCCTGTCCAGGCCCTAGGCAGCCACCTTATTCAGGATGTTGTGGGGGCAGTGCCAAAGGCCTCACTGAAGTCCAGACAGGCTTTCCCTCACCCATTAAGCAGGCCACCTTATCACAGAATGAGATCAGGTTTGTCAAGCAGGACCTGCCTCTCATGAACCCCTGCTGACCGGGCCTGATCGACTTTTAGTTGCTCCGTGACAGCTCTCGAGATTATCCTTCCCTGGCACCGAGGTGAGACTGGCAGGCCTGTAGTTGCAGGATGCTCTTTCTGGCCCTTCCTGAAGATGGGCATTGCATCTGCCAGCCTCCAGTCCAATGAGACAACCCTGGTTAACCAAGACTGTTGAAAGATTCTGGAGAGTGGCTTGGCAACCACATCTGCCAGCTCCCTCAGCACTCTGGGGTGTAATTCATCTGGCCCCATAGATTTATGAGTATCCAGCTCATGAATTATGTTCAAAACCATTTCCTCATGGATAATGAAGGCCCTATTCTGTTTCCCATCCCTATCTTCCATCTCAGGGGGTTGTGCATCCAGGGAATGACTAGTCTTACTATTAAATACTGAGGCAAAGAAGACATTAAGCACATCAGCCTTTTCATGATCCTTGGTCACTGTGTTCCCCTCTGCATCTAACAACATGTGGAGCTAATTCCTACCCCTCCTATAACATTTGAAGGCCATTGAATGTTTAGAAATTTGCATCTGCTGAATGAAGAGACACAGTGAGAAATATGCAAGTCAGGAAGTCCCGTGGTTCTGTGAGCGGAGAAAAATATTGCCAATTAAAAGAAGAAATAAACAGGAGTAATTCCTCAGGAAGACAATACAAGGCATGTGATTGGAAGAGTTTTTCATCAAACCCAAAATTTGTGACTCCAAAATAATATGGGAATAGCAAACAAAAAAGTTTTGAGAGAGCTGCTTAGAATCCTGAGGCAGAGGCAAGGGCTGCCTCAAAGCCTCCAAATAAAGACCCTAAATGCACAAATATTGTAGAAGCTGAAAAGGCTGATAAATTTGGGTTAAATTAAAAGGACAAGAGGGTGAACAATCGCATTAGTGAAGAAAGTGTTATTTTTCAGTGAAAAAACAAAAATGTAAAACATTTTGGAAATAATTTTAAGTAATCCTGGTTTAACCTCCCTTAATAATGAAACTAAAATGTAGAAAAAATATACAAATAAAAGAAAGTAAAAGAAAAGTATTGCCCCCAGAATATTTATTCTATAGTAATGATTAAAATAAAGTTTATTGGAACTGATTACTGAGTGAAAGGAAGAAAGTCTCATAGTTCTTATTTGGATTTTAATAAGCTATTTGAATAATTATACATTATTATTTTAAATATTTATTCCAAATGCCACTAGTGATGTATTCTGTCAGGCAGGTTGAAAAGAGGTCTCATAAAGCCATGAAGAGCACCAGTTTTGAGCAATGCAATGAGTTTGGATGTCTACGGGTCTTCTGTAGAGTAGGGTGTTATCATCTGATCATAGTTGCTAACAATCAACAAAAATAATGCAAACCAACAACCGCTGAGCAATGGTTTTGTGCTCATGTGAGATAGGGTGCTTCAGGTACACACACGGTTTGCAGGAAGAGCAAAACACTGTTCGAAATAAGAGTAGATAAGAATTTTAAAATTGTTTTCATATCCTTGAAAAAGCAGGTACTGAGGCACATGAACAAACACACAAACATTCTAAAAGATAAACAGACATTGGGGTGAAAGTGGACAACGAACTGGGGAGGAGTCACCAAACAAGAAGTAGACTGCACAGTGCAGGAACCAGTGCACAGAATAAAGCCCTGGAACAAAGCTGGGTAACCAGACCAAACCTGATCTACAGCATTCTGCACAGGCCATCTCAGCGATGAAAAGCAGAGCAAACAAAAAACCCCCAAAAGCAAGTACGCACAGTGAGCAGGACCAGCTGATACTAGTTCTCAAGACTTAGGAAGCAATGAACTTCAAATAAGTTTCAGTAGTGGTCATCGCCAGACTTCTCTCTCATTGCAGGTTCTCTGGAGCTGGCTTGTGCACAGCTTCTGGCTGCAAGTATCCAGCAGGGAAGGGATGACTGCCTCTGTGCTGCCACCACCACCTGCTCCGGGGATGGATTCCCAGTTCTCCAAATGGTGAATGGTGTCCTACAGCTTGCTGCGCTCGCCTTTGAGCAGCCGGGCCCCATCCGTAGCGCGTGGACATCATGGGCGCAGCAGCTGTCCTACGCTACCACTTACAGGTCTCCCTAACACTGGAGTATTTGTGGATTATGCCAGGGATGCGTTTGCATAAGGAGTTATGTATTATGACAGCTCACTGCCTGCTGAGAGAGTGTTCAAAGGCTGGGCCAGGTGAAGGTGGTGAGAGCTGGCTTCCTGCCACCTGAAATGCTTATTGGAGCGGACCTTGAGATTTTTTTATCATGAGTTAGTTCCAGGATTCAGCTGGAGGGACACCAAGTTGTTTCACCCCGTGAAGGATCCCGCATGTGCACACGGGCGATCAGAGCAAGCCCAGCTGACACCTCAGATGTACCCAGAACTTGGGTTTGCCAGGTGCCTTTACTCGCTCTTACCACCTGGAAAGAATTCATAGTGAAAATAGGAACACTTATTTAGGAAAGCAAGTGTTCACAGTCTATGTTGCAACACTGGAAACCTTCTCTGTGCTAATTTCTGCGTCTCCTCATCCAAAGGACCATAAATATTCAGAGTGTTTTCCCATGTGCCTATGGAATGTAAAGATGAGAACACCAAGCTTGTAGAGAACTCATTTAATAAGGTTCGGAGTCAGGACACACCTATTTAATGTCGGGATGAAAATAAACAGCCATCAGGACTCCTCGTCTGACTAGTGGCATTGTAGCTGTGCTTTATAAGACAGGATTTCCAAGATAAAATTAGATAAGGGAAAAAATTGATCAGTTTTGAAAAGACTTTGCAATGTCAGCACACATTGCACCTGGCACATGTTCCCCAAGTGCTCACCAGAAGGTTCATCAAGGTAGACGTAAAGGGCAGAACAGGGCTGCTACTGGCTAGTACTTCATGGTATGACACCACTTGGCCGAGTAGCTGTGAGCTGGAACATACGAGATTCCATATAAATATGAGAAGGAACTTCTTCCCAGTGAGGGTGACAGAGCACTGGAACAGGCTGCCCAGGGAGGTTGTGGAGTCTTCTTCACTGGAGACATTTAAAACCTGCCTGGATGTGTTCCTGTGCGACTTGGTCTAGGTGATCCTGCTGTGTCAGGGGGATTGGACTAGATGATCTTTTGAGGTTCCTCCCAATCCCTAATGATTCTATGATTCTTTATTGCGGTTTTTCTCTGTGCACAATCACAAATCTAAGCAACACTCCCATTAAACTTGCCTGTGTCACTGTGATCTTATTTGCATGATCATGTATTTCAGCAGCTTCATTAACATTCCTGATTACAATTCTGAAATTCCTACTAGCTCCAGAGTAGTATATCTCCTTATTTATTTAGTCTCCCTTGTAATTCTGAACTTTAACAGTGAATTGCTCTTCAGGAATGTAATTTAATTTGCAGGCATGAATCATCTCACTGGTTAGAGTATACAGCTTTAAACAAGTCCTTACAATTAATATTTATAACATGAAGTCTTGCTGATGATCCCTTTATTTTTTCCAAAACTTTGGCCAATATGTTAGTAAGGCAAGAACTTTCAGAATCTTAAATTCAAAACTGATGATAAGTCAAGAACATTGTGATTCAACTGTTGAGAAACTATTTTCTAAGAAAGTCCTCTTCCCACCCACAAGAATTTAAGAACAGCATATTTCTGTAAGTTAGCACACAGCCTATTGCTTTTGATGGCACATACAATGAGGGAATGTTTTATTGTTCATTTATCTCATGTCTTTCACTTCCTAATATAATAATGATTAACAAAATGAAGGCATTTCTGAAATCACATTGTAGCTTGTAGGCAGGAAAATGGGTTCCTGACTCACAGCAATGTATGTGTATAAATTATTATGGTTTAAATAAGCAAAAGAACAAAACATAGTCCTTCCAGCAGCTTGAAATAATTGCTTATGTATCAGGCAGGGAAATCCAGGAAATCCTGCAGCGGTGCAGAATTGTGAGCTACAGTACAGTCAGGGACTAGACCTAATAAAGCCTGAGGCATCAATTCATCCCATTTCTCTTTGGCATCTTACCTAGATGAGGAACCCAGTGCTGTCAGCAACCTGATCACTAGGTCCTGCAGTCCTTTGTTCCTGATTGCCCAGGTAGCGGAGAGCTCTGGAGCACATAGTCACCCCTTTCTGGCTTCTGTACCTGTATCTCATCCCTCTGTATACCAAGGCTGACAGTTGCCTGGGTGTCTTGCCTGTCTCAGAAACAGAGCGTGTGATATAGGGCATGCACCAAAGCCTGGGAACCCTAGTGGATTCCCAAAGGCACCTGCACATAGTAATTCAGATTTCAGACACTCCCTAGAGCTGTCTTAACAGAACACCAAAAACCTCTAGGCGTATCAGTTAAACACCCAGAGATGCGAGGTGAGTACAGCTCTTAGGAATCTAAACATGAGGACTACAAAACACCTGCATTTCAGGCACACAGCTGGATTTAATGTTGTGTGTGATATCTAAACAATTAAACACCTCGCTCAGACCATAGTAGCCAGTGGTCTGAGCAGGGAACTAACAGCAGAGACACTGCTGGCACAGAAGCGTGTCTGAAGTCCTCCCATGTAGAATATATACTGTCTAAATTAAATATCTACCAGCATGTGATGCTTCATCAAGACTCACCTCCTGAAGACAGATTTTTTCCTTCAGAGTGGGCACACTCTTCGTTTTAAAGGTTGAAAACAAACATGGAGATTTTCCCATTGCTTTTTTATAATTTCAGCACATGCTCAAGCACTGAGACACTAAGTTTCACATCCTTCCTCTACTTTAGGTCTGATGGACTCAGAAGTAAAACCCACTTTCTCCACCTCCTGGATAAATACTTTCACTACCAGGATATTCTGGGTTCAGATGCTCCTTCCTCCTGTTTTTGGAGCTGTGCCACTGTGAAACACTGCCAGTTGTTCAACTCTCTGCATGACTAGTAGCCCAGTTATTAGGCTGCCCTTTCAGAGATGGGAGATGTAGATATGACCCTCCATCAGGCTCAGGATGGAGGTGGGACTGTGTCCAAGGTCATGAGGAGTGCCCTGTTTAAATTTTAATCATAGAATCAGAATTGGTTGAGTTGGAGGTGAACTGTAAGAGTCCAAACTGTCCTGCAATGAGCAAGGACATCTTAAACTAGATCAGGTTGCTCAGAACCTTGTCCAGCCTGAACTTCAGTGTTTCCAGGGATGGGGCATCTGCCTCCACTCTGTGTTCCTTATCCACCAAACAGTGCAGCCACAAATTCCATATTTCCCCAACTTAGAGAGAATGATGAGGTATTGTGGAGGACAGTGTCAAAGACTTTACAGAACTTCAGTCAGATGACGTCAAAAGCTCTTCCTTTGCCCACTGATGCAGTGACTCCATTACAGGCTGGTCAGGCAGGACTTGCCCTTGGTGAAGTCGTGTTGGCTCTCAATAAATAGCATTAATACGACTGGTCCCAGTACTGACTCTTGGGGGACTCTACTAGATACAGGCCTCCAGCTAGACTCTGTCCCACTGGCCACTACTCTCTGGCTTCTATCCTGCAGCCAGTTCACGATCCACCTCACTACCCAATCCTCCAGACCACACTGCCTCACTTTGGCTGTGAGGATGCTGTAGGGACATTCTGTCAAATGTCCACAGACTTGTCAGTTCCCATAGAATCACAGAATCACAGAACATTAGTGGTTGGAAGGGACCTCAAAAGATCATCTAGTCCAATCTCCCTAAGCTCCACATCTGTCTGCCTTTTAAATCTCTCCAGGGATGGCAATTCCACAATACCCTGGGCAGCGTGTGACGATGTCCAATAACCCTTTTCATCAAGATATTCTTCCTAGTAGTCAGCCTAAACCTCCTCTGATGCAGCTTGCAGCCATTTCCCCTGGTACTATCACTTGTCTCCAGAGAGAAGAGGCTCCCTGGAGCCTTCAGGTAGTTGTAGGCAGCACTAAGGTTTCCCCCAGCCTCCTTTTACCCAGGCTACACAACTCCAGCTCCCTCAGCGGCTTCTCAGAGCACTGCTGCTCCAGATGCTTCATAGTCCTCACTGCCCTTCTCCAGCACCTCAATCTCTTTCTTGTAGTGAGGGGCCCACAACTGCCCCCAGCACTCGAGGTGTGGCCTCGCCAGTGCCCAGTACAGGGGGGACGATCACCCCTCCACACGATACTCTCATTTCTCTTCTAAGCAAACAACATTCACCACCATCGTGTGTATTTTGTTTACAGTTACAGGAGCCGCCTGCTCCGGCTGCATGTCAGGCCTGGACGGCCCTTGTCGGGGTTTCCCAGCCAACAGCCATCGGCTGCTCCTCCCCGAGCTCACCCCAAGCTGCCTTGGGACAGCCCTGCCCTCAGCGGGCACCGGCGGGGTGGGCGAGGGACAGCATCAACGGTTCCCCCCAACCCTTCAGCAACGGCTGGCAGGTACCGGCGCCGCCACCCCTATCTTTGTCCCTCGGCAGCAGCAGGCAGGCACCAGCACCATCACACCCGTGACCCCTCAGCAAGGGCCACCCTGGCAAAGACACAGAAGGGGTAATTCAAACCTTGTCTTTTGCCACAAGACAAAAAGACAAACTGTAAGGTTCTGTTGCTAATTTTATACAACCTGTTAGTCTTAGTTTTAGATTAAACACTGGATTGGCACTGTTAGGGAGGTGAAGCAGGTGGAAGCTATCAGGAGATAGATGGTGTGACACTTGTATGTATGCATGTGAAGGTCAACCCACTCAAGGGATGTTAAAACCAAACAAGTAGGTGACTGCTAATTCTCCCCAGCTTTTGGGGGTAGAAGGCAGTCAAGCAGAAAAGTTGACGTTGCAGTGTTGGCTACAGAGGCCCACACTGTGTCACAGTACTGGCTTCAGCCTTTCATTTAGGTAGAAAGGAACCCGATTAACTCGGAAGGATGTCTCTCTGTTCATCTTTCATTTCACATACGTGTCTCAGTTTCATTTGTGGTGCTTGGCACCTTGTAGCCTACTGCCACCTTGGTGTTCTGTGGTATGAAACCATTAGTCACATCAGACTTATCAGCGTTAGCTCTGCTCTGGGATTCAGTGGGAAGGCATCTGCGTAGAGCTGAGCTGAAAAGCAGTGATGCCACCATGGCAGTAGGTGCCACGTCAAATGGAAGCAGCAAATTAGGGTGTATATTTTTCTCTCCTCTGACTTACACCCACATTCAAGATAACTCTACCAGTTTGACCATTTCTTGTGGGCTCTCCTGTGGGAAAAAAAATTGCTTAGGGGCACCTACATTCCCTCAATATGTCTATTCTATATAGTGTCTTTATGAGTATTTTTATGGGTGTGGCACTTTAATCAAGATGCTTTGGGGAGTAATGGCAAAAAACAAGTGCTTCATAAGGCAGTAAGAAGTACTTGAAGATCTTTAATCTTTCGTTAGCATCTAGTAGGTTCTTTATTAGTGCAACTGCCATTGCAGAACAGGTTCATACAGGAAATGAAGAACCCTCAGTGAAAGTACATGTAGGATAAAATCAGCATTCAGTTTAGCTGACTCAATTTAAAAGGTAAATATCCCCATCAGTTTTGGCTCGGGGACATGCGAAATGTTTTCTGCTTTGGAGCTTAAATTAACACCTAGCTGAAATAGCTGTTCATATGCTTTTGTGATTCAGTGTGTACTGAAACTAAATTTATCTGCTAATTAAATGAGAGGTGCAGCCCAAACCTAGCATTTAACTTGCCTTAATGAATTCCTAAAAAAGGGGGCATTGTTTAATGACCTCTTTTGACTTAGTTGTGGTAAGAATGATAGAGGAGACGAATTGAAAACTAATGAGTCCTAAATAAGACTTTTTTCATTTACAAGGGTAATTGAAATAATCCTTATTTGTTTCAAAGTAAGTTTGAAAAGAATGGAAACAGATTTTTAACTTAGCCAATTGGATAATCTCACAATCAGTTAATGGTGTAAAATTACCTCTTCCTCCTTGTAGAAAGCAGTTAAAATTTGCAAGCCCAACTGCTCAGGGTTTCATTTGACTCCTTAATGCATCTTCAGAGGATGCTTCAACTATTCCAGCAAATTCAAATTATTAAAGAGGCTTTATGTTTGCTACTGAACTTGTTGGTCAGCTTTGTCTACAGATTGTAAATCTGTTTTAAAGAGATTTTAAAGACTGTTGATACAGTGCATGTGAATTTGTTCATTTCCATTCTGCTTGGTTAGCCCTTGCTATATCACAATAGTTTGTGTGAAAAAAATTGGCAAATTTGGGGGACTCTACTCACTGTTTTAAATTTATAAGTGACATCAAGCTAGACAGTTGTGTCGATCTGCTGGAGGGGAGGGAAGATTAACAGAGGGATCTAGACAGGCTAGAAAGATGGGCCAAAGTTAATTGTATAAAGTTCAACAGGACTGAGTGCCAGGTACAGCACTTGGATCAGAACAACCTCATGGTAGGTTACAGACTTGGGGGTGTGTGGATGGAAAGCTGCGTGTCTAAAAAAGACCTGAGAATGCTGACTGAATATGATCCATCAGTGTGCCCAGGTGGATAAGAAGGCCAATGGCATCATGTCTTGTATTAGAAATAGTGTGGCCAGCAGTAGTGTGACCTCTGTACTTGGTCAGGCCTCACCTTGAATATTATTGGGTTCTAGGCCCCTCACTACAAGAAGGAGATGGAGCGTGTCCAGAGAAGGGCAGTGGTGTTAGTGAAGGGTCTGGAGCACAAATTCTATAAGGACAGGCTGGGGAAACTGGAGTTGTTTAACCTAGAGAAAAGGAGGCTGAGCAAGACCTTATCACGCTACAGCCACCTGAAAGGAGGTTGGAGTGAGGTGGGGGGATAGACTTTTCTCCCTGTTGGCATTGAGTAGGACTAAAGGCAATGACTGCAAGCCGGGCAAGAGGAGTTTTAGGCTGAATATTAGAAAGAATTTCTTCACTAAAATTAGTATTAAAATTGGTATAAGCTGCCCGAGACAGTGATGGAGTAAGCTCTTGACCATGTGCTTGATTAAAGGTTGGACTTCATGATTGTAAAGGTCTTTTGCAACCAAAGATATCCTGTGGTTCTATAACATGACTTGGACAGCTGATCTTGTTTTGCTATGATAAAGACATCTCCCAAAGCCATGGAAAATAGTTGATTAAAATACAAAGGAACACAAAAAAAGTTCTCGGATCTTGAGAATTCTGAACACATCTGTAAGCAGTGTGGGACTGTTGAATGCCAAAATTCACCTGCTCCCCCACTCCCCTCAGAGCACATTGATTCACTCTACCTACTTTCATCCCTACTCAGATTATTATCTGTCCTTACCAATCTTCAGAATAGAAGCTGCCTTTTCACCTCTCTGAGTCTCTTCATCCTTCCACAAGCCTTGCTATTGTTGAGTAATTCAGACTTCACCCCATTCCTAGCAGTAAACATACCAGCTTTTGTCTCATCAACACATGAGACACAAGGACTATCCCTGTTCTTGTAAATTCACCAGTTCCAGGATCCATGCTCTGATCCTCCAGCCAGCTGGCACAGCCTAGTCTTGTTCATACTACTGAAGTCTCATAAACAAGCTTGCTGCATTCAAGCTACCTCTTGGGAAATAGTCCTTTGCCTTTTCTAGCTATGCTGAGGGTTTATTTGGGAACTGGATAGCTGCTCAGGGCCAGAACCCTGTTTCATCTGTTCAACAGCAGAGATGGCAAAACAGCAGTGTCAGGGTCTGTCAGTTCGCCAATACAGACATAATCGGATGGATTTCTTTGTAAGGCTGTTCCTGGATCTTGTTCAGGATACGTGTTTCCTCTGGAGCTGGTGGGACATCTCCAAGTGAGGAATCTTCATCTTTCCCCTTCTAGCTCAGGCAGTTGTAGTGCAAGTGGGGAGGGGATCCCTCAGAGTTGTCCAGTATCCTTGTCCTGTCTGTGCAAAGAAGAGATGACTCTGTGTTTTGCTGTACAGGGACAGGGATGCTTCTTTTTCACAGATACTGGGTTTATTATCTGTTCTTTTTGGCCCAAAACAATTCCGCAGTTTTTTCTCAGACTTTTGCTGAGTCTGAAAGAAGTTTATACCACAGGGAAAACAACACTGCAAAGAGGTTCATTTTCAGAAGATTAATTTCAACAAAAACTTTTGAAAACTTGGTAAAATCTTGTATGCTCACTGTTCCCTTCATTCCCCAAAAGGCAGGTTAACAACCCAATCCTTCCAATCCAGTACAAAGAGATATTTAAGAGAGCTGAAGCAGCTGTTTATCTCAGCCTCCCCCAAATTCTGAATCTTCTCAGAGATTTACTCCTGTAAAATGACAGACACATAGTTCAGACCATAACACTGAAGTGTAAAAAAAAATGCAGCTTGTGTAACCGTAAGCATCCAAGAGTTCTGTTTCTAATTTTATCCTGATCTTTTTTTTGAGTAAGAAGTAAGAAGGGCACACAGTAAGAAGGGCAGAGTCACATCCTTGCATCTTGTGATGGGGTACGTAAGTCAGCTGAGTCCTAGTGCAAAAAAAGGAAACAAAGCATTTCCAGTTCACCCCAAACACTTCTTTTAATTGTAGTTCATTTAATTCATGATGGCTCTGCCAGATTTGATGCGACAGAACAAACAGAGCTTCAGTGACGCTGCTGGCTCAAAGCACAACTTTATTTTGTTGAAACCATTTTTGGTTTGTTTGTTTATTATAGAATAATTTCCTCTATGTTGCTTTTATGCTGAGACTTAGCAACGTTTTCCATTGGAATAGAACTTTGTCTTTTCAGGTCAAATGGGAAAATGCCAGTTGGTGTTTCCCAGTGGTTGTGCACACACAAAGGTATGTCCTTGAATTGAACTCAGCCTTCATCCCTGAGAAAGAACCGTTATTTTGGCTTGCATCTCTACAGCCACGAGCACATGCACTTTCAATAGGGCTTATCTTCAACACTCAAAGAAAAAACTATTAACCTTGGCACTAAACACTATCAAATCTAACATTCCAGGACCAGTATTTCTTTCCCTCCTTTTCTCCCTTCCCTGCTTCCCCTCTTCCTTCCTTCCTTCCTTCCTTCCTTCCTTCCCTCCATCCCATCTGTCCACTCACATTAGATTTTTTCAAGGGATGGGCTCAGGCAGAGGGTCATAACATCAAGGCCTGGACCTCAGACCAGACATACGCTAAGCTTTGACATTCATTGCTTGTGTAACTGGTTTGAGCAAAGTCCTCTAGTGTCTTTTGCTTCTAAAACAGAGGTTAAGAATTATTATATTTTTCCTGTAAAATCTTTAAAGTGCATTTGTATAAAAATCTATTATTATCTCTGCTAGAACCTCTCCAAGAAGCTTTTAGAGAATGAGAGGGTAGGGTTAATTGCTTCTTTGATTTATTTCAAATCTTAGCCTTTGAATGACAGAAATGCAGTGCCCACTACCTTGGAGATGGACACATCTGCAAATTTGTTAGAATTGAGTAAGGGAGTACTGCTTGCACAAGCTGTAATTTGAAGGCTGAAAAATCTTGCATCATCCCTGAAATATAAAACCACAGCTGCTCAGTTTCCCAACACTGCATTTTACAAGCTCTTGGCCACTCCTCAAGTAAGTCTTTGCACAGTCCTGTTCAGTCTTTTTGAAGGGAGAGTATCTGATTCAATTCATCTCATTTCAACATGAATTGGTCTGAATAAAGATAAATGTAAACCTACAAACATATCCCTGCTGTTCTGTTGCTGTAATGTCAGTGGGAAATGAATCTTCTTCATTACAAAATAAATTCCCTTTTATACTTGTTTCATATTTGTTTCCGCGCATTTTTTAAGCACTTTGCTTTTACCTATTGCTGTATTATTTTAGGCTGGATGAGGTGCTGAGTGGCATGATCTAGATGTTAGAGGTTAGGTTCACTTGGTTTATTTGGATTTAGGTTGGACTGGATGATCTTTAAGGTCTTTTCCAACCTTATCTTTACTGTGATACTGTGATACCCCAGGCGTCTCCATGCAACATCAATAATTGTAAGACTTGGTCTAGGTGATCCTGCTGTGGCAGGGGGATTGGACTAGGTGATCTTTCGAGGTCCCTTCTAGCCCTTAATGATTCTGTGATTCTGTGATCTCCAAATCTGTGTTTTCTCCATGATGTTGTTTAACCCTTCTGTTTATTCCCAGCTTCAGGTCTTTGTATTTCCCATGTGTTACCTCTGTCTGGTCCAGAGAAAAATGGTTTCTGACTTGTTCCTTGGACATGATGGTCTTAAAGATGTTTTCCAGTGAAAGATATTCTGTGATTCTGTCATTTAGGGAGATGGAAGATCATAGGATCATAGGATCATAGGATGTTAGGGGTTGGAAGGGACCCAAGAGATCATAAGCAGTTAATGCTGGAGTCCATGTCACATGAAATGAACACAGGCCCATCTATACCCCATCCCCACAAGCCAGGGCCTTCACATTATGTGTAAGAAGGGCAGACAAACTATGTCCATCAGCATCTTTACAAAAATGCTTGTTTTGGAAGGTTCCTGGACCAAATACCACTTTCTCCATAGGTTGGTCTCTTTTCTTTCCTCTTCTGCCCAAGGCAAATAATCAATTTTTTATTTAGTTGCAGAGTCAAGATGAGTGGTTAGAATTAACTCTGACTGCTGGGCAGCTTGTAAATGAAATGCAAATAAGGTCCATTTGCACAGCAAAGGCTAGGCCTCTGACTTCTGAAATTTGTCTTACAACTGGAGATCAGCTTCTCCTTTGCTACGTTTTGCAGTGAAATCATAACTGTGTTTGGAACCATTCTGTTGCCATGGATAGTAGGGCACAGGGTAAGATGTGATGACATTAAAAGGTCACTTCAATCTCTAATGGATGTGGTTCTGGAATGACTAATGGCATTGCACTGCTACAAATGGAAAGCTGGAACAACATGATGAACTGCAACTGATTCTTGTCTGAGCATAAATACCTCAGATTCAGAAGATAGGATGACAAAAACGTAGTACTAAGTGAATGGCTTTATTTTTAATTTTGTTCTTTTTATTGAGTGAGATTGTCTGTGTGCTCACAGAATGGGGTCATTTCACTTGAACAAAAATACAAATTAGCAAATGGGTAATCAATATGAAGTAGCAAATAGTGTCAATAAATGTTATTTCTAGTATAAATCTATCATCCATGGATAACAGTTTATGTGGGAATGACACAGACCAATAATCATCACTGTATTTGTTTTCCTAATAATACTTCAAGACTTTCTTTAGGACTGGTTACAAGAAATAAGGGTTAATGTTTATTTTCAGAGGTACATACTTAAAGTGTCTAACTGACATCATGGAGCTTGTCCTTGGTTTGGGGGGTAGTTGGGTTTGATCTGGTAGAAGAGGAGGATTGAGTCATTCTGAATTGTTAGCACAGCCCCAGTGATTTTGTCAGAAGCAACAGTCTCTTCCCCTTCCCCTTCCTCTTCCCCTTCCCTTTCCCCTTCCCTTTCCTCTTCCCCTTCCCTTCCTCATGGAAAGGATGGATAGACATTGTAATATCTATTCTACCACTTGCCAAGGGAGATGATGGAGTGTCCATCCCTGGAGGCATTTAAGAAAAGACTGGACATGACAGTGCCAAGGTCTGGGTGATTGTGGTGGTGTTAGGTCATAGGCTGGACTTGAGGTCTTTTCCAGACTCAATAATTTTGTGATTCTGTAATTTTAAAATCCCCACTGACTCTGAGGGATGTGAGTATGAACCTCATAGGCACCATATTTCCACAGGGAGCAAGACCAATTGGAAATGTCTTCTTTTTGAGGCACTGGAAATTGTCGTTTTGCCTCAGTTATGCAAGAACATGTCATTAATCACCATATGTCTTTGTGTGTATGTCTCCTTCTGTGGGGTGAATTAAATGTGTCTTGTGGTTTTTTCTCCAAGTCAAGTTAGTTTTGGGGTTTGCCTGCAATTTATAGCTGGTTTTTCAAACCTTCTTTTTTTGTTTTGGTCCATTAGCACATTAACTAAATTAATTGGTTCATTTCATCTGTGGTTAAACCCACAATGGTAATATTCTTAATCCACAGCGAATCATTGAAATATATCTTTTTAGGCACCTGGTTAATTTTCAGGAACTTGTGGTCTAAAGTATTGCTTGTGAGCAGTCATTAGTGTCAGTAGTATTTAACTATCCAGTGCTTTTTCTTTTTTCTATAAGGAGAAGAAAAACCCAAAGAGTGTCATCATTAACCGGCTTGCGTGCAATCGTTCCAAATGTATTTAAACGGTCAAGAACCAGACGTTAACTCCTCCCATATGTCTGCAAGGTAGGTAGTAAAATAAAATCAATCAAACAAATCGTAAGAGCACTCTGCTCTGCAATGCGGGAGGAGATGGTGAGATCACCAGTTCTGCAAAGCTGGAGTGACCAGCTGAGTTCTTTGTCTGCTAGCCTGCATGCTCTCTGCAAGCAAAGCAGGAGTGGATATGGTTCTTCCTGCTTCTTTGTGAATAAGTAACTTAACTTATAGCTACTCTGCATGATGAACTGAAGTGGCCCAGTGACAGTCCTCCTGAAGACAGTTTATGTCTCCCTAATTTTATGTTTTCTTATGTCACACCTGTGGAAAGAAACAGTTTAGTTAATGAGAAGAGTGGTGCAGAGCTTTAATTCTCATGGTTATGAATATGAGAGAGTCCCCTGAGAACACTGGAAGCAATTACATCCATTTCCCTTCTGTTTTAACTACTGGGCTGTCTTTGTTCACAGCAAATGTTGTAAGAATTTCTTGCCATCTTTAAGACTAGCACTTGTCCTTTTTGGCTTGGAATGGTTTAAGATGAGGAATGCGTGTAGCAATTTATTACTGAGCTACCCTCTATGAGAGAATCAATCCCAGCTCCAAAAATATACTCCAAAGTAAAATTTTCCAATTTTCCTATTAATGTCTCTTCCGGTAAATTGCCGTGTGTCTGTACTGCTTTGGAATGGACTGTTCAGCTTTATGATTTTTTTATTCATGACAAAATGCAGTCTGTTTCAATTTTTGTATAGTACGTGTGCCTCTAATTTGAGGGTTTAATAAACCCTAGTTATACTGAATTAGGTTTAAAATGGTGCCTGCTTTTTTTAGTAGCAATTACTCTGACTGCATGATAATGCTTGTTAGTGGCTGTGTGTGCTTTAAGCTCTCCACTCCTTGACACTTTCTTGAACTTCTGTCATTTTGCAAGGGGCACTGTATCAAAGGTTTTGATGAGGTGCCAGAGGACAGGCATAATGAAAGTAACATATCCTGAATTGCTATCCAAAAATCACAGACTTGTAAGCAGTGTATGTTTTGTAAAATGACAGTCCTTGCTAGCTGATGCTAAATAGATGCGAATGTAACATTAAAACTCTGTTAAAACTGCTAATTAATTATTCCATTTGGTATTATGATCATATATGCTAAATAATCTAAGATCCTTTTAGTTATTAACTAGTTTGATGGGAAACTATTGTATCACCCACACATATGAATGTGTAAGCGATATTGTCAGTACCATTCCCTGAGTATTAGCATATAATCACTGAATTTCCTCAGAGTGGAAAAGAGCTCTAAGATCATCAACTCCAGCCTATGACCTAAGATCCCCACAACTTAGATCATGGCACTGAGTGCCATGGCCTTTTCTTGAATGCCTTCAGCCTTCAGCCATGTCAACTCCACTACCTCCCTGGAGAGTCCGTTCCAATGTCTAGCATTTCTGTGAGGAAGTGCTTCTTAACATCCAGCCTAAACCTCTCCTGGCCCAGCTTCTGGCCCTGCCCTCTTGTCCTATCACTACTTTCCTGGGAGAAGATCCTGATCCTCACCTGTCCACAACTTCCCTTCAGGTAGTTATAGAGAGCGATAAGGTCCCCCTGAGTTCTATCTCTGCTGTTTTGTATTTCCAAAAGACATCATGAAAATTGAAATCCCCCACGAGCACGTGGTTTAGTTGATTGGGTAACACTGTTATAGTTTATTCTGTCCAAGATTTAAGATATTCAGTTCTACAGTCTTTTTAAATAACTTTTAAGATATTTGTTGTGAAGAATGAATTAAACATGAGTAGTTAGCATGTTCACGCATGCATACATCTGTGTGTACAGAGCTCATCATCAATTACTCCTAGTATGTTTTAGTTATGAAGATGAGGACCAACAGCAAAAAGCTCAACAAACCACACACTACCAGAAGTATCTTACAAGCAGCAGCTCTGCATTTAAGATGCTTATGTTTTAATCAAGAGCTGTCAAACTTTTTGACAACTGAGAGATTACGTTATAGCTCCTTACTCATATATATGACTGCAAATAAATTTGACACTGTTAAAGGATAGTGGAAAATGATCTCAGGTCCAGTTGAGAAATCTTCCATGGCCTGCCAGTTTGATGGCCTAATTTGACTAATGAGAAAATGTTGTGCTTCCCTGCATACAGATTCTGCAAAGAGCTGTGTTACAGATGCAGCATTGCTGCAAAGATCCAGTTTTCTGTAGTCTGTATTAAAGCAGAATGCACGCTGCTCTGTCTGATCAATTACACTGTCCACCTGGTCTGAAAAAATACATCCCAATCGAAACAAAACTCAGAGCATTTCAAAAGCCTTTACAGGATGTCTGAGTAAAGATTAAAATGCTCTTTTGTGATTGTGCTTCTGCAGTACTATAAGGACAACAGAAAAATGCAGATTTGGTAGTGGATAAACAGGTCATGTAAGTTACTACTCGTGGAGCAATTCCAACTTCACTAGAGGCAGCCTTCTTATTTCTTTAGTTCTATATCTTCATTTCTTCTTGGATTTTCTTAATAAATATTTTGAAAAGTGTTAATATGTCTGTTAGTTCAATGTGTTGGATGTAACAGGATTAGGCAGAGTCTGCAAAGAACATGGCTGTATACGTCTTTTTCTGTCTACACATTGGAAACACAAATTACTCATAAGGTCTGTTGGAAAACTACAGTTCCAGCTTGTCTGTTGAATATATCTATAACTTTAACATTTTATATGTGTGATTCCAGTTTTACAGTGGCAAGTAGTAGCTTCAGTGAATGAAAAAAGGATCCCACTGATCACCTGCTTAAAATCCAGTCTGTCTGCAGAAGATATTCTATGCTGACAAGGATTGTAATGTGTGATGTTAACCCAGAAAAGCAAATTACTATCCCTGTGAAGTGTAGCATGAAGACATAGCTGAAGGCCAGGATGGGGCCTTGAGCAACTTGGTTTAGTGGGAGGTGTCTCTGCCTATGGCAGAGGGTTGAATCTAGATGATCTTTAAGGTCCCTTCCAACCCTGACCTTTCAGTGAATAACTCATGTTTCAATGCAGCTATTCATCAAGAAAAAAAATTAGTGTGTAAATTTCAGATTATGCTAATAGCTATAATTTAACTTGACCAAAAGAAAGCAGAGCATAAAGGCAGTGTTTAAGAAAACACTGGAAACAGGAATTAAACATTTGTCCTGAGGAGTTGTCTGGTGGAGAAAATTGGCTGGAAACAAAAATGAGAAAAGATGCAAAGAGGTGGTCAGAAGACTAAGAAAAGGAAGAAGAGGAAGACAACAGGCTCTGTGGTCTGTGGCTCCACAATGGACTTCAACGTTGCCATTATTGTGTTGAGATTGACAAGATTATGTTCTTGGTTAAAGCGAGAAAGGTCTCATTCCTGATACTTAACACTCATGCTTGACCTTGCAGGCAACAAAGTCAATGCAGTTTGGAGTGCCTCAAAAAATAACCTGTTATGTGCCTACTGTGCTCGGTATGAAAGGAGTCTTTATGTGTCAGAAAGGCAGCTATATTTACTGCATGAAAAGATCATCAAAGTCAGATTTCTCTATCAGATCACTTTGTTTACAGAGCGAGAGGAAAGCTGGGCATGTCTGGATTTATCCTGCAAGTTGACTCACAACTATCTCATTTAAAGCCAAAACCACTCCTAGCAACACTTTCAGTCACCACCAGCAACTGACAGCCAGCAAGAGTAGATAACAGATAACAGTAGAGGCAAACAATCAGTCTGCTTTAACCTGAAACTTGAATCTTGGTGGAAGCAGAATTTTGGCTCTAGGAAGTAGTAACCAGGGGCATGTTGTGGGTCCTCAATTCAGTAGGCAGTAAGTCAGCAGCTTTATAAGCAGTGGAAGTTTTCTGCATCTGGATAGCTCTCCTGAGCTACACTCTTCAGTTCCAAAACTGGTAAGTCCATTTTCTAGCTATAAGCTTATCTGTGGAGTTTGGAAATAGAGATTTGAAATTAGAAGAGAAAAAGAAATAGCATTTGTGTTTAACTTTCTGTCTTCTCCGTATAACTTCTGCTTGATTTACAAGGAGCGTTTCCCCTGCACTCCTGCCAGTGTAATCTGGGCTCTAATTGTTCTGAAAAGTTCTTTTTTAGTTCTTGTTTCTGCACTAATATGTAACTTTCAAGGTCCCTTCCAATCCCTAATGATTCTATGATTCTAACTTGAAGTTGGCAGCATGAAACGTGTATCCAGACTGCACTAAAATGTCCCATTGATATCAAATCCAGTCCCTATGTACTTAGTGGAACTGGAGTGATAGTTCTAGTTCAAACTGAAGACACATCAGTACCTTCTGACACTATTTCAAGCACAGATGGTGCTGAATGTACACAAGCACCTGAATTCTTTGAGCTGCATTGCCATTCTGCCTTTACCAATCCCTATATTTTATTTAGGAGTCCATTACTTTTCTATCCCAAGCAAAGGATCACTGGCACTGTTTTCCTTAATATTGTTCCAAACCAGAAGTTTTTACTTCATAATTGCATTTATATCTTGCCCTACCTAAGCTTTCTTGTACCCATAATGCACAAACTTTCTTCACAAACGCAGACAGGAGGTCTCATGCACCTGCCTGCTGTCTGCTCTTTAAGTTTAGCTTGGCATCCTTTCCCACAGCATTTAAAAACCCACCCAAAATCATGTAATTTAACAAACTGAATTGAAATATCCACTAGATGAAAGGTTGTATTTACTTGCATCAGGAACAATAGGCTTAGTTATTCCCAAGCTTCAACAGGTTTCAAGTTCAGTTAAGATTCAGACCTGCATTCCACCAGCATGAGTACTTGCTCTGGCATCTGAGCCAGCTGACTAAGTCTCCTCAGGCAGTTGAAATCCACTTCAAACACCATATAAAACTAGCCTGTGATACCAGCATCTGTCCTCTTATTGTGTTAAAATGTGGGCAACAAGGTGGAAATTGGGAAATATGTAGAATTAAACTGAACAAGTTATTGATGATCATCAATCTTTGAATTAAAAGAATTAGAAGAATTGGGAGGAACTGAAAATATTGCAGGAACTGTGGCTTCATGTTCATTCTGGATACAAGTAGGATAACAATCACAGGTGAAACAGCATGCCTTCAGCTGTAAGTAGAACCACAGATGTCACTTGCTGCTATAGAAGATCCTTACCTCTGCTGATGGTACTGAGGGGATGGCTAAGGGATGGGTAGGCCAGTGGTCACTTAGTCCAATCGCCCTTGCAATGAGCAGGGGCTTCTCCAACTCGATCAGGTAGCCCATGGTCCCATCCAGCCTGGTGTCTCATCCCAAGAACTCGTGCTTGGACCAGCACTGCTCAGTTCCAGCCTGTGGCTTCCAATGAAGTGCTACATCACTCCTTGCTATTTCTGTGGACTCTTGCTGCAGTTGTGTTCTACAAATGGATTTGTCTGGATTCGAGGTTTCCTTAAGTAACACAGCATCTAAAAGGTGGCTATCATCCAAAGCTAAATATCATTTCACTTTTTATTCCTGAGCCAAAAAATATCAGGGGCTGGGGCTGGATTATACAAAGGCGTAAAACGAGGCTGACTTTTATAGCTGTGCTTTTCTTGTTGTGTAAGATTGCACCAAGTGAAAGGAAAGCATTAAAGTCTGCTTTCACTATTTTATCTGTTTGCAATCTTTGACAAGCAAACGGCAGCAGAGAAAAGCACCTCTGTGTATGTTAAACTTAAAATGCTGTGAGACTGTAACAGCAATGGGGGGAAATGACCGCATGTCTAATTCAGGTACTGATTCCCACTCAAATGCTTGAATAACAATCAAGACAAATATATCTCAGCTCTCTGAATACATGCATCTGAAAACTGAAAGCAAGCCAGTGAGGAGATACTAGAAAGCAAGTTACGTGAAGACAAGGGAGACATTTTTCTCTTATTCCTTTGTGCAAGAAACCATAGAATCGCTTAGGTTGGAAAAGACCTTAAAGATCGTCGAGTCTAACAGTTAACCCAGCTGTACCAAGAGCACCGCTAAACCACGGCCCTAAGCTCCATATTTAATGAAAATTATAGAGATCCACAATGAAACGGAGAAGACTTGAACGATTCTGTGATCTCAGTGGTGCGTCGGAGGCGGCTCTTCCAGTCGTTGCGCTGAAGATGCCATCACGGGTCTTATTTCCATGGCTCTGTTTCCATCTAGTGCTCAAGCTGCAAGTTGCACCGAACTTCAAGTCTGCTCCAGAGCCAGCACCTGCGGATGGGTGTCAGTCTCGGCTTGCAGGGAACCTGCATTACAAATCAGCAAATAAATATGTATTTTATAACGAGGCATTTGCACTAGTTCCAAGAGTAAAGGCTCTCAAGTATCTAACACGGTCTTTGCTGCATGATCTGCAGTTACTTGGTTTAAAGATCAGAATCCTTCTTGCAGATGTAGTTTTTTGCTTTGAGTTCTGTTGGTACCTGAAGACAACTGACTGCAGATGAACACAAAGTGCCACACCACGGGCATTGAGAGGCACTGCTCTCACAGGCAGGTGGTGTTCAGGCTGGGAGTTTTCAGGTGGACTCCTCTGGAAAAGGTTTCTTCATATGTCTCATGTTATAGAGTACCTCCCTGTTACGCTTTAAAAGCTGAGCAGGATCTGAGATTCTAATTAGATTCAGCAGAATCAGTCTAATTTGTGTGTTTTCTGCAAAAAAGTTTGGGTTTAAAAGTTTCAAAAGTGTCTCCCCCTCTTCTTCTCCATCAGTGACTGCCACCTTCCTCTCCACTTCTTCACCTTCTTCCGCACTTCTTCACCCTCTTCTCCACTTCTTCTTCACTTCTTCTCCATCTTGTTATCTGTTTGGAGATGTGCTGCTTCCACTGAAAGAAAATGTTATCACTTCTGAGTTTGAAGAAAATTTGTGGTGAGTGGGAAGATTTGCATGGACCTGGAAAGACTCTGAGAATTCTGAACCTTGAAGACTTGTGAGGATTGAAACTGAAGTTGGATGATTGCTACAACTTCAGAGAGAAGCAGGAACAGTGAAGAGGTTGTGCATTTTATTAGTTCAGTGTAGGACAATTGTATGTGTCTGTGTCCATGTCTTGTGTGGAGTTTTTTCTGATGTGTTGTGGGTGAATGAAATAAAATGTCTTGTTGCTTTTCTTCCACAGCTTGAGTGAGTTGTTTCATTGTCTGCAGAGCCATAAATGGTTTTGTCAAACCTTCCCTTTGCATCTGATGCTTTAGGTGAAAGTTCTTGGTTAAAATAGAGTCAAGATCCCTAACCCGTTACATTAGTGCATGGGGGTCCAGACAAGGACCCACACTACTACACTACTATAATGCTTTCATTCTTTATAACAGCAACAACACTTTAATAACAGAACTAGGGACTTGATGAACTTGTTTGTGGTGTAGGAATTAAAAATTTACTGCTGAGCTATGAATTACTTGTTTTTTCAGGAAGCTGATTAGAGCAGAGCTGGAAAACAAAACTTGTGGATGTATCTTCCTCTGTGATCTGTGTTAGATAGTTTTGTCCTGCTCCAGCAGGGGGGTTGGACTCGATGGTCTCTTGGGTCCCTTCCAACCCCTAACATCCTATGATCCTATGATCTTGTGAACGGTAGCAGGAGGTCTAATCTTGGAGACTAATCCAAGAACATACAACCAGTGAAAGCAGTGTTTGAAGTATTGATATAAGTTTGTGCCAGGTTTGGGTTAGTTTGGAAAAACTTCTTCACTGAAAGGGTCATTAAGCATTCGGAGAGGCTGACCAGGAGGGTGGTTGGATTGGTTTGAGTGTTGTGTAGATATGTCTTTTCCAGACTAAACAACTCTGTGAGTCAATGAAATTGCTCTTATACTTTGTGCTATATGAGCTTATAAAAAGTTCAACAATCCTAGTATCTCTAATTTCAAACAGCACTTCATGCAAGACATGTATGACAATAACTATAAATACTTCTCATTCACGCCTTTTTGTGGCAAAATTTACATGCAGGAGTTCTATTTATTTAGCTAGTCTTGTAAAAAAGCAGAATAGCTAAGCGACTCCTGGCAGCACCAAAGGAAGCTCCTCTGCTTTCTCTCTGAGAACAGGTAAAATATGAATGAGTTAACATCCAGACTAAGGGACTGCTGTGTCCTTCTCTCAGGGCAGTGTACTAACTCCTGCTTTATTAGATAGGAAGCAGCACAGCTGTGGCCACTTCTTTCTTTCTGGATACAGGCAGGGTATCAATCACAAATGAAACAGCATGTCATGAACCATGAATAAAACAAGAGAGGCTCCTCTTGTGACCGGCTGTGGTCACATTTAGTTCATAATAAAGTGTCTGCTCCAGCTCTTCTTCTTTGAAGTGCTCAGCACTGACTGCTGGGTTTGGCAACCCGTGAACACACATACTGCACTGAACTCTTCTCCTGCTGTCAGGAGAGTGTCACCTCTGGATGCTCTTCACCCACTTTAGGTGTGAGGTAAGCACCAAGTTGCTTACTCCAAACCTGTCAGGTACTTATGCAGAGGTATGACTTTGGTGGCTAGAGAACTCTGAACATGGTAATTTGCCTATAGAACTTAAGCAAGAGGAGAGCTGAGGTTTTCAGAGCTAGAACTTTGGATTTCAGTTCCATTTTACAGAGTAATTTGTTTAAATTTTCAAAGGACTAAGAGTATAGGTCATCAGAATCTCCTTCTCAAAATACTGAATGATTTTTACAGAGCTGTGAGCATCACTGTGCACTCTGAGCTACACAACAAGTTAAGACTAGACAAGCTTCTGCTGTCCAACCCTCTCACTTGAATAGCAAAAGCGTATTTACAGTCAAATTCTTATTTATGGAATAATCTTAATTAAATAGCACTTTTAATGGAGAATACATGGTGAAATGAACAGCACCTTTTCATTATGTTCTCTGTAGTAGCCTTAGAGCTCTATTTCTGAAAGACAGCTTCTTGACCTGAAGTATACATGGGCTTTGATTTGAATCCTAAAATTGTCTGGCAGGAGATGGAAACTGGAGAGGAGTTATTGTGGATGCAGCTATCCACCACAGAAGGAAGGCTCTGAAGGTAGAAGGGTGAATATGTGAGGTCTGTGGGGAAGCCCCTCCTGTCTTGGAACAAACGCTCTTGTTTTGGATCAGGATATGTTGAGGGGACAGGTTATTCTCTGCAGCTGCCCCATCAGATGGGCTATTCAAGTCTCTGTATTACTTCAGGTAGACTGAACCTGTGTCCTTCAAGGGGATGGTAGGCAGGACCTTGTTACAGGAGGAAAATCTATTGGCAGCATCTAAAATCAAATGTAAACCAGTGCAAGCAGACTAAATGAGTGTTTAAAAGTATGGGAAGCCTCAAGATTACTTGATACAATTAAAATTAGTACCTTCACCTCTAAGTAATTAACTATAAGTGTAGTATTTTCCCCCCATCATCCTTCAAGGAACTGCCCTTGGCAAAACAAAAACCATATTTCCTTGGAGGACTGTGTTTATGTAAATACTTAATAGACTCTGATGAAATCAAATTAGCACTAAGTAAACTGTCTTGTTCTGTGATCTTTGGGGTGATGAATAGCTGGATGGAAGTTTAGGTTTTTTGAGTGTGGAAAATTAAATCAATTTCTTAACTTAAAAGTGAGGAGAACCTGCATATTTTAATCTTCCAATGTCAATATAATATTCTTAATCACTCTTTTCTATTGCAAAGGCTGACAACAAGAAGGGCACTTCTGCTTTTAATTGTTTCCATTACCAACACATGGGTGCACCAGGTGCAGCACCCAGGCCAGTGATTTGCTTATAGCCAAGCTCAGAGCCAGAGGCCTCAGGAGAACGTGGTGAGGACCTACAGTGAGGAGTAAGGGCATTGCCCCTCTCTAGCATGAAGATAATAAATCCATTCATGCAGCTTGAGCAGCCTCCTGAAGACTCATCTCAGGGTGCTAGAAATAATGAATAAGCTCTTCACGGATGTTTCTGCCTATTGTACTGAGTGATTCTGAAATAAAGCAGAAACTCTCAAGCTTCTCCTTCCCTGAAGCTTTGGTGCAATAATATGTAATAACCTCTGTGACTCAGAGGCACCGTGCAGAGCTGGCAGGCAAAGGCTGCAATAGTTGGGGCAGACCCCAAACAGTTTGTAAATGGACATACCTGGGTGTGTGTACTGGAAATCCCTGCCTGCTGATGGAGGTAAGCAGATGCTTTTGTATATCTGTTGCGTTTTGGGGTGGTTTTGTGAGGACTTCATAACTTGCATCTATCTTTAGTGTCAGCCCTGGATTTATGTAGAGGAATTACAGAGTTCTCAACAAGAACATCAGAGCAGTTCAGGGAAAGTCAGACATAGCCAGAGGAT
Source organism: Rhinopomastus cyanomelas (assembly GCA_013400115.1). Classification (NCBI taxonomy): domain Eukaryota; kingdom Metazoa; phylum Chordata; class Aves; order Bucerotiformes; family Rhinopomastidae; genus Rhinopomastus; species Rhinopomastus cyanomelas. The sequence goes on from VXBP01010179.1 coordinate 287,337, forward strand.
GCAGTGAGGTGTCTGCACTTAGGCTGGCATGCAAAGTCTGAGTCAGGCTATCTCTGCCTGCTTTAAATGACGCACGCTGTCAGAGAGCACCGAGTACAGAGGCACCCAAAATTCCCCTTCCCTTTGTGCAGTCACCTAGGACTCATAGAATCATTAGGGATTGGAAGGGACCTTGAAAGATCATCCAGTCAAATCCCCCTGCAACAGCACGATCACCTACACGAAGGAACACATCCAGGTGGGTCTTGAACATCTCCAGTGAAGGAGACTCCACAACCACCCTGGGCAGCCTGTTCCATAGCTCATACAAAATTATTGAGGGCAGAGGATATCTTGCATCTGGATTGCAGGTGCCCTATTCTGAACTCCATCCATCTGGAATCAGAAACAGATGGGTGTCCATCATCATTACTTCAGAGTTCTGACTAAGGACCACTCCATTACTACAGAGACTTTGCATGAGCAGCCTGAGGGCTGAAGCTGGGGCTCCTCCTGTTTGCATGACACACTGCTGACAACAGCCACAGAGAAGCTTGTAATCTAGAACATTAGTTTTTGACATGACCCTATTTAAACTCACTAAACTAATAGTTATTTTTTACAAACATTAAATTGAATGTGGGATTAAAATACATAAAGTAGTGGTTAAAGTTTCCCTTGTCTATACACTATCTGTGATGTCTGCTTCTACTGTGTGGCCATCTATTTTCCTGAATGCATGTTCTGTAGCCTGTTGAAGAAATCAAAGCTGCTGCATAGTTTACCTTTCATGGTACTACTGCTCATAAGATACTCTCCCTGTGTCTTCAATTAGATAACTTGGGAGTGCACCACACAGCAACACCTTTAATATTTGCTCACTCAAAATTCCCAATGATTAAATAGTTTGACTCAGTTTAACTTGCATTTTTATACAATATCCCTGTTTATTTTGTTCATCTCCTTTTCTCCTAATATAGGTTTTGTTTTATATTTAAACAACCTCCTGTATACCAAATCTGGGGCTTGTTCTATTCTTTATTTTTGCAAACCCTTAAGTAGCCATTTCTGCTGCAAGAGGAGATGAAAACAAGTCAGTACATTTTAGTAATTACAACAAATTAATTAGAAGGCAGAAGTGGAGACAGTTTATATTTAATTGATTTTATAATTATAGAGTTGCCCAAGTATGGGTGATTACCTTCTTCCTTCTTGTTTGTTATTAAATGAGTTCAAGGAATCCCTTCATCTTTCCTACTGCTATGGTTGTCAGAGGCAAGGTTGTTGTGGCCAGGACAGGAGAAAAAGAAGAAGGAACCAGGTTAGCGCTGGCCCGTGAAGATGAGTGGCACATAATTACAGAGTGAGCATGGACTGCTTTTTGAAGTCACTCATTCTGGCTTGGTCTTCCCTTTGGGGAAGGGACAATTTACGTAGTGTGCATATGCTTTAGGGAGAACATGGAAGGCTGGATGGCTAGGTCACTAGTGATGGATCCCAGTGCTTAATACTGGGACCAGTACTGTTCAGCGTCATGAATGACCCAGGTGAAGTAGCATTGTGCGCTCTCAGCAGGTTCACAGACAATCCAAAACTCAGCAGACTGGTTGAGGTACCATATGGCTGTGCCACCATCCGGAGGGACCTTGACAAGTTGGAGAACAGGGCAAAGAGGGATCTCATTAACTTCAACAAGGCTAAAATCCAAGTCTTGCATCTGGGAAGATATGAGCCCAGGCACCAGTACATGCTAGAGGCCCACTCTGTGGGAAGTGGCTCTCTTGAGAAGGTCTTTGGAATGCAAGTTATGCAGGAGGTGGACAACAAGATGACCATGAGTCACCAATCCACACTTGTGGCAAGAAAGGCCAGCAGCCTTGTGATCTACACTAGTAAGAGCATGGCCAGCACATCAGGGGAGGTCATCTTTTTTCTCTTCAACATTGTTAAGGCTGCATCTGGAGAACTGTGCTGAGTTCTGGACTACCCAGTACAAGAAAGATACTGAATTAGTGAAGCAAGTCCAGAGCAAGGCCACAAAGATGAATAAGGAACTGCAAAACCTTTCATAAGAACAGAAGGTGGAACTGTTTAGCATGGAGAAGAAAAGGCTCAGGGGGTCTCATCAAGGGAAGGAATAAAGAAAAGGCAGCCACACTCTTCTCAGTAGCACCCACTGACAGAAAAGAGACACCAGTCATGAATTAAATGTAATGAAATTCCTTCTGAACACAAGAGAATATTTCTTTGCTGTGTGGTCAAGCACTGAAATAGTGTCCAAAGAGGTTGTGGAGTTTTCATCCTTGCAGATATTCAAAGTCCAACCAGACACTGTCCTGGACAACATGGTCCAGCTGATGATGCTTGAACAAGCATGCTGGACTACATGATTTTAAGAGGTCCCTTCCAACCTTAATGATTCAGTCATTCTATGATTGAAAAACTTTTTTGTTGTGAGGGTGATGGACCACTGGAAGGGGCTGCCCAGGGAGATTGTGGAGTCTCCTTCTCTGGAGATGTTCAAAACCCGCGGGGCACGTTCATATGTGACCTAATATAAGTGATCCTGCTCTCGTAGAGGGGTCAGACTAGATGCACCTTTGAGCTTCATTTGTGCCCCTAACATTCTGGAGTATTGTGTCCAGTTCTGGGCCCCTCAGTTCAAGAGGAATGTGGAGCTGCTGGAGGTTGTCCAGTATAGAGCAATGAGGCTGATGAAAGAAGTGGGGCACCTCCCTTATGAGGAGAGGCTGAGGGAGCTGGGTGTCTTTAGCTTGGAGGAGACTGAGGGGTGACCTTATTTATGTCTATAAATATTTGAAGGATGGGTGTCAGGAGGATGGAGCCAGGCTCTTCTCAATGTCGTCTAGTGACAGGACAAGGGGCAATGGTTGAGAGCTGGAACAGAGGAGGTTCCACATAAATGTGAGAAGGAACTTCTTCCCAGTGAGGGTGGCGGAGCACTGGAATGGGCTGTACAGGGAGGTTGTGAAGTCTCCTTCTCTGGATGCCTGCCTGGATATGTTCCTGTGTGACTTGGTCTAGGTGATCCTGCTGTGGTGGGGGGATTGGACTAGATGATCTTTCAAGGTCCCTTCCAATCCCTAATGATTCTCTGATCCTATGAACACAGACAAGGGCCTGACAGGGAAAGCAGAACTGTTCCTTTGGTGTGAACGTAGTAATGGATCAGTTTAAACCGGAAACAAAGCCACACCCTTGACGTTCCCTGCAAAACCTACTGCCAACACCCATGTACTGGATCACTGCACTGCACAGTTAGATAAGTGACAGAGATACTGATTCATTACAATTTTGTGTGGTGCTTCCTCAACAGGTAGTCTCTGAAGTTACACCTTCTCTGTTTAGGTGTCTGCCCTTACAAAAGCCTAAGAAATGTCACATTAACAGCCTATAACTGAACCGCCCTCCTGCAGGAGCCTCCGAGGGTCGCTTGTCTGTGGCATTGTCATCAAATCCTTTGGCAACCTTATTTGCAGCTGAGCAACCATCCTTCCTCCTCTTGCCCCAATCACCAGCCGTGTGGAAGGAATAGTTGAGATGCCACACGTTGTTTACGACATCATGCTCACGCAACATCGCTGCTCCTCCTGTCTTCTTCCTTTTGGTTGTGGGTGTTCTGAGAAGTAAAGCTAAGTTTTGGTCTGGCTAAAAGAAGTTACTGCAGTGTGTGTGAGAGTGCTCTCTCATTACTGTTGGAAGGGGGAGTTTAAAAGATGTATTTTCTTAAATAATTACATACTGGACCTTTTAGTGCTGGATGTTTTGATTATATGGGGTGTGAGATAGCCCTGTAAGTTCTGTGATGTTGTGCCATGCCCAAGACCCCAAATCTAAGGTGTTTACCAGCTGGGGGAAAAGTGATCAACACTCTAGAGAGTGATGTTGAATCCTTACAAAGGCAGGCTGAAGTGTGTCTATGTGTTGTGCTGTCTTAATTCCATTCTTCTATACTAAGCAAACAATTGGAACAGATATTCTACTCATCTGTTATGAAATCAACTGAAGAAAGTTTACTCTCATTTCCACTTGGAGTTATCCTTAGCTCCAGCAGGACAGCCAGAAGGAGAAAATACTCCAAAGCCCCAAGAAAATGCTATGTGTGTTAAAGCTTTAAAACTGTGCCCATCCTCCACGTGAAGCTTCTGAGGGTTAAAAACCCTCAGGTTCAAAATCGGGTCAGTCGTGCCAAGGATCCCGGGAACTTGCAGCCCAGACTTTGGACTTGATCAGTCTTTGCCACTTGATCTGGGCACCCTGCTGTGGCTGGGGGATTGGACTAGATGATCTTTCGGGGTCCCTTCCAATCCCTAATGATTCTATGAACTACTGTAGTGCCCTGAGTGGAGGAATGGTTTGATTGCAGCATTGCATGTCCTCACCACAGCTATTTTTACTGAAACCCACACATTTTTACTGGCTGGCCTGGATGGCACGTGAATTCTGCTCTACAAGGAGTGTGAGAAACAGCAGTTCTGGGAGTTTTATTTCCTGGCTGATGGGGATAAAATAAAAAGAGGGAAGAAAGAGAAAAGAAGGAAGAAAGACCAAGGGACAGCGTGGTGCGACGCGTAACTGCCACGCGGGTTGTGTGGTTTCACACAAAGAGAGCGGTAGGGTGCGACCAGCTGTTTGTAACCACGGCAACAAAAAATGTTATTTGGCAGGAAGGAGGAAGTCCACCAAACCTACTGTGTCTCAAACCTGACAGTGTCTCTTTAAAATGTTCTTGAACCTGTTTAACACACCCCTACTTTTCACCACTCCCTGGGAACATGCACCTCTTATAGCAACTTGTAAATCAAGAAAAACCAAGCCTGGCAATTTCTCCTCCAGCGTGCGGTGGCCATTCTCTCACACCCCATTTGCCCAGGTAATTAAGCTACAGCACAACTCGCTGACTTGGAACACTCTGCTTCAAACTAAACCAAGTTTAGTCCTGGGTTTAAGAGTTTCAGATACTCTGGAGCATATGTGTGTGCTTCAAAATGAAAAGTAAGAAGCAATGAAGGACAAAACGATTGTGGTTGAGGTGCAGAACTACGGGGGTTCTGCTCACAGAGTCAGAGAAGATGCAAAACTGGTTTGTGTGCAGCTCAGCTGTATGAATGGAGTGAATACAGTTACAGGCAAAGCAGCTGGACCCCACAATTCAAGTCTTTCTGTTGCAATAGCTAGAGGGTTCAAAAGCAGGAAGATCTGATATATTTCTTCTCAAAATAGACTGTCTATATCCTTTGCACCTGCCAATGAAAGAGATGTAACTGCCACGGAAGCACAATGATGGGTTTTGTGTTTGTCTCTCTCCTCTCATCTCACCATTTCTCTGTGGATCAGATTCACACGTGGCCAGATGATCGTTTCCTTGTCACACTTCTTGTGGAAGTGGCCACAGTGCAGTAGGGAAGGTGTTTTCTGCAAGGCACCACAGGACACGCAGCATGCTCAAGAGCAAGATCAATTTTGATGTGGGCTGCAGGATGAGCCTTGTGCCTTCAGTGTTGGCCAGACTGAGAAAAACAAAACCCCACACGTTTGCTTCCTTTTCCTCTTTATTTGGCAAGAAATCATCGCTTTCGGCAAGACCAACAATTATATTTGAAATCCTGCCACCACATGGGGTTCGTCTGACAGGTCTGGATGTTTACAGCATAGATGCCTACATCTGACTTGTCATCTTAGGTTTCCTTTCAAGACAGTGCTGAGGAGTAGTAACTTCTAGAGCTCCATGCTTTGACCTACTTTAGTCATCTACACTAGAGCAAGATTATGTTAAGGGTGTTTTGAGTGACGAATGTAGAGGTAGGAGCTTTGATGCAGCCTTGTTTTTTGTTAACTAGGGTCTGCAAATGGAAAGTCTCGCCCAGCTCTGAGAAAACAAGTGTTTGAAAACAGCTGCCACCAGTTTGGCTCCTCTTTGCACTGAGCAGAATCCAGTCTGTGATTATTTACCTGGGCATCAACTGGCCCAGGTAAAACCAACTTTGTTTTCTTAGGCTACACAACGACCCAGAGCAGACCATGGGAACTTGCTGGGTTCTTCACAGAACATTCCTATAGCAGTGAGGTGGGGTCTGGAACTTCAGGAACTAATCTGAGGCTCTGTGATTATTACATCCAGATAATTACAATAATTTGGTGCTGATTCTTTCCCTTGTAATATAAATCAAATTAGTTTGAAACAATCTTGTTGTAAAGCCCAGTCTTGCTTTCTTTGCACTTAACAGCAACAGCAACCAAAGCCAACAAAACCTCAGCCCAACTCTTTGTGTGCTGAGCAGGACAAGTCCTGTAAAAGACTGTTTCTGCCAACATTCCTTCTAAAGTACTCACAGCTTTGAGAACAACTACTCAGAACAATACAATCGACTCAGAATTAAAGGGAAGGAGAAGCTGGTGTTGAAAATGTATCAAGCTCCTCACTGTTGTAAGAGGCTACTGGGCAGTTTCTAGCAACGAAACTCAGCTTTTCAGACTGCGATGCCCTGCTTCCAGATCTCTTAACTCAGGAAATGCAGTCTCCTTTCTTCCACATAGTTCTTTCTGTCTGTGGTTGAAATCTGCACCTGAAGTTTATTCCTTGCACTGTGCTGGGAAATGCAATTAATGCTTCTTCCTCTGTGGATAAAGGAGCACAAAAAAGCTGGGAGTGGAGCACTGAGGGAAGATGACACTTCTATTTCACTTCTATTCCAAGTCATTTTCTATTTGACTCCTGCAGGTGACCTATATTTCAAAACACAATAAATCTGCCTTGCCTTTCTGTCTGTTATTTGAAGAGATGAGCCACCTGCTTGGACTACAAAAGCCTTTATGAGTAAGGAAAGGGTCTCAAAGCTGCACTAACAGAAAGCAGTCCTTTCCACATTTACATACCTACGTGCTCCCTGATCTGTCAGGTAACGAGAGAAGAAATTCAGTCTGAAAATGCTGACACTGCTGACTCGCTCTCAGCTGAGGGGCTCAAAGACATTGAGGAATCTAGCACATTGCAATAGCTGCAGCCTCATCATTTTACAAAGGTTTGTGCCACCTCGATTGTGTTACTGTTTACATCAACACCAACTAATAGGAAATAATTTAAATCCAAGTTTGGACCTCTGCCTTGTAAGCATTTTTACCACAGGGGCATAACATACGAGGAGAGTTCACGGTCGGCCCAAAGGTCTGTTTATCCCAATGTTTTGTGTCCAACAGTGCTTGTGGATGAAAAGCTCAACATGAGTCAGCAGTGTGCACTTGTGGCCCGGAAGGCAAACTGGATCCTGGGCTGCATGAGGAGAAGTGTGGCCAGCAGGTTGAGGGAGGTGATTCTCCCCCTCTACTCCGCTCTGGTGAGACCCCACCTGGAGGACTGCGTCCAGTTCTGGAGCCCTTATTACAAGAGGGATGTGGATGTGCTGGAGCAAGTGCAGAGGAGGGCCATGAGGATGAGCAGGGGGCTGGAGCAACTCTCCTATGAGGACAGACTGAAAGAACTGGGAATGTTCAGTCTGGAGAAGAGGAGGCTCCTAAGTGACTTTATTGTGGCCTTCCAGGATCTGAAGGGGCTACAAAAAGGCTGGGGAGGGGCTTTTTAGGATGTCAGGTAGTGACAGGACATGGGGGAATGGAGCAAAGCTGGAGATGGGTAGATTTAGAGTGGATGTGAGGAGGAAGTTCTTCACTGTGAGAGTGGTGAGAGCCTGGAATGGGTTACTCAGGGAGGTGGTGGAGGCCCCATCCTTGGAGGTGTTTAAGGCCGGGCTGGATGAGGCTCTGTCCAGCCTGGTCTAGGGTGAGGTGTCCCTGCCCATGGTAGGGGAGTTGGAACTGGATGATCCTGTGGTCCCTTCTTAGCCAGACAGACTCTGTGACTTGGTCTAGGGGATCCTGCTGTGTCAGGGGGATTGGACTGGATGATCTTTGAAGGTCCCTTCCAACCCCTAACGATTCTATGATTCAAAAGCAGATGCTCAGGGAAGAGTGAAAGAACTGAAGCAATTTACGTGCCTTCCCTGAGCGTGTTTGTCTCACAGTCTCTGTCAGGTTGCAAGCTAGGGCCTTTCTAAGCCAAAGGTAGTTTGAATTTACTTGGTAACCATTGATGGATTTCTTTTCCACAAGCTTCTCTTCTCATTGCTCTGATTCACATATGGATCCACACATGTGCATGTATGAGCATTCATACACACACGTATGCACATAGATGCATAAATACAGGTTACACGTCTAGAAATGAACTCTTGCAGTTAACAGACTGTTGGAAACACAGCTCCCTGCAGAAAGGCCAGCTGATGCATTTGTTCCTTGTGGGGTGAATGAATTTTGCGTCTTTGATAATTTTTGTGTGCTTCTGTGGGGGTGCTGGTTGATGCAGAACTCAACGTGAGCCAGCAGTGTGTAAGTGTAGCCTACAAGACCAAGTGCATCCAGAGCTGCATCAACAGAAGCATTGCCAGAGGACTGAGGGATCTGAATCTCCCCATCTTCTCTGCTCTTGTGAGAACTTGTGATTCTGTGTCTGATACTTGAGCTCTCATCACAACAAAGACATAGAGATATTAGAAGAGGTCCAGGGGAGGCCTGTGAAAAAGCCAGGGGGGGACTTTTTACAAGGACTAGTAGCGATGGTATGAGGGTTAATGGCTTTGATTTGAAACAGGGTAGATTTATATTAGGTATCACAAGGAAGCTTTTCACTGTGATGGTGGTAAGACATTGGAACATGTTGCCTGAGGAATCTCTGGATGCTCGATCACTGTATGTATTCAAGGACAGGTTGGATGTGGCTTTGAGCAAGTCCTTGGTGTCCCTGCCCATGGCAGGGGTGTTGGATCAAGATGATCTTTAATGAGCCTTCAAGTTCAAATCATCCTTCATTTCTATGGTGCTATGAAGACTTCATTAAATAGGTGGGGTATTGGTTCACCTTGGATGCTTGGTTGGTATAAAATTTCCATGTAGGTTTTCAAATGTCAAATGACAATTGAGTTCTCAGGGAACTAATTAGATGCAAATAGTAAAAGAAAGAATCATTATTACATGAGAAAGGGCTGCTTAGCCCTAGCAGATAAACCCAGCAGAATACCAGGATGAAGAGACAAAACCAATCTATCAGATAAGTCTAATTTGAAGTTCCTCACATGAATATTATTTTATGGTGCAGATACAGCTCCTTATCTACACCACAAAACAAACAGCCTGGGAGATTTGTTTCCTATGTATTTACAATGCTCCTGACCAAATAATTGCAACCAGAAAGTTTCAGATAGGGAGCAGGAAGAGACTTTCCTCTCTTTAACTTACATCCTCCTAACATCTTTTTATAGGATGACTTTCCCAGAGATCAGGACAGTTGGTTCTTTCCCAGAACTCTCTCCATGGGGATTTTTAGGTCATGAGGATATTATAAAGTCTTTCTTATTCTTTCCTGAAAAATAGACAACTAATAATATTTCTCATACTCCCACTACTACTGATCAGAGTCTGACTTCAATTTCTTCAGTCACTCATAGAGTGTTCTTTGTTAGTTCAGATACATAGATACACAGATCATTAGGGACTGAAAGGGACCTCCAGAGATCATGAGTCCAACCCTCCTGCTTCAGCAGGTTACAAAGAAACACATCAAGATGGGTCTTAAAAGTCTCCAGAGATGTCTCAATCTCTCCTCATTAGGCAAGTGCTCCAGTCCTTTAGTCATCCTCCTGGCCATCCATTGAACTCTCTCAATCAAGTTTGTATCCTTCTTGAACTGGGTAGATGGTTGGACTCAGTGATCCCAGGGGTCTTTCCAACCAGAGTGATTCCATGATTCTGTGCAATATCCTGGCATCTGCTCTGATGAGTAATTTTCTCTGACAAGTGATTTTAGAAAGGAAAACAGGAGACACTGATCAGCTGTTTTCTGTGGCAACTAGCAGCAGTGAAACTTTTCTATGCTTTGCATACTACTTATAGTGTTTTTTTCTTCCTCCTCTAGTTTATGAACCTTGCCACACCCGTTGGGAAAACAATGGGATGTGCAGTACCTCTGCATTGCCACGAAGGTTTTCTCAGCATTTAAAAAATGCCTATAAAAATGTCTGAGAGAGCTCCTTCCTGTCCCGAGGAGGGTGCGGTTAAACCAGCTGAGAGGTCTTCCCCAGGAACAGCGTGTGCAGTGGCCATAGAACATGCCATCTGGGCTGGCAAAAACCAATCCCTGAGGTACCTCAGACAGCAGCAGGACTAGTCACTGCATGTCGAAGCAAAAGGGTCTATCTCCAGTGAATATGTAAACTTTAAGAAGGTAGAAAAGCTGTGGCAAATGTATTCACCCCCATAAAAAATATAACTTAGTTGTTAAGGTAGTCTGCTGATAAAAATCAGCCACTGCCAAAAGGAGGAACGATCTGAACTTGTGCTTAGCCAAGGCTAAGTGGTATTTTTTTGATTGATAGGCTGTTGCTTTCTCATCCTGTCCTCTGAATGGATTAGGCATGCTTGGAGATGAGCTTCACATGTGGAATATGGAGAGCAGTTCTGACTTTCCGAGTACCAAGGGAGGAGTACCAGTAGTTGGCCTTTGCAAGGCTGCCCAGGACATTGCTTACCAGCCTTTAAAACCTGAGTCATAATCTGAACAAGGGTGCCCACAGAGAAAGGAGTTTGCATCTTACATCTGTTCAGTAGTTATGTTTTGAAGTGTCTGGCTAGTGGCAAGAGGACCAGAATCTTCATGGCAAAGCTAAAGAAATATCATGGTCATTTAATGATAAATAATTGGCCCATGGTAAAAAGCCATGCTCCTTATTTCTACCTCTCTGTTGCAGTCTTGAAAGCTACTGGGATTCAAACAACCATTTCCAGTCCAGTTCTGAGTCACACACCTCCGGGTAAGGGTGTACTCACGGGCAATTTCCTTGGTTAATTATTTTGATTAGGAGTGAAAAGTACCTCTGTACATAGGGATAACACAAGTCTGAAGCATCTCCTTCTTTTATATAGGATTGGGCTGGGAGTTAAGGGAGGAGCAGTCTTTGTGTTAGTCGCCTTCAAGAGGAAGATGTAGCTGTTACACATAAGCACCCCTTCCTTTTCTGTGTCGTGTGGTACTTCCTGCTCTGAGTTCTTTCTTCCCTGAATTACTCCTCTCCTTTTGACGTGTTAGAACTGCTGGCTACATGCAGAGGTAATCTTAGACCAAGCTCAAGCAAGACAAACGTGCTGGTAGCACAGATGTGCCGTCCACCTCCCAAGTAAGTGTTGTGCTCGCTAGCTGTGTCTGCCCGCTGAACGCTGCTTGGCAGCTGGACAACATTTGCTGCCAACACCTACCTCTGCGTTGTACAACGTTTAGCTTTAGTCATCTTTTGACACTTGGGTTGAACACAACTCCCTTCAGAAAAATTGGCTGTAATGAATAGGACAATACTGGTTAACTAAGGATGGGTAGGGCCTGGACTTGAGCAACAGCCTCTCTTTGTCCACGTTACTACCGTGCACACTCCGTGACACAGTTTTCCCATGGCCAATGAGTTATCTTTGGACAAACCACCTGAGCATGGACCTCTCTAGCACAAACCTAGGATTGTTTCCAGTAAGAGCGTGGATGAGGCTGCACAGTTCTTGCTGGAAAGCAAGGTTAAACACAGATACCAGCTAATGCTTGGCACTTGTCCTTAGGCTCTTTAATTTTTAAACTAATAGAGTAAGTGTTGCTGATCTATCTGTATCTTGAAATAAAAATAAACTACACCTGCTAGCATGTGTTTAAATCTTTTGGATATAGTAGTTATAATGAGAGCAGCTTATAACCACAATACAATCCTCCTTGGAAAGTAGAGGAGTATTAAAGGATGTTTTACTTTTGAGGACTGGGTGTATGAAAAAGATGTATTTGGTAGTGTGTTCCTCCCTTTTTGTGAGAAGTCATAGAATGGTATTTGAGCAGAAGGTTGTCTGCTGAGTCGTTGCTCAGCCCATCTCTCTCTTGTGAACTAAATGAAAGCTCAGTAGGCCTAGGCTACATTATGATGCTTTTGTGTGACAACCAGCTCAGAAACCTGACTAAGGGCATGGAGGTGGAACAGTGTTTGCAGTATGTTTTATACTTAAAAATGGAAAATCAACCAAATTTGAGTTTAAAAAAAAGTAGAGAGCATTGATTTTACTAACAGTCCAGGGACACAGACTTTGTAGAAAAGTATAAACTAGAATTCACAGACCACAAGCAAGTTGCTCAGAGAAAGACAGGAATTGGGAAGTAATATATCTGTATTGTCACTGTAGGGTGCTGCATGCACTTGACTTTAACAACACTAAGTCATTCAAATGATGGCATCTTGGAAGCACTTGTGTTCACTTTTCTGCCAGTGCTGCTCTGTTTTAAAGCTGGTAGTTTCTTAGGAGGCATTTAAAGAATTCTTGGATGACAAAGAAGTTTAACCATCCATTTTTGATGAGGTATTTAAAACATTCTTGCTACACATGGCCTCCACAATAATTAGCAGTCTAAGCAGCAAGAGTTATGTATTGACCTCTGGTTACTATTTCTGGATATTAATAAATTGAGAAGAGGAATTAAAGAAGGGGAAAACTCTAAGACATTTCTTGTTTTCATGAGACGAGCACTCTGCTAATGTAACTGGATGATCCTGTGGTTCCTTCTGAACCTGACTATGACTTGGTCTAGGTGATCCTGCTGTGGCAGGGGGATTATTATTATTATAGTGAGTTTCAGAGGCAAAGTTAAAGTTCCTCTGAATTTCTGAAAGCTGAATTCCTTCAAAATACAGGAAATTTCTTCACGAAAAATGGTTATGAGTCACTTTTGCTGAATGCTTATGCTGCAAGTGTTCAGTACCTGACAACTGCCACTGCATCACATGCCCTGTGTTCACCAGACACACCACTTGCATGCGATTACCATAGAGGAAACAAGTCAGAAGGATTATCAGTAAATAAGATTCATCATTCATTTAATTTATTCATCGTTGCAGATCAGTTGATAAGAGATAGGAGCCTTGTTTTATTTTTAAGCTGAAATCAGTACTGCTGCTGGAATTTCTTGTATCTATGCATTTTCCCATAGAAGGTCATTCCCTCAAGCCAACTGCTAAAGACTTCACTAGAACTATTTGAGAACAAGCCTTGGGTAGCAGAACTGGCTTGCTGTGCTTCTCTGTGCTCAAAGATCAACAATAAGGGAAACATTCTATTTCATTCCTCCACACTCCATTGTCTGCATCTTTATTTGTGCTTTTCAAACATGTGATTAAAGAGGACACTGCTAGCAGGCAGGCTGAGCTTATCGCTGATTTATGAGCCTATCTCTTCTGGTTGGATGCAAAATGATAACAAGTAAATATCATCTAGCACCTTGTCTGTGAAAGAAAAATAACGTGAAATAAGAAGATACTCCTAGTCTCAGATGTTATTGTGAACCAAAGCTGTTTCAACTCAGAGTGTGTGTAGACTAATTCCCATTTTGCATTTCTTACGAAGAAAGGCTTTTGGAAGGAATGAGTGTTGAAACTGTAAAATCTTAATATGTCTGTACAGAGGTGTGTTCATACAATCAGAGAATCATTAGGGATTGGAAGGGACCTCAAAAGATCATCCATACAATTATAGAATCATTAGGGATTGGAAGGGACCTCGAAAGATCATCCAGTCCAATCCCCCTGACACAGCAGGATCACCTAGACCAAGTCACACAGGAACACATCCAGGTGGGTTTTAAATGTCTCCAGAGAAGAAGACTCCACAACCCCCCTGGAGAGCCTGCTCCAGTGCTCTGGCACCCTCACTGGGAAGAAGTCCCTTCTGATATTGAAGTGGAACCTCCCATGTTCCAGCTCACACCCACTGCCCCTCGTGTTCACGAATTCTTTTCTTCTTGATCGTGAACAGACAAACACACAGTGTGGTGGATCTGAACATGCCAGGACTGCTGTAAATAGTTTTCACTTTCAGAAGATGAATTGTGCAAAGCTCAGAGAGGTTTGCTTGTTTGTATTCATTAGTTCTAAAACTTGTGGTAGTTGGTAGTTTATACTTGGTACTTTCTTGTCTGCTGCTCTGCTTCATCAGCTGCATTTCATCAGATATAACCAATGTTTAGACAATAACTTTATGCTGCTACCAAGCCTATGGAGAGGTAACTCAGCCAAAATAAAGACTAGAAACAGGGCTAAGGAGACATTTACTAAGTTAATACATGTCAGAGTTTGCTTTTCTGTGTTGAAAGAAATTCGAGTTTCCATAGAAGACAAAAGGTTGCTCAGAAGCCTGTATAACCACATCTTACATACTTCATTTAAAAATCTCCCCAAATATAAAATAAGTGTTGGCTTGTATAAGACACTTTAAAAACAGTCTCTGTTTCTCAAACAGAATCACAGGGTTGTCTAGAGTGTTTCTGTAAAGAAGTTTATGTTCCTTGCTGCTGTACTCACTAACAGGAAGACAGTTCTTCACCTGCAGAGAAACGTGTTTGCAGCCATTGTGAAGGGAGAAAGAAGAGAAGGCAAACCTTTCTCTCCTTGCTGGTTACTACTGGTTGTACTGAAGGGGAACACAAACACACACAGATAAGAGCTGCTTGCAGCAAGATCTCATGTGGGAAGGTTTTCCCCTGCAGATCTTTTGCCTCTGCCACACACTCAAGCAGTGTAAATACTTGGTGCTTATCAGATTCCAGCACGTAGTCTCCGCACAGGTCTTCTGCAGCATTTCTCTTTGAGTTTCTTCATGTGCACCTGTGTAAGTACCTGCAACTGTCTGTCTGGGAGGCAGCCCTATAGCTCTGCAACATATAGTTTGTGGAAAATGTCTGCAATACTTTTTCCAAATTAAAATTCCTTGGTTTTGTGTTTCAAACCCCGTGAGATCATTGAATTCAATGTAACCCAGCCCCACTGCACTTGAAAAGTACAGCAGGCACAGAAGTCTAACAACTCACCAGTACTTTTAATTGATCTGGTATTTCTGCAAGGTGCCACCCTCTTCCACACCTCCTACCTCCTCCTTAAGTGACTCAGCCTCTGAAGGAGAAGTGTCTTGACTTTTCAGCCAGCTGGATGGGGAACGACCGTTCAGCTCTCTGGCTCCTTTGACTGTACCAGAGTCATCTTCAGACATCTCCAGGCTGACTTACTACACTGAGCCACACTAGGACTCTTCCACAGCTAGGTAAGGGCATTTACCTTTATGTTTTTATATAACAGGTATTGAGAGTCCCATGTTCTCAGATACTCTGTGATTTCTTTGCATCCAACTAAGGATCCCACTTCAAGGGATGATTTTCAACAAGTGTGGAGAACTTGACTATGAAAACTCAGCACTTAAAGGGTCTCAGTTCAGCTCTTCAAATTCCCTGAACCTTTCTGAAATGTTCTCTCGGTCATACTACCTTAATTACTTCATTACATACGTTATATTGTTAATTATAATTTACTTTAGTGCTCATTCTCTCATGATAAACTCACTTTTCCCAAATGGCTGTTTTAAGATCATTTTTGCTCTTTGGTTTGATTTACTGTTTTTTTATTCTTTCCTTGGGATTTTAAAGTAGTACTATAACAAGTAGTTATAGTACTACCACTACTACTGTATAATACAGTGTTGTAGTACTATGAACAAAGGGTACTACACCTAAAAAAATACAGCAACAGTCTGCTTTTTAAGGTCAAACTACTTGTGCAGCAACCGACAAAGCACTTCCACTCTTGAAACAGGTTGGGCAAAGGTATCTACTCGAATTTGGTAGAATATATGCACCATGAATGGAAGCTAGATATAAATAGGAAGTGTTTTTTGTTGAAAGTACAGCCAAGGGAAAGGAGCAAGTTGAATTAAAAAAGTCTAAAATTATCCTCCTCCCTCTACACTCTATTAAGATCAGCACCATTTAAAACATCTGATTGTTGTAACTGGAAAACGCATCCCAGTCTGGGTTCTGACTTAGCAGCTGTAGTGACACAAAGCCTAATTTCTTTCAAAACAGACTCTTCTCCGCCCACATCCTGAAAAACCAGTTCTGAGAGCTCTTTCAGCTACAAATAGATGGATGATTTCTGTCATACGTCCATGTGTTCTCTAGTCCTCCCTTGCCTGTTTTCTCTTTCACACACTTGGACGTGTTATTCCTGTTCTCTGCGAGGGTTGTTACCCACTCTGGGTGTCCTGGTTTTAGGCCACACTGTGACCCAAACTCTGCAGTAAAATAGTAATTTAAACCAAATGTATTACTTCCAGAGGTTTACAAATGGGGTTGCTCTGATATATAACTCTTGAAACAAAATCCCAAAGCTCTAGGAGCACACTTGTTCTTTAACGACTGCAAAATAAATGAGGCTGGTTTTGTATGTAACTCTCAAACAAAAAGACTAACTAATTGCCCAGTAAAGGTAGTCATGTTACTTATTGCTTGGAAACGCACAGATTATACTTGAGAGTTGATTTGTTAAGCTCTGTGCTGAATTAGCAACACCACTGCTCTTTCAATGAATGCCCTGACCTCAGCACGGAGCCATGGCAGTGGATACTGGTGAACATTTTTGGAGGAAGAAGGTGCAGCTGCAGTTATCCACAGAGATCTGCACCTGACAGAGTGGCTCTTTAAGGCTGTTTAGAAGATCATGTAATGGACTGGAATAGCAAGTCTGGAACTGTGAAGTATGGTACATATCTAGGCAGCTCTAGCTGTGATCACGATGTGAAAAATAGCCTTTACCTGCAGTCAGGAATCAAAGTCGTATTTAGCAGAACACATTCTTCTTCGAGTTGAACTATAGGCAGTCAGAGCTGACAGCCCAGTCACAAGACTTCTATTTCTGGAGATGTTTAAAACCCACCTGGATGTGTTCTGGTGTAACTCGGGCTAGGTGATCCTGCTGTGGCAGGGGGATTGGACTAGATGATCTTTTAAGGACCCTTCCAATCCTTAATGATTCTATGATTGATGTAGAGAACAGCAAAACTGATATTAACCTCCAAACCAGAAAGACTTCACCTTTCACAGAATTATGGATGTATATCTAGAAGAACAACTTGTCTCCTTAGTGCCTTATTTATAAGGCCTGGAGATCTTTGTCCTGTGTCACAGAATCATAGAATCATTAGGGATTGGAAGGGACCTTGAAAGATCATCTAGTCCAATCCCCCTGCCAGAGAAGGAATAGAATCACAGAATCATTAGGGATTGGAAGGGACCTTGAAAGATCATCTAGTCCAATCCCCCTGCCAGAGCAGGAATAGAATCATAGAATCATTACGGATTGGAAGGGACCTTGAAAGATCAAGTCAGAATGACTTGGTCTTACTATATTCAAGAGAAACTATGGAGAAAATATGAAAGTTTTCTGCCCTGACATAAAAGTCATTAACCAAAGGCACAGAAATTCTCTGGTGAGCTTTGAGATAAGGGAGACCCAACGTGCTTTTGATTAAAATGTCACATTCTCCACATTAATCTCCTACAAATGACAGCCAGATAGTGTAGAATTAACAGTTCCAATGAGAAAAAAGGAAAATTAATGGAAGCCTTCATTATTGTCTCATCAGCAGGGATATTGGACTAGATGATCTTCCGAGGTCCCTTCCAATCCCTAATGATCCTATGATTCTACCCAAAATTTCTCATGGAAATCAAGTAGTGTAATTAAGCAAATGGGTTAAAACACCAAGGACATGGAAAACAAATTTCCTAACTTTTTATTAGATTTGTAATCAACTCATTCCAAAATGTTGATCTCTGAATGCTCACAAGACACTGAATGTTCAGGTTACTTTGGAGCAGGACAGTCCTTCAGTAAGACGAGACATTGGTGGAAAATTTCACTTTTGGGATTGAGAATGATTTTGTTTCCATATGGCAGATACTAGACGTTCTTGAAAAGCCAGAGCTTGAAGGATGCTTTGCAAACAGCAGCCAGCAAGCTGCGGCTGTGCACAGCCATGTAGAAGATCCTGTTGGTTCCAGCTGGCACCTATGTGGACGTGCCCAGCTCAGTGGTGTCTCTCCGATCCCGGCTGCCTTAGCAGTGCAGCACAGTGGGTTGGAAGGCAGGAAAACTAAATACTTTTGTTTTAAACTAGTTGTTCATCTACAACTTTTTGTATCACCCAGTTAATTAGTAGCAGTAGGACGCGTGAACTTTTAGGCGTTCGCGTTCGGAAATGCTTTGTGTGTGAGAACAAACGTTGTGACTTTGAGGAAAAGAAGGCTGCCCTCACTCAGCACTCCCACAGCACCTACTATATTGAATTGCTTGTTGTACAGTGTGATGAGATGTGGTACCTCTGAGCTGTGGAAAGAAATATTGTTATTAAAGGCAAGCTATATAAAAGTTGAATATTCATAAATAAGGTTTTAATTACTGCCACAGCCGGAGAGCCAAAGAACAAAGACTTTTTGGATGTAACTAGTTCAGCCTCCTGTGGAAAACATAATTCTTGCAGGAAATATTAGCATTACTCATATGCATTTTTAAATACAGCAATGCATAGATGAGAAACCTAATTACACAGAAAACTACAGCCAAGAACAGAGAGGATTCTGTTCAGATCCAGTACGAACAGAGAGGAGCAAGAGGGTTCTCTGCTGGAAGAATGGGTGTGTTCAGACCGGCTGGAAACTAGAAGGTCTAGCTTTAAGAATGTAAGGCTTGAGGTCTTCTGCTGATCAGAAGCTGTAGAATGAGGAAAGCAATTTAGAAGTTTGAATATATCTCTGTGTGTGATAAAAATAGAAGTGGAGACCTCTGCTGCTTTCTGGATAACTTGCTACCAGCCTGGAGAGGCATTTGACTCTCCCTGACCCATAGGTGAAGTTTTTCCTGGGTTTTCTGTGAGTGTTCTTTGCTGTTTGCCCAGAAATGGAATGGGGGAGGGTCTGAATCCAGGACTGACGTGGTTGAGGGAACTGCTCCTTAGAGTGGCTGGGGCAGTTCTAAATTTCTTTTCATGTTTGCTGACGCTGGTTTTAAATTCAAATTACCTTGGATCTGCATTCCTGTTTGTTTTTGTTTTGCATTCCAGCTGAGTTGTTTTGCTTCAGTGCCTTGAGATCTTCTTCAGAATGCCTGAATATGATTTACTAGCCTAGTATAACTTGTCTTTTTCACAATTTGACCTGCAAAGTTGAAAACTCTTCTTTTTTTTTTTTTATCTTCCTTGAACTATGGGCTTGGGATAAGCAATTGGTCTAGGGGATCCTGGTCTGGCAGGGGGATTTTTTTTTATTTTTTTTTTTTTTTCCTTTAACTTTGGGCTTGGGATAAGCAATTGGTCTAGGGGATCCTGGTCTGGCAGGGGGATTTTTTTTTATTTTTTTTTTTTTTTCCTTTAACTTTGGGCTTGGGATAAGCAATTGGTCTAGGGGATCCTGGTCTGGCAGGGGGATTTTTTTTTATTTTTTTTTTTTTTTCCTTTAACTTTGGGCTTGGGATAAGCAATTGGTCTAGGGGATCCTGGTCTGGCAGGGGGATTGGACTAGATGATCTCTTGAGGTCCCTTCTAATGTGGAAAACATGATTCTACATTAGAAGATCTCTGATGTTCTGTGATTCTGTAATTCCCTGACCTGTGTGAATAATGTGACAGTCCCAGCTCTTTATGAGATGAAGTTTTTAAACTAATATGATCCTTACAATGGTCTGTCCATTCCCCTTCCCACATACATAGAATCATAGAAACATTAGGGGTTGGAAGGGACCTCAAAAGATCATCTAGTCCAATCCCCCTGCCAGAGCAGGATCACCCAGACCAAGTCACACAGGAACACATTCAGGTGGGTCTTGAAGGTCTCCAGTGAAGGAGACTCCATACACACTTGATTCACAGCAGTGAAAACCAAGGGGAAACTGCTTTGATGTGTTGCATTCGCCTTCTTTACACCAGATCCTTTTCATTTCTAAGATCTCAAATGTAAATCTCACTCTGATGATTCTTGATTTTCTGTGCTAGAGATGTAAGTAGGATTTTTTTTTTTTTTAAATTTAAATGCCAGTGGATCAATCTTTGATATATGACTTGAAAGCCTGGAAGTAATAAGCAAACCTTAAGGGCAACACAGCAGTGTTCTGGAAGGCTAAAATGCCTGGGTTTTACATCTCAGAATGCCTGGCACAGTTTCAGTGCTGACTGTGAAAGGGAGTGTGCTTGTTTCTTGCATTCATTTATGCAAACTGCCTTGGGTCTGGCAGACTAGGCAGTCCTTTATTCTGGATGCTCAGCATATGGGCAACTGCAATATTGGTTTGCTCTAAAAACATTAGAAAGGAATCATTAGGGATTGGAAGGGACCTCAAAAGACCATCTAGTCCAAGACAAGACTTTTAATTAAATGACAGTTTTAGTTAAACTTATCTAGAGATTCCTAATAATATGAACATTGGGTTGTTAAATATGGCCAAAATAAGGAAAGACCTACAGAAAATCTCTGGAGATGTTTAAAACCCACCTGGATGTGTTCCTGTGTGACTTAGAAACATAGAATCATAGAATCACTACGAATTGGAAGGGACCTCAAAAGATCATCTAGTCCAATCTGCCTGCAACAGCAGGATCACCTAAACCAAGTCACACAGGAACCTATCCAGTCGGGTCTTGAATCTAGTGACTTGATCTAGGGCATCCTGCTGCAACAGGGGGATCAGACTGGATGATCTTTCGAGGTCCCTTCCAGTCCCTCATGTTCTGTGGAATGATGGATGATGAAAGACACATGGCTTGCTGGGCTTTCTTTTGTCACACTGCGGACCTGCACTCCAGTTGCCACTCAGTGACTCAGTGTCACTGGAGCATGCGTAGTTATTCTGTAAATTTTAAAGACAAGCCTCAAAACTTAGGTATTTTTTCACTCTGCCTATAACCTATTTTTCAGAACAAGTGTCTGAGGCTTCCTTGTTTATTTTTGACAAAGTCATACGATGCTTCCTTGCCAGTTCTGTGAGAAACCTCAGTTTTCTTCATGAATATGTGGGAAAGAAGGCTCGAGCACAACATGAGGTCTACACAGCAGCTTCTGGCTGGTTCTAATGATTAATATTTCAATTGCAAAATGTGTTATTCTAACAATTCACTCTAAGCTTTGGCAGGACCACACTTGGTTTAATTTCCACAGAAGAAAGCTCTATTTATCAAAGTTATGCATTTCACTTCCCTTAGGAAATGGCTTTAAAAGCCTTGGTTAGACCATAAATCCGTGTTCCTTCTGCACACACTACTGCTTCTTATCCAGAGGAAGAACCCCAGCACACACTGTTTGTGACATAGACTGAAATGTCAGGCCTCCTGTTGCCCTGGGACTGCCGGACATCAAAACCAGTATCAGAGCCCAGTGAAACCACAAACAAATCAGAACTCTCTCTATCGTCTCGTGGTTGGCCATTACCTAAAGCTGATTGCTGGACACTCTACTGGGACAGTTTCTAGGAAATTCAGTGGGTATCTGCTTAAAGCCATCTCTCAGTTATTTTGAAAGAGGTTTTATAACCCACTGCAAAATTAATAAGTCTTACCGTAGCCCTGGGCATATTTTTGTTGGGTGGGAACCAGATCCAGGAGTCACATGTTTTCTACACACACTGTGCCAACACATTCTTGATAACAACATCTTGGGGTAAAAGAAAGGAGCGTGGTCACAGCCTTCTAATCAACCTGCCAGAATTTTAAACTCTTATAAACACCTGGAATTTCTGAAATGGGGAAGATAGATGTGGACTTCTGCACTCCAACATTATTTTTGTATTTATAGCTCTACTTTCTAGAAGGATCATAGAATCATTAGGGATTGGAAGGGACCTCGAAAGATCATCTAGTCCAATCCCCCTGACGCAGCAGGATCACCTAGACCACGTCACACAGGAACACATCCAGGTGGGTTTCCAGATTTTGGCACTTTTAGCAATTGTCTGGCACTAAAAAATACAGAAAAGAAGAATCTGCTCTAAGTGCAATTAACTGTGGGGTCCACTACTTTTGTATGTTTGATTGTCAGTATTGCTTCTTGTATTTTCACTAAGCTTTGGCCAAAATTCAGCATCTTCAGGTTCCATCAGTAAAGAGACAGCCACAAGCTCTGGTCTCCCAATCCACTGTCTTAGGTCAGTGAGCAATAAACTCCTAAGTCTGGAAAAAGACCAGGACAACTGTGTTACCCAGAAAATTGTGAAGATCTTTGATTTTTAACAACTGCTTCTGTCACAAAACAACTTTTACAGTGATTCTGTAAATACCTGGAGTATTCTTGTGCTTGTCTTGAAGCACAATAAATGAGTATCCCAACAAGGA
>VXBP01010180.1:0-26839 GCA_013400115.1 Rhinopomastus cyanomelas
TTCCAATCCATAATGATTCTATGATTCTATGGTCAATGACAGGAAGGCTGTAGATGTGGTGTACCTGGATTTCATCCAATAGGATGAGTTTTAACAAGTCTAAGTGTCGGGTTCTGCATTTTGGTTATAACAATCCCAGGCAGAACTGCAGGATGGGAATGGAGTTCTTAGAGAGTTCTCAGGTAGAGAGAGACTTGGGGGTGTTAGTGGATAGCAAACTTAACATGAGTCAGCAGTGTGCCCAGGTGGCCAGGAGGGCCAATGGCATCCTGGCCTGCATTAAGAATGGTGTGGCCAGCAGGTCCAGTGAGGTTATCCTTCCCCTGTATTTGGCACTGGTTAGACCACACCTGGAGTGTTGTGTTCAGTTCTGGGTCCCTCAGTTTAAGAGGGATGTCGAGGTGCTGGAAGGAGTCCAGAGAAGGGCAAACTCGATTGGTTTAAGGGGTTGGAAGACAAGCCCTGTGAGGAGAGGCTGAGGGAGCTGGGTTTGTTTAGTCTGGAAAAGAGGAGGCTCAAGGGNAGTCTGGAAAAGAGGAGGCTCAAGGGTGACCTTATCACTGTCTATAACTGTCTGAAAGGTGGTTGTAATTAGGCAGGGGTCGGTCTTTTCTCCCTGGCCACTGGAGACAAGACAAGGAGTCATAGTCTGAAGCTCCATCAGGGAAGGTTTAGACTTGACATTAGGAAAAGATTTTTCACAGAAAGAGTGATCTGGTTTTGGAATGGGCTGCCCACAGAGGTGGTTGAGTCACCGTCCCTGGAGGTGTTCAAGGTTAGGCTGGATGAGGAGTGGCAGGATCTAGATGTTAGATGTTAGGTTTACTGGGTTTATTTGGATTTAGTTTGGACTGGATGATCTTTAAGGTCTTTTCCAACCTTATCATTACTGTGATACTGTGATACTGTCTGTGCTATTAGACTGCATACAATACTGTACTCAAGACTCTTAAATCAGACTTTTCATGTTAAAAAAAAAATCAGATATTAAAACTCAGATGGCTATTCAACAGCAATCAAGTAAGGCTGTCTCTGCTCTTGTACTGTGAAAGATTTATGCAGTTCAAAGACAAAAGCAGGGAGGGGTTGGATGGGGATTTAAAAAAAAAGAAAAATCAAAGCTTACTTCAAAACTTCCAAAACAGACAGTTTAATCTTAAGGACCTAAACCATGACAGTGAAGGATTTAGAATGTCCCTATCACCATATCTGTGGATGTCTGCTACAAGAAAAAACTTCTATCGTTTTGTACAAAAATATCTCCTGCTCCTTTTAAGTCTGTTCTTCCAGATTCACTTTTCTACTAGTTGACTGTTCTCTCAAGCAAGGAACATATGAAGCTATGTATTACTCTCATCTACTTTGCTAGTTGATGTACGACATATCAGCTTTTCATTTACAAGCTCAGCTGAAAATAAAATATTATATTAATCACAACCTGCTAAATCAAACAAACATAGAAATGCAGGTAATAAAGAAGATGTTATACGAGTATCATAAGATCATAGGATCATAGGATCATAGGATGTTAGGGGTTGAAAGGGACCCAAAGAGATCATCAAGTCCAACCCCCCTGCCGGAGCAGGACAAAACTATCTAACACAGATCACAGAGGAACGCATCCAGGCGGGCCTTGAAAGTCCCCAGAGAAGGAGACTCCACGACCTCCCTGGGGAGTCTGTTCCAGTGCTCTGTGACCCTCACAGTAAGGAAGTTCTCCCTTGTGTTGAGGCGGAACCTCTTCTGCTGCAACTTACACCCATTGCTCCTTGTCCCATCACAGGGAGCAAGTGAAAAGAGCCTGNTGCACTTGTCCCTATTGAACCTCATCTGGTTTCTCTGTGCCCAGCCCTCCAGTCTGTCCAGGTCTCTCTGGATGGCAGCACAGCCCTCAGCCATATCAGCCAAACCTCCTAGCTTGGTGTCATCAGCAAACTTGCTGAGCAGACACTCTGTGCCCTCATCAATGTCATTTGTGAAGATGCTGAACAAGACCGGTCCCAGCACCGATCCCTGGGGGACACCACTAGTCACAGCTCTCCAGCTGGACCTGGCACCATTGATCACCACCCTCTGAACTCTATCCTGCAACCAGTTCCTAACCCACCTCACTGTCTGCTCCTCCATCCCACACCTCCTCAGCTTGCTCACTAAAATGTCATGGGAGATGGTGTCCTGACAATTCTTAATAGAAACTGAATAGATTATCCTGCTCTGGCAGGGAGATTGGGCTAGATGATTTTCAAGGTCCCTTCCAGTCCCTGACATTCTGTGATTCTGGTATAATAACTTAAAGCCATCAGTTAGCAGGGGAAATTAAAATTTAAAGGGGAAAAAAAAATCTTACCTTTGTACAAATAGCTTTGGAGCAAGATGATCTACTGCTTTACATTCCCTTCTTTCTTATTCCTTGTATGTCAGGTTGTTATGTTACTTCCTTGCCTGAAAAAATATGATATAGCCTGAAATATTTTTAGAGAGGCCAATAAATACATTTACCATTAAACTCCAGCAAATACATCAGATAAGTCTTGATACAGCTGCAGTACTACATCCACTTAAGTGGAATAGTATTTCAACAGAAACTAATTTATGTTCTTTGGACTGACGGAACAAAAGAAATTGCCTAGGTTTCATAATGTTGTTTTGCAGGTAACTAAAATAATACGGCTGGTCACATCAGAGCAGACCCGGCCATCCATACAGTCATCTAGCTTTGTTGTATCATCAGTGAAAAACACTCAGGGCTTCACAGAGCTTCAACAAGCCAACAGAAAAGCCTGACCACATCTTTCTACATAGCCTAAGGCCCAGTGGGTACCTCTGTCTCCTCAGGACCAAACACTTCAGTCCTCTTTGGGATACAAAATCCCAGTCTTCTAAGATGACATCTGTTGGAAGAGGCGACAGCAAGCCTCTACTGCAGGAAAAGCCTTTGGTCACAACTTGATAAAGAAAGATATTTGGGCTTACAGCCAATTTGTAAACTGCCTCATCTCCCACTTTATAGGGGAATATCCTAAATTCTAGTTGAGGGATAGGACAGACAACCTCTCTCCCCACCAAAAACTGAAAGCACAACAGAAAGAAAGAGGAAACAGCAGGAGATATTTGTTTTTAATTCAGCTGCACCCTTCCTCATTTATTCACAAGAATCACGCACCTAGTTCCTATCTTCTTTACTCTGTTGCCTAAAATCCCCATTTTAAGAAGATTCAAGGTTTCATTGAGAAGGAGGTTGCTTACTTTTTCATGGTAATGCATGTGTGGAGTTGAACTCTCAAGCGAGCAAGGTTCCTGAATTCAGAAATTTTGTTGAAGCTCACTTCCAAACTAAGGATTTTCCTCACAGTCCTAACTTTACATGTTGTTCACACGCAAACTTAGGTAGTTACTACATGAAGCCCTTATTTCACCAAACTGATGGTAAGGTGAAGCTAATGGCAACAGATTAGCATCACTGCAACACATATATATAAGTATATATTTGTTATATAGTGAGCATAAAGGCATACATTTTATCTGTAGAAAGGTAATTAAAGCTCATCATTTTACCTGTAACTGCAGATTAACACTGTTTTGTAAAGTAAAACAAGAGAGACTGCAAAATCTCAATTTACAACAGAATGTGATTCAGTAAGGTCACTTCAATTTCCCATCAAACTGATAATGCAACAGTACAGTGTCTTTCAGTACTGTTTTAAAAGCCTTTTGTATTGCTGAATTGGTCTGCCAGTTGGCAAAACCGTAACTGTTGACTAGAACTCTCTTGTAGATGATTCTTCCAGTAACAAAAAGCACTTCTCCTAAATTGCGTTTTATCCTGCTCTTTCAAATAAACTTGTTGCTCTTACATAATATAGCACTGGAAAGAAAGCATCATCTTTGTGACTGTAAGACTTTGGCATAAATAATGAATTTCACTTGGGGGGGGGGAATTCATTAAGTAATTCAGTGACTTCATCTTTATTCACCCTCCGCATCGATATTCAGCTGGAACAGCTGCCTGCAAACCAGCAGGACCTTGATGAGCCAAAGTCAACACAGAACTTGCATTCAGAACTGCTACAGGCATGCAACTCCTAATTGACCAAAACACTTGAGCATGACAATGATCACATATATCCTGTTATATAAAGGTATTAGCTACCTCTACCCTACCATTCATGCTGCTTCTCGGATGGCTCAGTCCACCAACTCACCCTCTCCAAGACAAAACCAGAGCACACTTTGGGGAACATTCCAGTCCATGAGTGCCTTCCAAAGGGCAGCATGAGTAAGACTGTAAAGATTTATTTTCCACTCTGCGCAGTCCTGGAATTCTCCCAGGCAAGGCACTCACTCCCTTTTAGATGCACACTCCATCTGCCGCCATGCAATGCCCTGGAGCACACGTCATGGACTTAGAATCATTAGCCTGCAAAATCATAACTTTGATGGGTTCTCACTATTTCAGACACACTGAACTGAGAACACTATAAGCAACTTACTGGGGCTGGAGGAAGATCGTAGTACACAGAAGAAATTCAGAATACGTTGCATAAGTATTTCCAGTTTATAATAGACTAAATTTTACAATATTAAAATGTAGAGGCAGACCAGCCCTTGCCCATTAACCTACCTTGATAACAGAAGTTTTTTCCTGTCATGCTGTTATTGCAAGTAAAGAACTGCTGTAGCCTCAAGGGCTGTACCTAAAAGTTCAACAAGATCTTAAAGCCATAAATTTCTTGTGTAAGATCTCACATACAGCAGAAAACCACAGATCTGTTGATGCTGCAAGGTAATCTTTCCCAGACTTGCACAAACTCTTAAAAACTCTTCACCATGTCATTCACCTTACTCTTTTGAAGTAAACATGATTACGCAATAATACACATCGATTGGGGCACATTATCATGAAACCATAAGGTTTCCAGTGTTTTCCTGGGAGAAAAGAAATTGTTTTCAATTGCTGGGTAAGAAATGGTCAGAACATGACATTTTGAATGCCTGGACTACACACTTGTTCCAAAAATAAATATTTGCTATAGTTCTCAACATCTGCAGCTTTAACCTATTTACAGTCCACGATCAGATTATTTTGCTGTGATGTTATTTATTTTCTCTGATGGTGCCTTAGCAGGGATGAATTAAGGGGAGAAAAATATAAATAATGAGGAAGGCATTAAGTTTTAAAAGGCTACCATTTAGGTGAAAAATGGTTTAAAAGGTATCAGATGTATCTGAGGACATGCAATTTCCTATTTTATGTGTATATGGCTGCTAGTGTATTCTGCCAGAGGTAAAGCACACTTCTAAATTTTCAGCTGTGACATTTTGCTCACTGTGTATTTATTAATTTTAAAATTCATGAAAGCAACTAAAATATATATAAGTACTGTCACTTTATTAAATTTTCTACTAATACCATTGATAGATAGGAAAATTTACAATGAAAAGCGCCTAAGAATATAACACCTAACTATGCAGAAAGTTCAAATATAGAAACAAAAAATTCCACTTTCTAATTATCTGATTGGCCAAATATTTTCATAAAATGTGTTGAAAATATTTATTACAAGTTTAAGACACTAATTGTTCTTAATGTGACCTTAAAAAGCAAGGGTGACATGACAATATGCAGCTTTCTCTTAAAATTTGTAACTATCTATATATATAGATACAAGTAATTCAGTTTCCTTTTACTTTACAATGCGTACAGTGTTTTTCAATACAGAACATTTTCAGGGGACCTGGAAAAATATTTGCTTTGTAGCATACAGAGTTTGTGTAGAATACTCAAGCACAGTTTTATGCAACCCAGTACTGCAGAGCTACATTATGGATTCTCATGCCATTTCTTCTTTCAGAATGGAGTGATGAGGAGCCCTCAGAAAAGGAGAAACTACCATGTTGGTTGGTAAGAGCAGTGATCCATCCTTCTGTCATCTCTATGTTATATCTGGTAGTGCTCAGGCCCAGATGAGTCTGACAAAGTAATAACGAAAAAGCATATCCTGGACATACGCCAAAAATAACTGTTTGTTTTTCCATTTCCCATCCACACATCCTCCTGCACACATTTCCTAAGGCAAGTAGTCGACCCTGGGTTAAATTAACTTCTATAAGAACAATGCATGAATTTTATAGCTATTACAAGAATCAGTTAAAGAGAACAAAAATTGAATCCAATTTTTAACATGCTGCATGGCATGTCCTTCCTCCATGGGTATAAACTGTGATTGCCTTCACTTCAACTCTTAGACTGTAAGCTGTAGCCAAGTATTTTACTGAGTTACATAGAATAGGTTTATTCTCCTCTTCAGAGGTACACAGAATTATAAAACTCAGTTTCTTTGCACTGCTTCATTCCAATACATCAAACTAACTCTAAGATACACAAAACGCAACTATGTAAGTGATTGAGTAGGATGGAAACAGAAAAGAAGTATCAGCCATTATCTTGTGCATAACGATACAGTCTTCTCAGTTCTCTTCCCTTTTTGTTGTTGGTTGGTGGCTTTGATTTTTCCTTTCTTTTTGTTAATGAGAGGTAGGAATTAGGACCATGCTCCCCTTCATGCTGTATTCTTGACTAAAACTCTACTGTTAAGCTTTCCTTTTGCTGGACTGCATGGCTGTTTTCAGCAACCCGTGGCTTTGTCCGCACCCCTCCCAAGCTTCTCTGTGATCAGCACAGGCTTTGTGGCCATACAATAGGGGTTAAACACTTCCCTGTAGGCTTTTAAAAGCAGAATGAAATCTGCTTAGCTGCATGAACTTTTTAGTAAAAATGCCTTTGTGTATTGGGGTATTTTTCCATTTTATTTTAAGACTAATTGACATCCATTAACAAAGTAAAAAAAAACATACATGGTTCCTTTTCATTATACACAGTGGATAGACAATGCAGCCAGTAAAATCACTGAAGACTTCTATCCATATCTTACCATATTCAGAATTTCTCCATTAGCAACAACCTGAGATTTGCCATTTTGAGTTCTAGTTTAATTTTTAATCAAATATGATGAACATTAAGTATTTGGCAATGGGGGAACCCTGTGGTCTTCACTGATAGTATATGAGAGGAAGATCATCTTACAACCTCCTATTTTGTGCCAAGAGCGGAAAAGCCGGTACAAAGAAGAAAATTTAATCATACCAAGAAATAAATTAAAAGTTTTAGAAGAGTTAAATGTGCTCGCCCGCAACATTAAAGTCACCGGTTTCACACAGCATGCAGGAACCTCTGGACCACCTTTGCTTTCCAAGGCAGTTCCTTCTGTATCTGTATAGCACAGGTTCAGAACAGTGGCTTTTTTTCAAGTCTTAAAGAAACTATTCAAAACTTCTCCTTCTGTTCTGCTACAACATTTGTGGGGTTGTGGTTTTTTGCAACTACAGTTAAAACATTCCTAATGTTAGGGGGTCTGCAGCTTTTTATAGGTGGCAGTATGAGAATTCTGTCAGCATGTATTAGCAACAGTATTCACAGCAATAACTTCATCTGGGCTTTTGAAACCTAGTCTGTTTTCAAGACTTATTAGAACAAGGCTTTTCTTCACAGAAGCACAATCACTACTTAAGGATCTGCTTCAAAGCAGACTGCCAGTGAGGTTCAGCACCGACGGCACCCACGTGACCTCAAAACTTGCTCAAACAGAACCAGAGCATCTTGACTGCGTCTTAACTGCACTCCCACTTCACATACATGCCGCACTTCTGTGGCTGCAACAGACTTTGCTGAGAAGGCTAAAAATCTTGAAAAAATAGAAGTTACAACTACAGGCAATTTATTTTTGATGTGAAGATTTACTACCAAATAATATAGCATTGATGAGGCAAAACCACTGCCATTAAAAGTCATTGCTCTTTAATTGCGCATTTACAACTGTATATTTTAATGACAACAGCTGACATGAAAGTGTAACTAAGGAGCTACTTACCATGCCACAAACGTAGCACAATATTAAGCTATTATTTGTATTCAAGAACATTTAATTCTTGTAAAAGCTCAATTCTCAAAATCGCTATTTTCATGGCTTTGATCACTCCCTCCAAAATGAAGTCCCAGATTAAAAACCCCCACAATTTGGCTTAACCATTTGCTCCCCTATGCCTTTGACACACACGATGACAAGAAATTAGCTTAAATATAACTAATTTAACAGACATCTTCATATTTAACTGGGTCTAGGCAGAAATTGTTCTGTGGATTTTAGAGCTGAATGGCGGCAAAGGCAGGGCTCATTTTGTCATGATTGACCAAGCCTAATCAGAATTATTTCTGCACACTGCTTCACTACAGCTGTAGATCCATTAAGCACTAAATGCTGTGGAAGCCTGTTCCCATTCAGCTTCCCACTGTGACTCCTACTTTTCAGCCAGTAGCTACTCAGTGGGCTACTCAAAACATTCAAAAAACTGAGGTGCTCAAAACCCACAGCAAAATCTGTCACTTGACTGTCAGGACAGCAGCTGTCATAATAAAACAGAGTCTTTGTCATGGAGATTTTAAAAGAAGCCTTTGAACTGGTCCCTTACCTTCCAGTACATTTTTATTGGGAGAAGGTTCTCAAACATAGCAGCTAGTTTTTCTTCAAGAGAAATAATCACATCTGCCCCTGAAAACATTCACTGAGATAGAAGCTTTTTTTTTTTTTTGTAATCATAATATTATCCATGGCACTTTATTTTTACATCTTGCTACCATTTTAGCCTTGGACAGCCCTTAGACTAACATAACCAGGAATCACTTACTGCACAAATCATGTATTAACAACATGACTTTTTAACCTACTGAACTGTGTAAGCACATGCAGCACACAGTTCTTGAGATCTGCTCGTCAGAAAAGATGAAAAACAGATTCTGCAAAATATC
Organism: Rhinopomastus cyanomelas; assembly: GCA_013400115.1. Classification (NCBI taxonomy): domain Eukaryota; kingdom Metazoa; phylum Chordata; class Aves; order Bucerotiformes; family Rhinopomastidae; genus Rhinopomastus; species Rhinopomastus cyanomelas. The sequence goes on from VXBP01010180.1 coordinate 8,864, forward strand.
TGGCAATTGCCCGATGACTGATTATTCATCCATCTCCTTTTTCATGCATTTTTGACTTTTCTTTCAAACATCCTGAACTCTTTCCAGGCATAAGACAATACTCAGTAGAAGGCACATATCATTTACTCTTCCTAAGGTTTAAAGTTACACTCCAAATCAAAATTTAGCTAGCACAATACTCTGATCTTGGAAATCTGCTGAGCTCTCCAAGCAGCTCAACAGATAACCTCATTGTAGAGTTTAACCTCAGACTAGGGCAAGTCAGACTGGGCAAGCAGGTACAGAGTCTATAACTGTAGAAAGGCAGGATGGATGACAAGTAATCAGGGCAGGGAGCAGGAAGACACAAACCCAAGAGAAGAGATATTTGTGCAGTTAGGTCGGTGCAGCAAAGAAGGCAGAAGGCTCACTACTGCTACCACCACTATAAAACAGACGGGTTGTCTAACCAGTTATTTTGGACAATGACTGTTTTAAAAGCTTCTATTTGCCTAACAATGAAAAATAATAATGTTTATATGACTTCAGTTGTAAAGATTTATGCATTTAAAGATCCTACAAACTTACACAAGGATTTTCTGTATCAGAACACGGGCAGTTATCCCTTACTATGGTCACCAACAGTTCATGGCAAGCAAAGCATGTTACATAACTTCAGTAGTCTTTTTTTTTTTTCCCAAATCACTGCAGCATGTATGTTTTGATTATCATTCGTAGACTTATCTGTCTCCTTTCTACATTTTCCTTACGGGTCATTGTATTAGCCAAAGCTGGCTATTTGCCAACTATAGAAAGTCACTTCTCAAACGCTTCAGAGATGCAGACTCATACTAGTCTGATTTCTCTGAATCTCTTACAAGGAGCAACTGTTCCCACACATAAAATGTTTAAGCTGTTTGTCATGCAGAGAAGTTGTCAAGGAGAGTGAGGTTTCCTAGAGGTGACTCCAGCATGGCAGACTGAGAAGAGTCCTCTCCAAATAACTCAAGGTTCATTCACTTTACTATTGTACCAGCTACAGCATGCACAGCTTATTATTGCCACAGAGTCAAGTAGCTGGGCTTTCTCACTGCTTTCATGTCACTTGATAAGAATGTTCCATAATAAGATCCACAGTACTAACTTTAATTATACTGAGAATTTCTCTAGTACTGTTGTCCATCCTTTTTCATAAAGTAACAAATGCTGTGCCCTTCATCTTTGTGCACAAAGAGTGTCCTTGGCGGCTGGATGCCTAAAGAAGTTTAAATACATGGGGCAAAGAGATTCAGTGTAAGTGTAGGCAAATTTACACTTCCTAATCCAAGGATGAGGAGATCTGTCAGCAGCTAGGAAGCCATTTGCAGCTTCAGGAACAAAACATTTGCTCACGTTGCAACTGCCTGTAGATAACTAGGGAAGAAGTTACTGAAACTAAAAGCCTCCTAAACACATCTAGTGCATAGCCTAAATGAATTTACATCGCTGCACACAAATATATTGAATGGAATTAAGCCTGGAGGAGAAAGGGAAGAAAATAAAAGGAAGACAACAGTTTAAAAGGGAGGTTAGAATCTTGATGCTGCTAGAAAAAAAAGCAAACCAAAACAGGAAAACAAGCAAAAGAGCCCCCAACCATCCATCCATCCAAACAAACAAATAAAAATAAACCAACTCAGAAATGAATGATTATGGCACATGCAGTTTTCAATCCACGCTCAAGGGAGGGAAAAACAACACAGTGAGTTGTCTGCAGAAATCTTTTCGGGCTGCTTCAGCTGCCCAAAAGTTTTCCTTTCCATGGTAAGGCAAGTGCTATGTGACCTTCTGCCTGTGACAGATCCACTATACTTGCAGCTGTGCTACCATAAAGAGGATGTGGCTGGAACACTATTTGATGTGTCATTTTGATCCTGATGTTCCTCTGTCCAATCTCATCTGCCATAGAAGTACTCAAATTCATCAGTATCTTACGCCTTAATTGAAGGCTCTCTAGTTACAAACCATTCTCTGTAACAGTTTGAAAGAATTTAGCAGCTTTCTGCTTGAATCATGACTGCCAATTTGAAACCTGCTGGAGAGGCAGGTACACCAGAGCATGTCTAGTGCATAAGGGGACAGGGGGCTCCAGAGCACTGGCACAGCTGTGATTTTCTTCACAATGACAGCCAAAGTGCTGTATGGCAGCTCTTTCTCCTTTGCCCAGAGCAGGACTGGTTGTGACTTACCCCAGCATTCTGCCCTCAGTGGCACAGCTTCTGTATGGAGACAGAGAAGGTAGCTTCTTCTTCTCACATCACACCTGAGAAATATATTCAAGCCAAAAAAAATAAAAAGTAAAAACCAGGCCTACTTTCTGCCCCTTTGTCCTTCCTGTCCAAAGATCCAAAGCCACAGTGAATAAGGATGTTCTTCAGAGATAAAAAATGAGGTCTTGAACCTCCTTTGAAAAAGCCTCTCTTCTAGCAGGTACTGTGATGCCATCTCTGTTTGGTGCGAAAGGCACAAATCTGTAATAAACCTCCCAGGAAGTTTCAAACTTAAGAGCTTCATTTACAGACAGAGGACCTAACAGTAAAGCAGAGTTTGCCTCGGCTTTCCTATGGCCCAGATCTTCACGGCCTCACGTACTGGGAAAAAGAGAGTGTTATAAACTGAGTGTCTGTGCATGATACTCACATGGCAGAGCCACTGCGATGGAGGAAGCCCTCATTTCACTGTTCTGATGTATTTGCCCATTTTTACAGTAAAAAGTTACACATTATATATAAATGCATTTCTGCACATCAACTTTCCTGAACTTCCTCTTCTAACCCAGTTTCTATTTCTGACACTAAACCATGAACATTTATATGCTCATCACACACAAAGCTGCCTTCAGTTCAGGTTCTTAAAGCACTGCAAGTGTTGTGTCAATGTGCCAATTCCATCTATGCAAAGACTATATGTTATTAATATTTTTTAAGTTGTCAGATGAGTGTAGCAACTAACTTCTCTGAACTTGTGTGGCCTGAATAGAATAGTTTTTTTGCTTTTAGGATAGCTAGTGCAAGTGTTAAGCAGTAGACCCACAAGCATACTGGCTTCTTCACCTCTGTAACCACAAAAAAAGGAACAATTTTTATATCCTTTAAAGACAGTAAAGTTATTTGGCAATAGAAGTGAAATCAGTGATAAAATTACACACATACGAAACAATTTAAGCAAGAAAATACAGCATGCAAATATTAAGGAAAAAAGTAGCAGGAGGTACAAGGTACACAAAAAGATGAAAGAGGGCATAATTTGTGTACAGATAAAGTAATTATTAAAATATTTTAATATGGTTTTTTATGAAAACAACACCAGGTTCACTGATGTTAGAGATTAGCCAAATTCCCACACAACCGAAATCACAGTGGTACTGACTGATATGTGCTGCATGGCCTTGTGTTCCTTGCAGTCAAAGTTAAAATATTCACACACATACAAAAACGGGCTTTATCACTCCTGAAAAACCCCAGAGACGTTCTGCCCCTTTGTCTTTTGTAGGTTTTTCTTCATTTTGCACATCAAATGACTTTCTGTAGGCTTTACCAATCATTTTTTTAAAAAGCCTAGAAGTCTCCATAAGCATTCGACCTTTGCAGAAGCCTCTTATCCTGGTATCAAACAGCCTGACGAGCAGCAGATGCACTTATCATTTCCTATCACCTTGAGAAGAAAGGTGTTTGCAATCACTTCTGCACCTAGGAGGCTGCAGATGCCAACTATCCAGTCCAATCATTTACTGTTTGCCTTCTGTGCAGGAAATCTGGTTTGGATTATGCTCAGAGACAGAGCTGGTGCAGCTGGAAGCATGGCACAGCCGTAATTCCAACACCAACTGGTACAGCTTGTTGGATTAACTTCTGAGGCCAGGTAGTCCCTCTGCAATAACTCAGTCTCCACCTTTCATTGGAAGCGTATGAAATGAGTACAAAGGTATTACTGTGGGGGCCTCATATTATTTTACTTTTTGGTTGGAGTAGGAGGAATATACATTTACATACAATCAATTTTAAGCACTTTTTGCTTCCCAAACTGTATGCCTTATACAGAATTGTTGAATAGCTACCTGCTCTACAAACTCCGTGGAGATCTCTATTCCTAGGACAGGTTTTACTTGTACAGGTGCCTGCAGCACTGGGTTCCATATGGCTTTAGCCAGAAAACTAATGCTGGTGTCTGAGTTAACAAGAACATGCTGTGTCCTCTTCAGAAGTGCAGGTAACATACTCATGTTGCAGCCTCAGGTATCCAAATTTAATGACTTTACAACATATATAGCAATCAAAGGTGATGTTATAAAGTGTTGGGTTTGCCTCTGAGAGAATTCTAAAGATGACACAAATTGATGTTGTAATAAATGCCAAGTCATTAAAAAGAAATGGCATTAATTTTATTATAAGGACAAAATCAATAAAGGAAAAGTACAGTGCTGGGTGCTTGACTCAGGTCAGAGGCACACCGATGGTTGGTTGTGAGCTCTCTATATAGTTAGAATTGCATTTGGTCCATACATAGTCATTAGTTTATAAAATAATTAGCATGCATGATATAATTTCTATATATGGTCATTTAAGATTCTCTGGTGGTTATCAGTGGTCTTTATCCTTCTGTCACGTATCTTCCACCCTGGTTTGCTGATTTACACCTTTGAAGGGTAGCCTTCTGTAGCCTCCTACATCTCTCAGATTTATGGGTATCTGGTCCCTCCCTGGAAGTCAAAGGTTATCAAAGCCACGTATTTCGCCTCCCAATTGATGGATGTCTGGTTTCTTCTTAGAGGTTGAAGATTATCCTGTATCCTGTTGTGGCAAAAAGCAAATTTTGCAGATACCACTGCTCATTATTTTTTACAGATGTTGTTTTATTCAGCACACCAGTATCAGACACTATCCTGACACAAAGAAAATCACGGCATAGAAAGGATCTGTGAATACCTTGTTCAAGCTTTAACACCCTCTCATCCCATGATCTCCATTTACTTTTCTGTCTGTAGTGAAAGCTCTCCATATAAATAAAGCCTCCAGCTGTAAGGATTTACACTTGCCCTTCTTCCCAACAACGTTTGACTCTTTAACCCCAGTAGTCTACAGTCAGCCTTAGAAATCTAATCAAAGCTATGTATTTTAGTAATAGTTATGGTCTGTGGGTGTCAGTATATATATTTCCTGAAAGCAAAACCTGATGGACAGAGGTGTTACTTCACTATCAGACAAGGAATACTTGGGTTCAGGAGCAGTGATGTGTTGAATGCCAAGTTATGAAAACCCCAAGTCAGACTCCAATTCTGCAAAACATATTTGGAAACTACCTTAGCAAATACAGCCTATTGGAACATATAATCTCGAGAGCCATCATGGAACAATTAAAGGTCAGCCCAGTCAGCAGGGGTTCATGAGGGGCAGGTTCTGCTTACAGTCCTGACCTCGTTCTATGATAAGATGACCTGCTTAGTGGACGTGGGAAAGCCTGTTGATGTAGCCTATCTGGACTTCAGTAAGGCCCTTGGCACTGTCCCCCACAACATCCTCATGAAGAAGCTGGCTGTCCACGGGTTGGACGGGCACGTACTTTGCTGGGTGGAACACTGGCTGGGATGGCCGGGCCCAAAGAGTTGTGGTCAATGGAGCTAAATCGTCTTGGAGGCCAGTCACAAGTGGTGTCCCCCAGGGCTCAGTGCTGGGGCCACTCCTGTTCAACATCTTTGTCCGTGATCTTGAAGAGGTGATTGAGTGCACCCTCAGTAAGTTTGCAGATGACACCAAGTTGGCAGGGAGTGTCAATGTGCTGGAGGACCTCAACAGACTGTATTGATGGGCTGAGGATAACTGTCTGAGTTTCAACAGAGCCAAGTGTCAGGTCCTGCATTTTGGTCACAACAATCCCCTGCAGCGCTACAAGCTTGGGGCAGTGGGACTGGAAAGCAGTCTGGCAGAAAAGGTCCTGAGGGTTCTACCTGACAGGCAGCTGAATATGAGCCAGCAGTGTGCCTAGGTGGCCAAGAAGGCAAAAGGCATCCTGGCCTGTACTAGAAAGAAAAAAGGCATCCTGCCTGTGTGTCCAGCAGCAGTAGGGAGGTGATTGTCTCCCTGTATTCAGCAGTGGTGAGGCTGCACCTTGAGTACTGAGTCCAGTTTTGGGCACCTCAGTACAAAGGAGACATTTAGGTGCTAGAGCTACTCTTTTATTTTTCTTTAAAGAACTGTGAAGTCTATTATACAAAACATAAAAGCAATAAATACTTAAAGGATGATTATGTAAAACCGAAGATTTGGAACTTGAAGGCATACAATAGTAATTCAGTAAATAAAACTAAGTGTCTCATTCCTGTGTTGCTGTGGACCTGTTTTTCATGTGCAAATCAGAATTACTTTTTTTTTTGCCACTGCCACAGTAGCCTGTCTAGGATAATTCATCAAGTGCTGACAGTGCCGGTATGTTGTCTCTTAGAAAAATACTAATACTCTGACGAAGACCACAAGCAGCAAGCAATCTTAGAAACATCCTCTTACTCTCAAGTTCCTACAAGCAACAAAAGATTATGCACATTGGATTTGACTTTGTGCCAATGTGGAAACTGGCATTCAAACAGGTTAAAAGAAGGAAAAAATAGCGATTGCAGGTTTCTTAACAGAGTGGGCATGTACCAAGTGAGGTTAACACAGAATGCTACCAACTCACTTTGAAGTGCAGAGATAGCTTTTAAAGCACACAGCATCTTAAAGTTGTGGTATTATTAATGTTTAATGCTAATTTGGCCTTAAACACTGATGAGGTATCTATTTCATCCGAATTTAAAGAAATTCATTAAAGAACATCTGAAAGCCTGTTTGAGATAGATCCCAGTTTAAAGCACATGGCGCAAAACTTTCAGCTTCCAGTTCCTGAGGACATTTGGAGAACTGTGCCTTCATAGCAGACAACACTATCAACTTAATAAAGGTATCCGCATTAAAAAATCCCAAAGTCAGAATCAAAACATTTTATTTAAAAAGTTTGAAAAAATGATAGCTTTTGCTAATTTAAGAACATTGTTCTGGTTTATATTTTAACTGAATGAGCACTAATGCACTGAAACCTCAAACTAAGGGCAGTTCTTTTAGAACAGGCCATAGTATTCTGCTAGCCTTGCAAAGACCTGAACTCTTCAATGGAACAAGATAAAAGATTATAAACTTTATAAACTTGGATTAACTTAGATGACATCGTACAGTAGAGTAACATTACTGGTCAGCTGAATAAAGGGTATGTTTCCTCATCCCTCCCACATTAACATAAAGTTAACATAATTCAAATGTGCAAATACAACATGAATTCCAAGTACTTCCATTTATTTGTTTGGAAAATGAAAACATAAGGCTATTTTACAGAGTATTCTACAAGCTGCAAAGCACCATTTTAACAGCACAGTCAAACAGCAACTTTCATTCTACACATCCTGTTGCGAGGTGCCATGAATTAGGGCTACAGAGCAGTGGCAGATATACTCTAGTCTGACAAGTATACAAGCTTCAAAACACGAAAAACGTAAGTTATTACAAGATCAGGGTAATAGACAGTAGTCCTTCACCGTGTTGTCTATGCTCCTGCCAGACTTACCTGGTTCTGTTTTATGTCTTGTCACTCTGAAGCTATCAGGACTACTCTCCCCCCATCCTGATTTTTCTGACCAATTCCCAACCCACTCTTCAAACAGGGAAGTGACTTTAACATACGAGCAGAGGCCAGAATCGCCATGTATAAATAATGCCCCCTTTTTAGCAAAGACTGCAATGTACTTGCGTTAGAAGTGCTTTCTGCTAAATGCATCCAACAGTCGAAACCAGCCTTCCCATAAAATAAACCCTGCTGCATTCCCTGAAATCACTGCACAGAGCATCCCCTTTCTATGTATCAGAGGCAAACATCCGGATTCATACAGCTACTTGAGGCGCATGGGGATGGAAACATGGGACAAAGGACTGGACTGACTAGCAACATCACAGTCTGCAGTTCTGTCTACGTCAAAAGCAAGATATTCCCATTTTGCACCAAGTACGATATGTATTGATAACAGCTGCCAAAGCGACATGGCATCAAATTTTCACTACCAGCTGAGAAGGAAAGCAATCCACAGGAATCACCTCGCTCCTCTAATAAGCAGCAAAATGTAAGATAATGTAAAATAATGAAGAAAATTGAACCTTTGTTTCCTCTGTCTCAATGGCCAGGGATTGCTCTTGCTCCAAGAGGAAAGGTGAAGAACACAAACCAACCATAACTTCCACTGGAGAGCATTTTGCTGTTGGCTACAAGACTGGAAAACTCAACGTGTTTTTCTGTGAGCTGGCAGGTGATTAAAGCTGCCAAGCTCTGTGCTCTCCCAAAGGGCAGTGTGAAGAGGGATTTTGTGTGCTGCAAACCCCCACTGACTGGCAGGAAAAAGTTGACAGAGCATCCACCAGCACTACAATGACAGAGCTCTCACTAACCCTGGAAACTGGGGTTTTGACAACGCTGCAAACACTAACACCGGGAGATGAGAGTGAGAGAGAGACCACAAGACTATCACTGGGTATCTGAAAATAGAGGTGTCAAGTCATTCCTGCTGGAAGCAGTAAGATGTTTCAATCTTATGGAATGGGGGAGTTTCTGGGAAGTGTTTCTTCAGAAGATTTTGACATTTAACACTCTGGTAGTGCCTGTTGGTTACGTCTGTGCACTTTCCGCACCATCCCATTCCATATACATTTCATAAACAGCATATGGCAGGAAGAACTGTTATCTTTAGGTTGATCTCTACACCTGTATCTATAATTAAATCCCTGCCCCTTACCTAAGCAGATGATTTATTATACCAACTCAGCATGCCTTATCAAGTAATGACTTTAATGCACATGCATTAAGAGACTAAAGCTCTGTCATACTCACAAAACTATTGTTTCTAGCAAGCACGTTTCAAAGTTTTCTGATTTCTTTCAGTAAATCTTCATAGCAGGTTTTTAGAGAAATTTTTGGAGATAGCAACTCTATCAGATGGCATCACTACAACTAACAGTTTAAAAGAAAAGCTGGGCTCTTTATGTCTCTTTGTAAGTTATCTCAGCACTGACCTTATGTCTGCACAAATGATCTAAAGAGAAAAAACGTAAAAAAGTTAACTTCTCTTTGCAAAACACTGTTAGTGGAGTGAAAGAGAAATGTATGCTTTTTGCAGTGGGTTACACAGCACTAGAGAGATGATCCCAAACTTCTGCGGTCAACCTTTGAAGATTTGTAAAGGACACTGTCCCAAAGCACATATCAGCCCAGACGAAAGCTTAGTATCTGTGCCCCACTGCCTTTTATAATGCTGCTCTTTAACCTTGTCTTACGCTTTCTTGCTTATCAAAGTTCAGCTTTTCCACTTTCTTAGAGTTACTTCTGGTATCTTTCATCTTCCCAGCACTTACTCTTACCTAGTCTACCCATTCTCTCCCTCCTCCACATCTATGTGCATAAACAAGCTTCCAGTCCTTCAAGCCAATCTTTTCCTTCACAGCCCCAAACTCACAGGCGTAATCCCTTTGCCAAATTGGTCACCATGAGCACATGGGTACTACACACAGAAAAGGTATGTGCAGAGGCTTAAGCACTGAGCTGCCTGACCACTGACACTGGCTGGTTCCTTCAGCTGGCTTTCTGAAGCATCACCTTGCTGAGTGGCTGTTGGCAAAAGACAGCGTTCATGAGACAGCCTTACATTATTTTATTCAAGACAGCTCCAACACCATCCCAGGCAGCTCTTGTCGCGTGTATGCACTCATGCTCGTCAGGACATCCAACATCCATAACCAAGTCCATACTATAAAAAAAGAACATCTGCTGAGCTGCAGCAGAGTCCAGACATTACACCAGCCACTTTGAGATGGACCTTCCAAAACCATCAGTTAACTTCAGGCAAAGGATTACCGTTTAGGACTTAAAGAAGAAACAGTACCACATGCCACACATTGGAGAAGTAGCCAGGCTACAGGAGAATGCAGCCCTTGCCCCTGCTGAGTCAACCACTTTACCCTGACTTCCTATCAGGCAAGGATCTCCTTGCTTAACAAATCCCAGTCCCAGCTTCATCACCCTGACAGCTCCTCACAGCTCTGTTCACTCACTCCATCCACTCTCTTGCTGACTCCCTGCTCCTCCACATTACCAGCTATTCATTCCTCTTAATTACTGACAAGCAACACTATGAGCTAGAGGAAAAGCTTCCTTTCCCCTCTAAACCACCAGTTCTTTTTCCAAGTCCCGGATTGGGCCAACCCCAGTAGCTTATTACTATCATTACAAAGGGAGCCTTTTCAGACATTTGCAAGTGTGATTTGCAGATATGCACTTGGTGCAGACGAAGTATTTGTTACAGCTGATGCACTGCTACTGAAAATAGGCTGAAATGTATTTAAGGTTCTTTAACTCAGCCAGTACTATGCGAGTGTTCCCAGATATTGCAAAACACTGATCTCTGACAGAAAGGGAAAGGTTTCTAAACAAAGGCTGTCTTTTATTAATTTTAAATAACTTTTACTCTGTCATCTTCAGCAGTGACTGAATTACTTCAGCTGAAGTTTTTCAAACAACTTTAGCTTGCAGGAAACACCAGTGTCAGTTGGCTTTAAAAACAGCACTAACAATCTCTCCCTTAATAATAAGGGGTGAGACATGATCAATGACTGCAAGTTATATTTATTCTATGCAATTTGCTATCACTGTGCATGTATCAATTAAAGTAACTTACAATAGGAATGAACAAAACATAACAAAAAATAATCTCCAGGTTTGAACAGAGCTCTAATTTTAGCTTGGCATTGTGTAACAGTTTTGTCAGGTATAATTTTCTCCAAAGTGTTTAAGTAGCAAAGTATGAAAGCTGTTCTCAGCTACTTTTAAAAACCACTGGAGGAATGGCTGCATCCAGAACTGGTGCAGCTCAAGCTTCCTCAGATGGCTCAGCAGTATCTGCTCTGCTCAGAGTAATGCTCCACTTTTGGCTCAGTGTTTCCACTGTCTTAGGAACCTCCTCTGAATTCAAGACTGCAGCAAACATAAGCATCAAGCAGCAGATTACCCTGCATACATATTCACTTAAAGGACTGGGGGAGCATCTGGGATCCTCAGAGTTCAAACTTAGATGCCTCCAACTGCACCTCCAGCTCCAGTAGTGTACAGTGCCAGGCACAGACCCTTGTGAGGAGCCTGGACCAGAAATGACCCTCAGCAACTTCCTTCCTTCCCTTCCAGTGCCAGTAAGAAGAGCTTTGAATTCAGACGCATCACAGTGGAACCAAAATTAGCTCAAAGTGCTGGATTGTGACTTGGCATCTAATCACTGCACCATCCCACATGATTCACCAAATCAAGAACTCCCAGGTGGCAGCCTTAACAAAAGCAAACCTTCACCAGATAGCCACAGTATGTTTTTATGGGTAAGGAAGTCTGCAATACATGCTGTCAGCAAAACCATACAAGTCAGACTTGGGCACAAGCCAAGTGAGCCCATTTTACATTAAACGAAATAGACCAACAATTAGCAACAAAAGTATATGGTTGTTTCCATTGTGCAACAAGCCCTTGTAGAAAGCTGCTTGAATATTTGATGGTTTAAGTGTGGTGGCAGAGATTGTAAATCAATCTTACTAAATCCCCTCCTGCCCCCCCAATAGAAAATTCCCAATGTGGGTGCTAAGAAACCACTTAGACAAGGAAGCATCCTAATCCAAAGAACTATTTTCCTTTTTAAAAGCACTAAGCTCCTTGAAGAGAACATTAAGTGACCAAGTGCTTTGAAATTGATATTTCAGCCTCCCTATAGAGCATGTAGAAGGCTTCTCATGAGGAAGCCAAATACCTAAAATAAACTGAGTGTGAGGACAAGACACACTGACTGCTGACTCAAGTTTTATCATTGAATCATAAAATCATTTAGGTTGGAAAAGACCTTTACACCTACTGAGTTCAACCATTAATCTAAGTGCACCAAGCCCATCACTAAACCATGTCCCTAAGCTCCAAGCCTACATGACATGCCCCTTCCTGGTTAGGAAAAGGTAGCGTTAGCTAGTTGCTACTGCTGGGCATTTTATTTGTTTAAAGCTATAATGATATAGATTTATGTTATGTTAATCTACGTAGATAATAGAGATTATCATATATTTTCTATCTATGATATCATACTATATATCTTCTATCTTCTGTATTATATATAGTTAAACATTATCTTCTTATTAAATTATATTTAATTATATATAACATGAGGTTATATTAACATAATTTAACATTATATAACATAACATTAGGTTGGACTGAATGATCTTTAAGGTCTTTTCCAACCTTATCATTACTGTGATACTGTGACCATTAAACACACCCAGGGATGGCAATTCAGCTACCTCCCTGAGCAACCTGTTCCAATGTCAGATGACCCTTTAAATAAAGAAGCTTTTCCTACTTCTAACTTAAACTTCCCCTTAAATAACTTGAAGCTATTTCCTCGTGTCCTGTCATTTGTTACTTGTAAGAACAGACCAGCATCCATTTAGATCTGCAAGAAGTCACGTCTAGCAGTACACAGACAAACACTCCTGTTTTCTTGGATGTTCTTTTTTAATCCTTCTGCCAGCTTGGTGTCCCTGCAGAGATACTTTTCTGTACTTGTTCATGGACCACACAGTCACCAACATCCTGTGCAAAAATAATTGGATTCAAGTTAAGTGACTGAGAGAAGAAGGTTTTTGAAGGATTTTTCATGGTTTCATTCATTGGTCCCCTACAGATTACACATCAGAACTATGTGACAGAACAACTCCAACAGAGTGAACTGTTCCTTGTTCAAATAGACTTTACATAAAGCATTCTTATAATAAATTGATGTAATAAGCACACAGTTAAAATACTCTTTTAAAAGGCCTGTATATACAAAATTTTACATCAAGTATAGAGTTGGGCTTTTAAAGTAATTTTTTCTAGCTCTTAAATATCATTTACAGATGCTCAACTTGTAAATGCATGAACAACGTATTAAAGGTAGCATTTGATCATACTCATTTCTGAAATAGCTGGCAATGCTTGTCTTTTTCCACTTTGTGGAACAGAGATATTATGAAGACATCTAGTGCATTAAAATAGTAAAGTCACTGATTAGTTTATGGTGATCAAAGTCACAGTGTTGACAGCTCAAAAACAGTAAGGAGGAGATGCCTCAAAATTAACAGCATTAATAGGGTTAAGACAAACAGGTCTCAAATCCAATCATTAAACAGATACTCTTGGGAAGTCTTAAAATATTTATTAAATACTGTTATCAGTCAAGGTTTTGGATCTGGTTTACAAGTTGTGTGCTGATACAAAGATATTTTCTGTAAGAATTTTAAATAATTAGAATCTGCAAAACTATTTATTGACATTTAAACAACCAAACTTAAAAGAAATATGGGAACACAGGGAAAACCAATAGTAAGTTGCTTTCCTTTAGAATCTGCACTTGTAGAATTGTAACTAAATGCAATATTTCACGTGACATTTGTTTGAAAAAAAAAGCTTTAGTGACAAATGAATGGTTTGAACAGGCAAATTCCCTGTAAGTAAAAAATAACAATTGTCTGCTACATAATTTCTGCCTACTATGTAATTTCTTACATTTTTCATTTTTCCCTATTATCATTTTCTAGCAACAACTGTAAATCCATCCTAAGAAAAATCAAAAAAGCAAAGTATTTTCTCCAGTAAGAAGTAAGTTCTGTGTTTTAAAAAAGTACAAAATGAGAGCATGCTACTTCTTACACCTGGATTGAATGACTTTTTTCACTCTGCTAAGAAAACAAGTCTAATAAACTGAACTACAATCCTGTAGTGGGCAGAAATAGAACTGGAGATATAGACAGCTAATGAGGAAAAAGAGACTTTCCAAAGCAAGACATGCTAGCAGGATACAGAAAGATAGCTCAGACATAACAGCAATTAAATCCATAGGAAAAATTATGTCAGGAAAGTGTAAAATTTTTAATACAGCATATTCTCACAAATAATGAGTAACTGGGAATCATTATCTGAACTGAAGGTTACTGTCATCATTCTCCTTCACACTAAAAAAAATTCTGAAAGTAGCACTCAGAGGCCTTGGTTGCTTTTCTTCCCTGCCTCAGAAAATAAAATGAAAAAATTTGCATTAGAGAGCACAGCAAGAAAAACAGACACCAGCAGTGATGCTAGTCTGCTGAAACCCTGCCAGTTACAAATATCAACCTTTAAGTTCAGGTTTTACTAAGGCAGGCACTAAAGATGTTCCCAAAGCTTTATTTATGCCTGGCATAATCTGTCTGGCAATACACAGAAGTCTTTTCCAAAGTTGGTATTGTTAGGACCAGGAAGCTAAACAAGTTAGCAAGAAAAAGGAAAGCAGAGACAAACTCAATGACTGTCTCAAAGCTGGATTAACAGTTTAAATGAAACATACAATAACAAATATTTAATTTATTGTCACAACAGGGTTTGTACTCAGAGAAAATGTTTTCCTGCACTCTAAAATGAAACTCAAAAAAGCCTCCCTTGAAATCATCCTGTTTCAGCACTATAAATCACCCTGTGTGCACCCTTACTCTTTACAGCCCACTCACTGCCATACCCCACTGAGGAGCCATGCTCAGGATAACAAAGGATGTCCCAACAGAGAGGGATCACCCACTGTTTTCTCCTATAAATCATCCTGAACCTTATTGATTATTCTAACAAAGGTGGTTCAGACACATGTGCATCTTTGGCTGTCTTGCACAGAGAAGAGAAAGGATCTGAAACAAAGGCAGTATTACATACCCCCTAGAATTTAATAATAATGACAAATTCTTATAACATGCTGAAAGAGACAGTATCACACAGTATCACAGTATTATCAAGGTTGGAAGAGACCTCATAGATCATCAAGTCCAACCTGTCACCACAGAGCTCAAGGCTAGACCATGGCACCAAGTGCCACGTCCAATCCTGCCTTGAACAGCTCCAGAGTTGGCGACTTACTCAGACACACTTACTCAGCTTTCCCTAAAAAGCAGCATATGAAATACAGGAGATAAAATGTTGCTTATGTACGGAGGGCATTAAGGTGCCTACCAAGCACACTAATTGTGGCCAACATCACTGATGTTACATGGAAGCACAGACTTATATTTATTTAGGAAACATTAAGTGGAAAAGCCCAGCCTGAAACACCACACCTTTTTCCCCTAATGCAACAGCGTTCTGCTATTTAACCTTCCACTACAGATCCATATTTTGAAGTTTGCTATGAGATATTCCAACTGCTTTTCTCCATCTAAAGCAAATCCTCTTGGTGCATACTAACACCACTGCATTCCTGGTTCAGAATCCACTCTTCCCTGGCAGAATGTCCCACCTGTACTCAGCACTTGTGGGGCCTCAAGTATTTTGTTCAGTTTTGGGCACCTTAATACAAGAAGGACATTGAGATGCTACAACATATCCAAAAAAAAAGCAACGAAGCTAGAGAAGAGCCTGGAGGGCAGGTCTTACAAGGAATTTGAGAGAACTGGGGTTATTTAGTTCTGGAGAAAAGCAGGTATAGGGGACACCTTATTGCTCTTTACACCTGAAAGGAAGATGTAGCCAGATGGGGTTGGTCTCTTCTCAGAATTCACCAGCCATAGAACATAACAATAGAACAAAAGGAAATGGCCTCAAGTTGTGTCAGGAGCTATTTAGACTAAACACCAGGAAAAATGTATTCACTGAAAGAGTGGTCACTGAAAAGGTTGCCCAGGAAGGTGCTGGAGTTGCCATCCTTGGAGGTGTTCAAAAAACATGTAAGTGTGGCACTAGGAAAAATTATTTCATGGGCACAGTGGCATTGGGTTGAGGGACAGACATGATGATCTTGGAGTTTCTTCCAACCTTAATATAAGCCAACTTCTAACCTCTATAACTCAACTTTCTCCCATACCCCAGTCCCTAGTCTAAACCATAGGAAATCACTACTCTTTGAGGGCATTTTCAGTTCCTCCTGCTGTAGCTGGGTCACTGCATGCTCCAGTACATATTCATTAGCTCCGGAAGGGCAGCGCCTTGAAGACGCCAAATTACTCCTGAACTGCGCTTGACCAGAAGCACAGTTACTGCCTCAGTTTTTCCAGAAGAAGGGTTCTGTGAGGCTTTCTTTGTGTTTTTCTTTCTTCCCCAACACAGGTTTGCTGCAGGGCTCTGTGGAAGGGCAGTGTCAAGGCTAGTGATGTAAGAAGAAAACTTCCTTCCCTGGTATGGCCCACAGATTATTACCCTCCTCTAGTTTTTCAAGTAGGTAGCAAATAGGTAGGGAGAAGCAGCTTGAGGGCAATAAATAGGGAAAATAGGAAACCTCACTACTCTCATTGTCTCCTCCCTCACTGGAGGGAGCAAAGATGCGCTTTTGACACAGCTTTTTCCTGTTTTCTCATCTCCTATTTCTAATCTCACTTAGCTGGCCTCTTCAGAATTCCATGCTGCTGTTCCCAATATCGGACGCAGTGTGGAACAGGTGTGCTCAGCATCATTATAGCCACATAAAGCGGGTCTGTATGAGAATGCAAGTACAACTAGCCTTTCAGTTACCCCATGAGGAACAGCAAGCCTGCTCATGTTCTCAGGGCTGCCCTTGGGCTAGTAAATCCTGCCAAGACTGGAGAGGCTGTGAGCAGTTGGACTTGGTCTCTGAGCCTCATGCTGGGATCTCGGGCTGCTTACCTGGGAAGAGTTTAAATGCACCCAGCACCCTGAACTCCAAAAGAGCTTGTTAGCTTGCACATTTAACGCATGAACGCACAAGGCTGGTTTGGATCTAATACTGATCATGAGCCAAACTCCTCCTGGCACCTGCTGAGGATTGCTGAGCAGAAACAACCCATCTGGAGCTAGTATGAGCCACCTTAAGTTCAGGCAGGGGCGGTGCCAGCTCCAAGCAGGAACCCTATGAGCTGTCACAGCCTCTGTGACCTAACTCATCCCACCTTCCACCTCAGATAGGCATTCCTGCCTCTCTGCTCTCTTGGCTGAGGGGGTGTGATAGCACAGGCACACAGCAGTACTGAGACAAGATTAAAATCACCAGCACAGAGGCTGGCATGATTAGAAGGAAGAGCCTATGACGAGAAGCAGCTCATGGTTATCAGAGCCACAGGCTCTACTGGCAGCACAGAATGGGATGGGAGGCAGGGCTGAGCAAATCACAGGATCCATGCCAGTTATCCCTAAATGGAAGAACGGCTCTCAGTACCTGAAAGCATTGCGTACAGTACCTTGAGTCGCCTGTAAAAAATCTTTTGTAGCTGGAGGTCTTTCAAATAATAGGGACAGATTTTTAAACACACAAGTGCTTACACACAGAAGCACAGGGTCAGCTGGTTGGGCACCTACAGAAAAAGAAACAACTTGTCCACTCCAAGAGCAGCTCGCCATGGTTTTACAGGCAAAAAGGTGCCAAAGGTTTTCAGGCAGTAGCAAACTCTCATCATTATGAGGTCTTAAGATTGTATCATGAAAGAACAGCCAGTTAGTTGAGTGTACATATGGAATGACAAACAGCAGGATTTCCCAGTATAATACTAGGAACAGTAGAGTTATTTCCCAGTGAGTAGCACCCTTCTAGATAAAAACTGGTTTTGTAGATTAATAATGAAACAAAAAGCTTAAAGCTTTATTTTGAAACACAGTATTAAAAGAGCAAACTTGAGCCACACTAAGTCTAATTTAATAATGGCATTACGTTCCAAAGTCACTGAACTACTTTCTTTTTGGGGGCCCATCCCTGGAGGTGTTTAATGCCAGGCTGGATGGGGCTCTGGCCAGCCTGGTCTAGGGAGGGGTGTCCCAACCTGCTGGGGGGGGTTGGAACTGGATGATCAGGTGGTCCCTTCCAACTCTGAATGATTCTCATTCCATAACTTCATAGAATCATAGAATCATTATGGAAGGGACCTC
>VXBP01010182.1:0-17195 GCA_013400115.1 Rhinopomastus cyanomelas
TCCCTTCCAATCCGTAATGATTCTATGATTTTATGGATTGAGCACTGGCTGAATAACAGAGCTCAGAGAGAGGCAATACTTCGATACTGTGATACTGTGTAATCAGTGACACAGAAACATATCCAGGTGGGTTTTAAATGTTTGCAGAAAAGGAGACTCCACAACCACCTTGGGCAGCCTGTTCCAGTGGTCCATGACCCTCATTGTGAACAAGTTCCTTTTCACATTCATATGGAACCTCCTGTGTTCCAGCTTACACATATTGTCCCTCGTCCTATCATCAGGTGACATTGAGAAGAGCCTAGCTCCATCCTCCTCACACCCACCCTTCAAATATTTATCAACATTAATGAAGTTACCCCTCAGTCTCCTCCAAGCTAAAGACACCCAGCTCTCTCAGCTTTTCCCCATAAGGGAAGTGTTTCATTTCCTTCATCATCCTCTTTACTCTATGCTGAACTCTCTCCAGCAGCTCCATGACCTTCTTGAACTGAGGGGCCCACAACTGGACACAATACTTCAGATGTGGTCTCACCAGGGCAGAGTGGAGGGGGAGAAGAACCTCCCTTGATCTGCTAACCACCCCCCTTCTGATCCACCCCAGGATGCTGTTGGCCCTCTTGGCCACAAGAGCACATTGCTGGCTCATGGTCATCCTGCTGTCCACCAGGACCCCCAAGTCCCTTTCTTCCAAATTATTCTCCAACAGGTCAGTCCCCAGCCTATATTGGTACCTGGGTTTGTTCTTACTCATAAACTCCCTGAAAAGCTACTTGCAGCATAGCAAATAAAAGTACAGTGAGAGTTAGTAGCCACTCATGCAAAAATAAGAAAAAGAGAAAAAACCATGTTGACTACTTTAAAACCATGGGATGGAAATAAAAATCCAAGTCTGGCTTGTCCACTCTACATTTTGCCTCACTTTCCAGATAGGAAAAGCATGACATGGTGTCTAAAAATAATTAGGATTAGACAATATGCAAGCTAAATATTCGAAGACAGCTGAGCTTGCTTGCTGGGTTTAGCCTAATCGCATGTGAGTTGAGATGGTAATTGCTTGAAATTATGAAAAGACAAAATATTCAAAACTGTGAGAACTAAGTATCAAGTGGGAATAAAGATCCTAATTATGGAAAGTCTGGACTTCCAAAAAGCTTTCTAAATAGAAATTTGTCAAGAAACTTATGACTTGATAACATCTTCAGGAGATACAATAGAAGCAACCCCTTGAACTTCAGAAAGGAACCCATGCGAGACATGGTTTCCATCTATATCATCACTTCATACTCAACTTGCTTCTGATGGGCAATTAGCAATTCTTTCTTCTTCTTTTGCACATAATTCATCATTGTTGTCCATAATGCCCTTCTCAGCATTTTCAATTTTTCCTCAATCTTTCTAAATGTTGGAGACAATCAAAAAAGTAAGGCTTTGATTTGGTGGGAGGAGGAAGTGCTTTGTCCTTTTCACTGTGGGCGATTTATGGCCCTCTGAACGTTACCCATATGGCCTTTGACAAAGTAACTTACCATACACTGCAGTTCTTTAGCCCTCTTTCTGTTGTACTTGATGCAATTGATGACTGATCCGTGACAGCCAAGAAGCTTTTTTGCATGAGGGAACAGCCTAAGTAGCCAGAAGGCACTTTAGGTGGAAACATCTTTGATTATCAATTGCAGAAGGATGAATAAC
Organism: Rhinopomastus cyanomelas; assembly: GCA_013400115.1. Taxonomy (NCBI): domain Eukaryota; kingdom Metazoa; phylum Chordata; class Aves; order Bucerotiformes; family Rhinopomastidae; genus Rhinopomastus; species Rhinopomastus cyanomelas. The sequence goes on from VXBP01010182.1 coordinate 1,693, forward strand.
AATGTAAATTATGGTCATATATAATCACTGAAGCTGGAAGAGAACACTAGAGATCCTCTAGTTCACCCTCACTCTGTTAAAGCATGACTGCCTAAAGCATTGCACAGGACTGCACTCGGGTTGGTTTGGAATTTTTCCAGAGACAGCGACTCCACCACCTTTCTGAGCAGCCTGTTCAGTGATTTGTTACCCACACAGTAAAGTTTTCCCTCATATCTAAATGAAATCTAGTGTGTTCTAGCTTGTGCTTGATGGCCCTTGTCCTGCTGCTGGTGCTACTGAAAACAGTTTGGCTCCACCCTCCTACACCCACACTTCAGATATTGAGGTGAATAGGGTCTTCTCCCCGCCTGGTTAAACGGTTCCAGCAGGCACCAACCCTTAAAGACTCATCAAAGCCAGGCCTTTTGCCAACCTGCTACACTTGGACTCCAAACTCTTTCTCTTCAGGGCTAATGAACCCATTCATCTCTAGATACAAGTACCACACAATCTTGTAGCAAGTTTGTTTTACCATCAGGCAGGGAATCCCCACTACCTACATACTTGTTTGAGAGGAACAGACTTTCTCTGCTTTAGAAACAGAAGGATATATTTGGGAACACCTACATGCAGGGACATTCAAATATACTTGAAAACTCTGTTTGGAGACTTGCCACAAACTATCCCTGGAGGGCTATGCAGCTTGCAGGAGGCAGGCATAAAACAGAACCAGATTTGCCTGACATAGTTCAGACGGCCTGGAGAAAGCACTGTAGCCTTGGCTTCAGTGCTGGCACTTGAATTAATAGTCTTAGACTAACTGCAGTTGACAAGTAAGATGGACTTGATCCTAGAGAGGTTGTGTAATTCATGACCAGGCTGTGCAGTTATTTATTCACAGGCACTTTTAGAGAGTACAGCTCTGAGAAAGGTTCTTCCCTGCCAAGTCAGGAAGACAAGACACTGGCTGGAAAACAAGTTTCTTGCTTTGTCTTCTCTGTTTTTGCAGCATTTAGATTTTATATCTTCTAAAGAAACAGTTCCAACAAATGCTCTTGCCCAGGGTTGCATCCCTAAAGGAGACCTAACATGCTCCCAGGTTTCTGTTTGCTTCTGAATGAGTCAACATGGTATCTCATTCTCATTTAAAGGAGAAACCAGCACCTCTTTTCAGATGTCTTCAAACAAACCTTGTTTGACAGATTTGTATTGTTGTCTGAATTTCAGTCATGACGGTGCATCTCTGGTGGACACTGAGTTCTGAAGTTACTCTAACACAGAGGCCAGTACCACTCTATCCAGAAAATACAAACAGAATAATCTTAGTGCTGAACCCTACAGATCCTGAGCACTCTGTCCAAAGTTCTGCTAACAGTGTCACGGCATGACCCTAAGCACACCACTAAGTCTGTCTGTACCTCCCGCCTCATAGTAAATGTAACAGAACTGATCTTTCCAGTTCTTCCCTTTCCCAATAAAGGAAATCTATGTGAAATTCATCAAATTGGTGTGATAATTAACTTACTCTGAAGCTCTGGATCAACTTTCCTCATCTAGAACCCTGAATTTTTCAATGCTGTTTGTTAGTGGTTAGGCCTATATAACAAAAAATACCAGCTCCCTGACGTGTACATTGCTTTTATGTATAGTACTACAACTACTAACTCTAAAGGACTTTTGAAATTACAGTGGCAACTACAGTCTTCCATTCTCTAGCTGCCTTTAGTAAGAATCTTCTTATAAGCCTCTCAACCTTGGAGATATACATTCTTCTATCTTTCAAACTGCCCATGCAATAAGGAAGACACTTCAAAACCTTTAAGAAGAAAATAATCCGCACAGCTTTCTTGAAAAACTCTGAATTGCTTACTTCTTACAAGGTCTTGCTAACTACTTCTATGTTGTAAACTAAAACTACTGTTTTCAGTTAATAGCACTGCTGACTTTTCCAGAAACTGGGAAACTAGTGTCTCCTGTATCTCCCAGTTTAAGACTTTACTATTGCCCTCTACCACAATTTAAAAGCTTTGTTAGACCACAATTTCACAGGAAGACAATGAAACATGACATTTTGTTTAAGATACAAGTCTTAATGACATGAAGATCCACGTCTAAAGCTGCAGCATTCAAATTTAGCTATTTATACTCAACAGAAAAAGCCACTTTCCAATCAGTATTTCAGTAACCCTGAAGGAAACAGATTTATAGACTGAGACAGGTGTTCTCCAAAACATACTTTTTAATGTAATCTGCATCTATAGCCTAAAGAGAATAAGAGCAGAGGAAATGTGCCTGTTATTCCCTTTTTACATTACTGTTAAAGCTAAATTACTTCATGTAAAAAAAAAAAAAATAAAGCTGCAATATGCAAGTAGTCCTGCACGAGGAGTCTCTGTGACAGAATGGAATACAAAACGACATAAATTAAAACAAAACCAAAACCTTTTAATCCTGCCCTCACTGAGGGCTCAACAATTACGTTTACACACAAAACCAGGAAATAGGAGCAGTCTATTGTGTCTCCCAACAATATCCCCAAAATTATTTTGAAGCATTAAACACCAGCTGACATAACTGTAGTCACATAACACAGAAATTAGTGTAGTATACCACTCAGTTTGTCAACATTTTAGAGCGCAACAGGCATTCTACTCTGTAATCCAAACTACCCCAGCACTGTCAACTTGCAGTGAATGTAAAACCGAGTCATGTCTTTTCCTCATAAGGCTCTCATCTTTTTATAAACACTCCTGCCACGGCACTCTCTTCCTTTTCTGAGGGATTGCTTTGTAAATCTTGTTTTGTAATTTTTTACCAGTTTCAGAGAAGTCTTTAAACAAAGCATTTTCAAGACCTGTAAAACAGGCAAAATTACTTCCAATCCAGAGACTCTTGTAAAGTTGCCTTGAATTTCATGAACTATCTTTACACTGCATTTACAAAGATAACAGACATCACAGACTGCTGACATCTTGTTACCAGCATAAATAACACAAAAATAGGAATTACAATTTTAGAATGTGGTAATTTCTTTTATGGGAGAATACTCATAATCCTGCTTTAAGTATTTAAATTGAAACTGATTAGAAGAAAAACTGCTTTGAACGTGTTCCCCTTCCTTGACCATACAACTTCGGAGATCTCACCAAGCAAAGAGATATCAGCGTCTTTGTCTCTTAAGAGTTTACAGGTATGGCTCACTAATCTGCTGCAAAACTTGTTTCATCGCTGTAGGTCATAAAACGTAATCCAGTGCTCTCAACATTATTCCATTTCAGTAGTTCAGAAGCAGAATATCCTCTCCACCATGAAAAACTAAACTCTGCATGGAGGTGACAGTCTTTAGGATTTGACAGATACTCGGACAGAAGTACATACTAGAAATCTGTATGGTATTTTAAACTGGTTTGTTTTTGAAGCTAAGAGATTAAGTCCTGCCTGTAATTTTTTTTCACTACATTTACATATACTTATGCTAAGAATGTTTTCCATTAGAAAAATCAGCTAATAACAACAACACAAACAACATCCAGTTAATTTTGAACAGGTTATTTTGAATGGGTTATTTGACAGTTGTTAAGACAAATTTGAACTAAAAATCACTAAAAAGCAATAGAGATTCCAGACTACAAAACTGCCTTTGTATGTGACCTACAGAAGAATAATTTCATGACTTGAAAATGTGGATCATTTCTGGCACGATGTGACGTTATTATCCACACTTAGAGAGAACCAGAAGAGCATAAAAATAAGAAAAAAAATCAAAAATCAGACTGGATACACCCACAAATGACAGCTTGGGTGGCATGCATTACAATCATTACAAATCAGAGAAATTCAGCCAATCTAATAGAATTTTACTTGTGTATTTGCAAGAAAAACTAACAGGTTTCCTCATTCTCAGAATTTCATACAATGTAGACACAGCACAGGACAAACAGGTGAAAGTTGCTCCAAAATACAGAGTCCAAAAGTGGCAATACATAAACAACACTGATTTCAACATAATTTTGCTTAAAAACATCCCCATATTTTTTTCAAAGAATGGCTAGGCTAGTAGGCACTATGCTGTACACTAACAGGAATGCTTAAACAGCCCAAAAGCAAGGAAGAACTATTCTTATGCACTCTCAAGACACATTCTTCCTCAACTTAACTCACAAATAATAAATTGTTCTGATATCAGTTGAAAAAATAAAAGTCAAGTATTAGAAAAGATCCTCCTAATATCACCTAATTAATTTGGCTTCTAAACATATCTATCAGTGACAAAGGCCTAAATCAAAGTGTAGAATTTCTGCAGCAGGAACCCCAAGTGAGTGTACTGCCAACCACTGAAAAGAAACAGCATGTCAAAAATATCCAATATGCTAGACCACTAAACTTGCAAGTAAACTGTGTTCTATCAGCAGAAATTAATTTAACCTTAAAACATTTGCAGGGCTAATGTGCTGTAATAAATTCTATGATTAATCAAGAGTAAAGTGCTGAATTATATTAATTACCTGAATCGCACTCACATTTATAATCTTCATTTATAGATTTCTTATCAAGTCAAAAGAGCCCTTTCTGTTGTAAAAGCTAAGCTGTTGTGCAAATATTATAAAAATAGGTACTTCAATTAGGAGTTATATACACAACAGAACTTCTTTTTGTCAAGTACATCTGACATAGTAGAGATGAAAAGTCCATGCAAGTACTTGTAAAGACACCCGAAATGAAGAAAAAAGGACACTGCTATAGGACTTTCAATATCCTGGCATACAGACATACACTATATTAGATGATGTCTACATCTGGACTGATAAGCATCATGCCACCAACGTGCTTGAATTTTTTTGTAGCTAAAGCTGATGTGTAAATTTTAAACTACAGCATACATATGATCTACTTCTCATTAAAGTGTTATCATTAAGTTTGAGGTTAAACTTTGAGCAAACTTCACGCCTAACCACATAACAAGCATAAGCAAGACATTAGTGCAAAGGGGAAGGTGTCAGTTGTAAGTAATGAGGACTCTTCCCCTAAATGCTCAATGCAATAAAACAATTTTCAGATGTAAAGTTCAAATGGATTACAGTGAGAAAAAAACAAGATATTCTTCTTCCAAATTTAGGACAATTTCCAGAGGATCAAAAGGAAAGCTATTTCAGTTACAGCAGTCAAACTCAAACCCAAGTTTGGACAGCTCATAAGTTAACTCCAAAATTCATCATGCTATGAAGACAGCATTCTCAACAGCTCCAAACAACAGCAAAACAAAATGAGCATTTAAGTTGAAATTGGCTAAGTGCTGCATAGAAATATGCTCACACACAACAGTCATATTTAAGCCAGTGCATAGAGAAGGTAAAAGCACTTATGGTAATTGCAAATGTTAACAAGTCCAGCACAGTTTCGCAATGAGTCCATAGAAAAAGAAGAGAGCTCAAGCAAAACCAAAAAAACCAGGACCTTCCAGCTGTGTAAAATCCACATAAGAGTTATAATAAAAAGATATTAGTGGAAAGTACTCAGTCCCAAACACCCAAGAGGCAAAGATGACAAGAACAGACAAGCCTTTGGCAGACAATTTTAAAAGTCTAAATATGGCATTACATTTCTAAATAATCCACAAAAATATTATATGGCATATTCATATTAAATACTGGGTAAACAACTTTGCAGATTTTATACCAACAATGCTTTAGCCATTGAGAGCAGGATTAAGCAAGCTAAGGAAACGCTGGTGTGTCACAAGTGCTCAAGGAAAATACCATCACTGAGTCATGCTTCAGAAACAGTACTTTGATTCCATACTATCATCTATGGAGCAAAACAAAGTTCTCTAGTTTCTCAGGTATGTGCCCTGTGTAGTGTATGTTATGTCTGACTATAACACGAGCAGCAAGACACTGCAATGTAGTATGATTTATGGGCTGGATTAAATTTTTTGCTATTTCCTTCTCATCCAACAAATCACTAGCAGTTTGTTTATGAGAGTTGGTGGCATCAAAGTGTGAACCTGACTTGATAAGAAGATTCATAATGTCTGGATGGTTATTCAGTGCAGCAATGTGTAATGGACTGTTGTTATCAGAGTCTCTGACATTTACATCAGCACCACATTCCACCAGTATAGCAGTAACTTGTAAAGATGGGAATTTACAAACTGGGTAACGACCCACACATGTGGTATTATAGTCAACAGCAAGGTGAAGAGGACTAAAGTTATTCTTTCCTCTAGGCTGAAGCTTAAGAAATTTGTAAATAGTCTGTTTCTTTAAATGCTCCTGTTCTGAGCTGCAAGGTACTTTTTCCAACAAGCAAACTAAATGCAAAATGATGGAAAGGGCTTTGTTCAGCTGTATTGGATCAGGTGAACATTGGGTTTGTTTCAGGGCTCGTTCTATTTCAAGAACACTTTTGCACAGTATACCCATGAGCTCATCAAATGTGACAGTAGTGCCTAGCAGGCCTTTTGCCCTGTCCTGCAGCATGAAAGAGAAAAGTTCAGCAAACGACAGCAAACTGCTAGCTGTCACAGGGCTTAGCGGATCAAGATTGCTCTGTTGCATGTCCAAAGCATACTTCCATAAGTTGATGCAACGCCTGAAGTTTCCAGAGTCTGCATAGACAGCACCTCTGTATCTAATATAGTAGGACGTATCTGGGTGAGAAGGGCCAAGAATTCGTTCTCTAATTAATAGTGCTTGCATCCTCATTTCATCAGGTTCTGCAATAAGATTTTCTAGCTCTTCTGAGTTGTTAACCTCTTTAGCATAATCATATGCCATAATTAGCGTTTGTGGCAGAGGTTTGCTCAGGATATTAGTCCTATCACTGTATCTCATTTCCATAGCTCGCTTCCAGTATTTCAAAGCGCCAAGCAGATCTCTCTTTTTGTCCACAAATGTTGCTCCTAGAAGTTCCAGGGCATTTATGCGCTCAGCCTTACTGGTCTGTACATGCTGGGTCAGAAAGTCCACGATATTTGTGTGGCCTGTCACACTAGCTGACAGAAGAGGAGTCATTCCATAACCATCTTTTTCCATTTTAGCACAATACTTTAGAAGCATCTTCATAATTTCCAAGCTTCCAGATTCTGCACAATCATGTAATGCAGTGTTTCCTGCAAGAGAAGAGACATAATTACATAAAATCAAACTGTAGTCTAAACCCTGCAATGCTAATAGTTAAAATGTAAAAAATTTAGAAAATAGGTATTTTGACACCTATAGACTATGAATGGCTTAGAAGAAAAGTCAGTATTTAAGATCTGAGTAAGTATCAAGGCTTCTGGGTATTACATGAATCAAAATGCTCATTACCTGAAAGAAGTAAACAGACCTTAAGGATGTCATTTTGAATAATGAGACAAAAAACCCCAATTAAAATGGCATTTGCAACTACATAAACCACAGGACTAGGCAATTCCATTGTGTCACAAGTCAAGCATATAGGGCAGAATACCAGCTTGGCTGAACTGAAAACTCCTCATGCAGGTGAAGAGCAAAAAGGAAACTGTGCAATCTCTGGAAGCAAAGTAAGTTTTCATTGAAGATTACAGAGCTCTGATTCATAAATGCAAGGAGAAGTCACATAAGACTCTACCTCATTTAGAGTTAAAACTGGCTAGTGCCAGACAACAGGGATTTTTAAGTATGTTAATAGCAGAAGGAGATCTACAGAAAACATTGGACTGGTACTGGTTGAAGATGGCCACCTGACTAAAAGAGATGAAGAACAAGCGATATTTCTCTGCACGAACCTTTGGTAATACCAACAGACCTTGATCGGCCCAGTTCCCCGAGTCAGAGGAACATGAGGGTGGGGACAGTAACTTTTCTTTTATGGACATTGACACTCTAAGAGAGCAGCTATATCAGCTGAATAGCCACCAGTCCATAGGAGTCAGTGGGATTCATCCCAGTGTACTGAAGGAGCTGGAGGATGGCAGAATCAACTACCAAAGCTCTTGGGAATCTGGGGACATCCTTGCTGACTGGAAGCTAGCAGTGTTATCCAATTATAAGTAAGGGAAGGGAGATGATCCAGGAAACTGCAGATCTGTTAGTCTTACCTTATTTCCTGGGAGAAATTATGGAGAAAATCATAATGGATACTACTGAAAGGCATTTAACGCATGAGGCAAGGCCAGTGTTCAAGAGACACTCAGACAATGCCCTTTTGGTAATTTAACTAACTTTTGGTGAGCACTGAAGTAGTCAAGCAGTAGGACTAGATGATCACTGAAGGTCTTTTCCAACTGAAATATTACGTAAGAGATTTTGTATCTGCTTTCAAGTGTGAAACAGTAACTTAAGCGTGCTATGTCCATGTTGCTTTGATTTTCCTTCCATCCCTTGCCAAATTTCTCTGTCTCCATCAATGATTAAAAATCAATGAGACCTGTGTGAAATTAAAGCTGGGCTATCTCATTATTGACTCTGTCTCTATACTGTACCTCTTCCTCTCTCCATCTGCCAACCCTTGTGATTCACGTTTTGAACCCATAATAGTACACACATAACAGTGAAGCAGAAAATAGTCAGTCACAACAGGACCTTTACCTCAGCTGGGGCCCTCAAGACTGACAATATATTTTAACACATAGTCAAACTATTCTTAATGCTTTCTTAAGTCCCACATTAATTTCTCTGCTTCTTTGGTGAGGATTCCCAAAAGCAAGAAGAAAACAAATGGCATCAGCATATAACACAAAACCACCTCTCTTGTAAATTTAACCATTTATATGCAGATTATGTCTCAACAACATGACAGTGCACAGTATGTTATCGAAAGGCAGTACAATGCTAACTCCCTCACTGGAGATATTCAAGACCTGCCTGGACAGGTTCCTGTGTGACTTGGTCTAGGTGATCCTGCTGTTGCAGGCGGATTGGACTAGATGATCTTTCGAGGTCCCTTCCAGTCCATAGTGATTCTATGATTCTAGCACTGTGTGAGGAAATTTTAAGTACTAGTGCCACCTGCTTAAAAACCATACTCACAGAAACTTAGGCTTCTACTAGAAGAAAATTTTCTCAACTTCAAAGCACTTCACTGAAAAAGTAGGAAAAAGATGGAGACAAACTCTCCTGGTCCTCACTCAACAGAATAAAGTCTCTTATGTGGTTGACTGCTTTCTAAAGTCCTAATTTAAAACTACCTTTTTCTTTATAATTTATAAAGGCTCACACATAGTAACTTTTGAGCCATGTACTAAATTAATATATAAACTATTAATAGAAAGCTCACGTAAAAATACAACATCATCCCCAATTAAGATTTTTTACATTATTAACCATGCAAATTCTATTTAATTTGCCCATCAGATCATCAGCTTATGTTACACTCCCAGAAAGTTTCCACATTCACAAATGAGAACTTCTCCCATGGTTCTCTGCCCTGCCAGAGTCATCAGATCTGGCTTTTAAAGTTGAAACGTAACTTTTCCTAGACTTCATTATTTGCATTTTTGGTAGGCTTCTTTTTTTTACAAGAGAAATTTCATTTTGTCATTGTATTTCTACTCTCTAACAAAGTTAGGAAACAAAGCAGTAGTCTGGAGGTCTTCAGCTCATGTTTGGAATAATGTATAGATTTATGGTCTAAATAGCTCCTAACTTATCTTCACACAGTAATTTTTTTTTCCTCCAAGAGCTGATCTATAGAATATGCAGTTTGTTCTTGCTATTAGAGTATCTAGATAATGAAACTCAAATCAAAAGCATGTCTGAGATCTGTCTTTAAGGTTGAACACTGTATAGAGATACATTATAAGTAAAATAGATGTAAAGTGTTTCTACCAATACATTTTTCTACAAACACTGTATGTTTACACCATCTTAAATAAGACAAATTTTGCTTTTAAACATTTGAAGTTAGAACACATTTGTATACAAGGGAAAATATTTATAGTCTATTATGATTTTGATTAAGAATCTAATATAGGTCTACACAGATAATTTTGACATCTAACTTTTGCATGTCACTTCACAGTAAAATATTCAGACAAGACATTGTAAATTAAAGAAGAAATAAACAAAATTCAGATACCTAGTCAAGCCATAATGATAGTCTTCTAAATTTAATACCTGTGTATTATCAGCAGGACCAAATACTCTAGATCCACAAGAGACTTCCAGATTTTAAAGTCACAGATTCCTCGTTTTGTTTTTTGTCAACAAGCCACTGAGTCAAGAAAATGTCCATTCAGTGGTTTGCAAGTTTTAGTTTGCAGAAGTAGTACTACTTAAAGAGTCCCAAAGTCTACTTAGAAGAAAATTTTATCATGGCCACTAAACATTTTGCATTGTATCTCCACAAGTATCCATCTACTTCTCATGCTAATACTACCATTCTTATCTTGCACTTTTCAAAATGTCACATACAAATCGGTCTGCTTCTCCCTCAAAGTTGTTTGTGGGTTATCTGAAAATAGAAAACCCAAAACAACAAAAACTGGCAACACATTTCAATGCCCCTGTTGCTCTGCATTCCAGCAAGCAGAACACAGCAGTAACAAAGAACAGCAGCTATTCAAGACAAATTGAGTCTCAATCCAGGCAGAGCAGATACAAAACACCAAAAGCTTATGACTCAAGTTTAACATGCATTTTTTTATCACTAATAGAGAATGTTATATAACTGGACACACCACAGTGCCAACCAAATCCAACAACATTTCAAGTCATAGGAAGAGAGACTTAACCAAAATTTTAATTTTGCATACATAGTCTGTGCTTATCACATACTAGAGATCTGATAACTCTGAACTCCTCGATACTAGGGAACAAAATACCTTTGAATTCCTGATCCAGGAATGTGTCAAAGGCAGACAAAATCACAAACTCATGAACTCACATACACTGGAAGCCATTTTCCCTATCACAGAACCACAGAACATTAGGGATTGGAAGGGACCTTGAAAGATCATTTAGTCCAATCATCCCACCACAGCAGGATCACCTCTATCAAATTACACAGGAACACGTCCAGGTAGATTTTAAACAACTCCAGAGAACAAGACTCCACAACCTCCCTGGGCAGCCTGTTCCATTGCTCCGTCACCCTCACTGGGAAGAAGTTCCTTCTCATATTGATGTGGAACCTCCCATGTTCCAGCTTACACCCATTGCCCCTTGTCCTGTCATTACATGACACTGAGAAGAGCCTGTCTCCATCCTCCTGGCACCCAATCTTCACTTATTCACAAACATTAATGAGATCACCCCTCAGTCTCCATTTTTTCAAGCTAAAGAGACCCAGTTCCCTCAGCCTTTCCTCATCAGGGAGATTTTCTACTCCTATGCTGGAGAAAATCTGTTTAAAGCATTACCACAGCAGTCAATCCAGAACCAAAGATGCTCTGGTTACTCACACCATCTGCACTTCATCACACTAATGAAGGCAATACCAGATACTGGTTAGGCCGCACCTTGAGTACTGTGTCCAGTTCTGGGCCCCTCNCTCAAGCCATCAGTTAATAAGGCAAACTCAGGTTGCACTCAAGTCTATATATTGTCCCTTAGACAGAGCTCTGAAATACTCGCAGTATTTTCTAACCTCAGCATATTTTAAGTCATAATATAAAAGCATAAAATAAGCCAAAAATTATTAGTAGCATTGAAGTTCTTCCTATGGTTTCACAACTATTAATATACAAGGATCAATGACACCTATTAATATTACACATTGTAGATCCACTGCCACGTAAAGCTGCTCTTGACACATATCAATCACCAGGCACGCATGCCATGACACACTAGTATTGAAAAAATCCACAGAAATTTAAAAAAAAAAACCCAAAAAACCCCAAAACCCCCACACATTTTCATAGACTAAAAGTGGGCGCAGGTACAGAAATGGGTTATATGCCAACTTAAAAGTAAACCGCAGCCTGAACATTAACAGCAACCTAGCATGTACCAAGTTTTAAACCTGACGAAGAAATTGAAAGAAAATATGTGACTGATCTTAAAATTAAAAGCCTCTGTTTCAGAAGTGAAAGCTTCAGGGAAGTACAGCAAATTATTCTAATCTCATCCTCATCCGTTTCAAGAACAATATATTGTCTGTGATGACTTGTTATACTTCTTTACATTTGTCTCTGCCCAGCTCTCTAGCCTATCCAGGTCGTATAGAATGGCAGCACAGTCTGCAGGGGTGTCGGCGACACCACCCAGCTTTGTGTCATCAGCAAACTTGCTGACAGTGCATGCCAATCCCTCATCCAGCCTCTAGTACAAATTGTTCCGTTACCTTTCCTGGGATGGAGGTGAGGTTGATTGGTCCATAGTTACCTGGGTCCTCCTCCTTTCCCTTTCTGAAGATTGGAGTGACATTTGCTATCCTCCAGTCTCTAGGCACCTCTCCTGATCCCCATGACTTAGCAAAGATGATGGAGAGTCACTTAGCAATAACTTCAGCTGTCTCCCTTAGTATGCATGGGTGCATCCCATCTGGGCCCATGGATTTGTGTACATCTAGTCCTCATCAATCAAGGCAGGCTCTGCTCTTGCCTCGACTTCCTCTAGAGCCTTAGCAGTCTAGGGCTTGACATCAAGACAGCTCCCAGAAGTACAGAAGAAGGTGTTCAGTATATCTGCTTTCTCTGTATCCTCAGTCTCCAGGGCACCCACCTCATTCAGCAGGGGGCCTACATTGCCTCTAGTTTTACCTGCAATATATTTCAAGAAGCCCTTTTTTTCTCATTCTGATCTGGTGGTCTGTAACAGACACCCACAACAGTGTCACCCATGCCCACCTGCCCCTTAATATGCACCCACAAACTCTCAACTCTCTCTTCTTCTGCCCCTGGACAGAAATCCATACATTCCAGCAGCTCTCTCACATAGAGAGCAACTCCTCCACCCCACCTTGCTGACCTGTCCCTCCTAAAAAGGACATAGCCGTCCATGACCACATTCCAGTCATACAAGCTGTCCCACCAGGTCTCTGTAATCTCTGCCAAATCATAATTGCCTGACTGGACACAGAACTCCAACTCCTCCTGCTTACTCCCCGTGCTGCGTACGTTGGTGTACAGGCACTTCAGGGAGCGAGCTAAGCGCTCCAATTTCACCCTGTCCTAGGACAGCGAGATGCCACCTGGTTTTCATTAAGACCAATCTAGTTTAAAGTCCTCGAATGAGTCCTGCCAATTCTTGCTCCAGAACCCTTTTTCCCCTCTGAGATAAACCCCTCTCATTTGTATATGCTAGGTCTGGTGTCCGAAAGAACCCAAAGTCCTGCCCGTAACACCAGTCTTGTAGCCAGGCATTAATGGACTGAGTCCTTCTATTCTGGCCTGTGTCCTCACCCCAAAATGGAAGTAACANACTGAGTCCTTCTATTCTGGCCTGTGTCCTCACCCCAAAATGGAAGTAACAAGCAGAATACAATTTGTGCCCCAGAGTCTTTCACCAAACATCCTAATGCCTCAAGGTCTTTCTTCATTCTCCTCAGGCTACGGAACACAGCTTCCTCCCCACTTGGCTGGACGATCAGCAGTGGGTTACAGTCAGCTGATCTCACCAGGTTAGGGAGCAACCTAGTGATGTCCCTGATTCGGGCTCCCAGTAAACTGCAGACTTCCCTATGATGGGGGTCAGCTCTGCATATTGGGCCCTCAGTCCCTTTCAGGAGCAAGTCTCCAAGAACTAGGACCCTTCTCTTCTTTGTGGAGGAGGTTGTCATATTACTGGAAGACGTCCTGGATTTATGCGACTTTGCCAGGACCTCCAGTGTGGGTTCTCTATCCTCTATATCCTTATTAGACTGGCTGTCTTCCAATAGGGGCTTATATCTATTACTTAAAAATAAATCCCCATTACATATACTGCTGTATTAAAAAAGAAAACAGTTGAAAATAAAAGTTGAAAAACAATTCTCTTCAAGAAGCATATTTCTAAAGGGAAATAGAATGACACTGGTCTTTTTTTAAGGTGCAAATGATTATTTTAAAACAGGTTTTAAGACATTTTCTTAATCTATTTTTAATTACAACATTATCTGCAGGAATTTAATCATGCACCGAAGACACGTTATATTGTATCAACAACATGAAAGGTTCCTCAATCTGGCACAGAAACAAATTGGGCTGGAAATGTTTTGTAGTCACTGCCTTCTACGCTAAAAAGTGCTATACTACTGTATTACTAACACTGTTTACAAACTGTTTCTTTCCCAACAGGAAAGAGGTCAAGGAAGGAGCCAGAAGACCTGTGTGGTTAAACAGAGAGCTGCTGGGCAAACTGAAGAAGAAAGTCTAGAGGTCATAGAAGGTGGGGATGGCCACTTGGGGTAATTATAAGGCTCTGGTGAGAGAACAGAGGGATGCAACTAGGAAAGCCAAGGCCTCCTGTTGCAGTTTGAAAATTACCAGAATTTTCAGATGCACAGATTTTTGCTTTAACAAAGAAAGTTATGTTGCTTTAAGGGGAGCCACCCCCGTGACCTGTCCTGGGGGCAAGTGACACTGTCCCAAGTACCTGCCCTTAAGGGGTGTCAGCTATATAAGAAAATAAAAGGGGCAAGTGATCTTAGCCCTGCCTCTTTTTGCTGAGGGCTTCTAGCCCAGCATGGGCTAGAATCCCTCACACACTTCCAGGGTGGTGGTGGGGAAAAGACAGGCCTGTCATGGCCCAGCCCGTCCCACATCTCAGACCTGCTCCGCTGCCAGGAAGAATGCAGCGGCTCCGAGAAGTGAGACCTTAGTGCCATCAACCCCCACTACAGAGCAGCCAATCAGCATCACGGTGAGCTGGGGTACTCCTCTTTCTTCCTCCTGGAGCTGAAGCAGGAAGAGAGAGAGGGAAAACCCTCTCGGCCATGTGCAGAGTGTTTAGGGGGGTGGCCCTGCTGATGCAGCCATGCATTCGGTCTCCATCTTGGATCCCACACATGGCCCAGGCCATGCGGTTGCTCACCGCCATTTTAGAGAGACTGTTTGTCATTTCTGCCACTCAGAAAGACTGGGGATGCTTAAGTATTGGGGGAGAATTCCTTCGTGCTTAGCTGAAGGAAGCAGAAGGACTTGAGAATCCTTAAACCTTGGGCACAAAACACAGATCTTTGTTTGAAACACATGCCTCCTGCACCGAGGAATCAGGCCCTCCAGAGAGCACTGAGCTGCAGAAGCTACACTGAAGAACTGAAGAATTCACCAGTCTGCAAGCAGCCTGGGTGCCACTGTACCACAGATGGGGGTGATGCATGAATAACAGAGGGGGGTGTACTCATCTCTACTTGACTGACATGCCCTTTTTCCCCAGATCTCTAATGTGAAAAAAGACCCAAGGACCAATACAATGGTGATCTCCCATTATATAGTGTGCACTAACTTGCTTAACCTTTTCTTCTTTTCAGTATACAGTTATAGAGTTAATAAAACCTTTTCCATTTTCCCTAAGCTATCCATTCCCTGTCAAATTCTATCCAAGATCTCATAGAGTCCTAACTGCTTTGTTTTATGTCTAATTTTGGTCTTGAACCCACCATACCTCCTTGGAATTAAACCTTGCAAGAGAGGTCAA